>NNCF01127780.1:17068-39516 GCA_002313205.1 Laupala kohalensis | reverse complement strand
CTTATCTTTTCGAAAGAACCGATAACCTGAGGGTTTATTAAAATTTAGTTGTCTTCAACTATATTTTACAAAGTATAAACGATGCTCTCTTACAGCATTATTTGTCTAATCAACGATTATTAGATGTATTGTAGAATTTGGGAGTTTGTGTCTGTAAACAATTCAGATTTCATGTAATTTGTAATAAATCATTATTTATTATTATTACACGTGAGTTTGGTTGCTCGGGACACCGAGCTGGTGGCAGCGAAAAAAACTACCATAGGGATTTTGGTATGTATGTGGATCCCGCTTCTACCAAAAGAATAATAACAACACATCAGGGTTTGAGGTGTGATGTTACACTTACTATGTAGTATTAAAATATAGCATGTGATGTGAAGACCAGGGAAAGGAATCGCGAGGAATAATAGTTCACAAAAAATAATGATTTTTAATCTCTAATTTACAAAAAACTTTAGAGTATAAGTTGAGTAATTAGATTAACGAACATGACACATTTGCAAATGGGTTTTAAATACTATATACAATGATTCTCAGTTTGGACTACATTGTTTTGATAATAAATAAGTCGACTCATCTCATTACGCAGATACTGCACTTAGATTTTTTTTTAAAATACAGTGTCTGTTCAATTATATTGGGTCGATACTTTTACTAATTTACTATTATTTACTAGTTTTATCACAAGTCGTTTTGATAAATTTTTGTTGTTTTTTATTACTTCAATAACAGTTTTCTCATACTATTTCAGGCAAAATCTACATTATGGCCACATTTAAATCGAAATTCGATATGCAATTGTTTATACTAAAATAAAATACACATTGCGAACCATATCAACTTTAACAAAGATTTGCTAGGTTTGTGTTCTGTTTTAAATGCTAGGACTGCTTAAATGCTAGGACGAAAATCTATCGACGATCTCAATTAAGCGGTGAAGATTTCCAAGGCATTATGCTCATGAGTATATCATGACTTCGTCGTTCAACTGCCAGTGATCGACATTAAATAACTCATCGACTGAAACAGGGTCAAGCGCATGGGAGCGAAATGCGCTATGATCAATTTGTAATTAACACTCCCCGGCTTAACGTTCTCGTTGCCAATCATTCGCGGTTACTGCACGAAATGTGAGCTCAATACCAGACGATGAACGAATAAATTATTCGCATATTATCTTATCACGGAATGATCGATGTTTCAGTTTCAAGACCTCGTTTTTTAATCCAGAAATGTGAAAGAAATTTAGTCTGAAAATCAGATGAAATAATTACGGATTCGATTAAATTTAGAAAATAGTTTAATATGGAACATCAAGTAGTAGACCTTACATAAGTAGCTCCCGAGAGATAAACTCATCTCCGTGGAAACAACAGACACTAAAATACTGTGTACAATTATTTGTAAACTGCCATTTAATTTTTTTGAAAAATTTTGAGAATGGTTCAAATTAACATTATTTACTGTTTACAATGATATTTTTTCTATGAATTTGTTGTTTTTTGAAGCTACAGTGTTTTTTATTTAAACGATGTATGGTGATACTTATCTAACTCATAAACAACCTACATTGTAATCCTCCTTTCAATATCTCCATTCATCCTATCATAGATTTGATCCATCTACCACCTCCCCAAATACAAGAGACGCCACTGAAACGTCGCAAACTCTCATGCTATCTGTGGGAAAAAGATAAGAAACATCAGGAACCGCTATGAGGCGACATAAACAGTTACAAAACTGATTTCATGTAACTTCTTCAAAATCTTAAATTTTGCGTTCCCCTTTGCACCAACCGTTGTAGAACGATTTTTCTTCCAGATTTCTTGTAGATATCCTTCTTTGACTAAACAATACAGAAACCTCATAAAAACAGTATATTGTTATATATAATATATGATTGTGGTGAAATAGTGCTAGAGTATTTCAAAATCTTCATTTTACAACTTTTCTCAATAATTGGTGCATTAGGTTTCATGAGATTCAAGTATTTTAATGGTTTATCACACGAAAAATCTTTTAAAATTGCGTAAGCCTTATGAAATTAATTAATGGATTCGACTAAATTGAATGTTCATGTACAAATTTTATTATTGATAAGTTTTAACCTGTAATTTCTCAATATTTAATTGCTCCAAAATAAATTATATGAAGATATAACATAAAAATGAGAGAAAGAAAATTTACTTTGTAAATAAATATATTTTTCTAATCACTGATGAGACTGAGATATGCATAAATCGTGACGTAAATCAGTCTCTACATCTTCGAGATAAAAGTTGAATGGGGAAATGAAATTTCTTGGTGATACTTCTTGAAACCTTCTCAGTCTGATCGTCGTAATTGCGTTAACCGCAAATTCTACTCGTCACGTCAATAGCAACCACGCTCTATTATTTCACGCGTTCACCACTCCGCTCTCCGTACGCGCGCTCGATACAAATTGTATTCCTTCTCCACTTCCCGCGTTTCCTTCTCGTACAATTGTCTCCCACCCCGCGCCCATTGGCTCCTACTCGACCGTCTCCTGCTCCTGAACACGCACTCCACCGGTGCGCGCGCGACCCTGCCGGTGAGGGGCGCGACACACTCTCATGCGCTCTAGTGGAAAGGTCTGCAAGCATTAAGGGCGGCCACTAGGTGGCTCCCTCTGGGTCGAAATCGTAAACAACAGCGGCTGCGCGCGCAGACACACGACTTCCTTGGAGGATCCTCGTCTCCTATTTGAGTACTGGGCGGAGAAGCGTTTGATTCCATATTTGTGGGATAGACGGGGAAGAACGACAGATATTGTCTAGAATACTTCGAGTGGTACTAAATTGGTGATCAAGCGTTTGGCAGCTCGTCAACACGGCGTTTGTAGTTCAAAAGAATTTACAATAAAATTTACTGTTGTAGAAAAACAACAACAAACAATACGATGGCGAACGGTACGAAACCATTTTACATATTATTATTCCATTCTAAAATCAACGTTGTATCTATCCGACCATAATTTTGAGAATAGTATATTAAAAAAACATTTTAACTATTAGTAACAATTGTTAATTACTTGTTACATATCCAATTATTTTCTAATTTCTTCACGTGCCTCATTGCATTTAAGTATACCATTCCTCGGCCACGCTTCTTTATTGTCACTGTATGAAATAAAAGTATAAACTTNTCCTCGGCCACGCTTCTTTATTGTCACTGTATGAAATAAAAGTATAAACTTTTTATTTACATCAAGGCGCCACACTTATTTGGTAGCACTCAGAAGCATGTCTCACAGTTCCAGAGTCTATTATTTATCATTCATAAAGTTCGGTTTGCTATCTCCAGGAGACCAAATTTTGATTGCGCATAGTAGACCACTCTATATTCAATTATTAATTCAGCATGGCATTCTTATTAGTTTGCCGTAGAAACCAGAGAACACAATCATAGTCATCGTTTTTTTACATCAGTTTCGTTTCACACTTGACTCGAACTGCGGTCTCGTATTTTTAAATTGCATGAAATTGAACAATACATTGCTCTGTCACTTCATATGTCTCTCTGAAAACGCGATCTGATATAGTTTTATAATTCTCGCATTTCAGACCGTGATAAAAATATAAATGACTAACACACAGCAATATACTGAAGATAGATTAATGGTCACGCACTAGTAGATTACTGTATATTAAAAGTACGCAAACATTCTTAGCAAATTTGCCAAGTTGGTTCAGTATATTCGGAATAGGAAAGAAATAATATGCGGTTAATTTAATTTGTTTTGTATGTTCGTCGAATGCTATCTCGTAATGTGTGCCGATATATAACTACCAAAACTTTCTAATTAAATAAATGATTCAAAACTTACGACCTTTTATAGACAAATAATATTTATATTTTCTGTGAAGAGCTCATTATGTTTCGATTTGGATTTAAGTCTTCGTCAGGTAATCAAGTAATAACAAATTATAAGAATAAACATAACAACAGGACAAATGAACATGATATAATCATAAATATAAACACGAAATATGTTTACAAAAAAGGAGAACAACAAACATGTTATAATACTGTATTGTATAACCCAGAAAGTTTTTCAGTGTCAGTGTGTTAATTCAAACTCCAGTGTGTATTTTTATAAATATCATTTCTGATATACAAGGTTTATAATAATTAACTTCTTTGTCCAAAATTAATGCATTATTCCAATTCATCAAGTTATCATTAATGCAATGTGAAATAACTATACTTTGTTCAAATGATATTAAATTTCGTTTGTGCTCCTGGATTCTAGTTTCAATCTTCTTTTTGTCTGACCCACGTAGCTAGCATTACAATCTTTACATCTTATTTTGTATGCTACGTTGTTAGTATTCATTCATCTTCTTATCTTTCCCTTTCGTTTTCAAACTATTTCTTTTATTTTTAAATGTTGAAATCAATTTTATATACTCAGACTTAGTAACCTATGATGCGAAGGAGTTATAAACTTGTTATGAGGAAACACTGCATAAATCATATTATCAAGTGGAGTATTATCATACGTAGTCAGCTGTTTAGTACACAGTGTAATTACGTATTCTCTCGATAATTAAAACGGTGGGGTCAATGTATTGTGTAAACCATTAATATTTAATTATAATAAACCATAAAATAATCCAAAGGAAAACTGTGGATCTGAATTTGAAAGAAGACCCACATACTTACAATTACATGAATTTTATTATTGTTTATCAGCAAATGATGTGAGTTAAATAAATTGATAATAGCAATTCAATGATCAAATTCGCTAACGCAGGAAAATTAGTAAATTCTTTTCCATCACTTTTATTTGCATTTCAAACTGCCTAATTTATGAACAAGAAGTTCGAACAAAAAGAATATTCGAAACAGGGGTGACATTTACGATGAGAGAAAACAAACGAACAACTAAACCGTACATGGAGTATTATACAGACTAGTAAACGGTTCAATCTATATTTGCCAGAAAAAGAAACAGTTTGTTTAAAAATAAATTTAACATGAAATTAACAGTATTTCGTCTAGAGAATTTGTCCCCTAGAATAAATTACGCTGTAAAACAGATAACTCGACTGTACAACTAGAATGTATAACGTAAAATAATAACTGAATATCCATAACTACCATTAACAGCTCGTAATTTAATAAACCTAAAAAAAAATAATCATCTATATGGAAAAACGTAACTTTTAAATATAAACCCTTTCATTATGACACTAAGCATCACGAATTCTATAACAGTCCATTGAAAAGAAGGATGCATATTCTTCACCATAATATTTCCATCATCTTACAGTTATATTTATGACACATTATGTAAAAATATATTTCCGAAAAAATAGTTTTTCTTCAATGTTTAGCAATAGCTATCAAAATTCATGTTAATACAGTAAAATCCCCGAACCGATTTGATCATTTCCTATTGACATTCCTGAGAATATTTTATTTTAATACACCATTTCAGAGTAAACCTTGGTATACAATAATTAAAATTTTAAATGAGTTATAATTTGAAAAAAATATAATTAATTAATCAATTTTTTCTATATCGTTTTGGCAACGTATTTTACAACGCCGACAAAAAAATGTCATGATATATTAAACAAGATTAAAACATTGAGATCTTATGAGTCAATTCTACAAACATTTGTTTTAGAACTAATAAACTAAACATAATTTATAATATTTGTAGAATCTATGAAGACTTTTAAAATGGAAAATATTACTTATATTTTGAATCCTAGAAATGTCCTCGAGTTCTAATTGTTTCACATGTTTTTGATTTAATATTTGCAATATTTTCAAGTAAATGCAACTAACTTTAGTTTTATTCATTCTATTTCCCATATATAATCGGAATGTATAAAACTACTCAAATAACCTAAAAAGTCCATTGGTTAAAATATTACTAAATGAAAGAATGTGAAGAACCAAAATAAGGACATTCCATCATAATATATTTGATTACTTTGATGCTGCGAATTACTGACCATTGTGTTTGATCTATATTCCCCATGAAAAATAATCGTATTTACTCTTCTTAAAATTCGATTAAATTCAATTTAAATGAAAATAAACCGCTGCCAATTATTTCATTTACTGTATTTGATCTTCAAAGCTCTTCTCTCTTCTTCAAAGTTCATTTATCATTCAGGTACATAATCGTTTGGGAAGATCGGAAAACAGAAACGTTAAGGGATAAATCAGAATCTCGTCTTTTGTACAGTTCGTTAAAATCAATATTGAAATGCTACAGATGGAAAGAAATTCATTTGAAATAAATAATAATGAGTAGCAAATGTTAATCCCCTTTATACATTTTTAGCGATAACTCAAAAGCTAATAATAGAGTACTGTACTGTAGGCAGATGGAGACAATGGGTAAATCTGTTGAGAATTGCAACTTACCAAAGCTGGAGCTGAATACTGAGAAAACAAATTAATAACGACTTTGAGAAAGTCAGCTCACATAAAATGAGTGAAACACGAAGATAAATTAATAAAGAAAACCTCACTACGAAAACTGTGAGTGTTGGCTAAGTCGACTACTTTCAATGTGTCAAAATACTGTAAACCTTAAATAACGGCTTATGACCAGGGATTTGTAGAAGATTTCGGCGGTGGCAGCTGCACTGATGAGCACTCGGCGACGAAAATGCGAGAGTGGTGTAGTGGGAAGGGATGAGTTGAGGCAAAGGGGGTTGTGGAGACGAAAAAGTCCCAACCCCAAGAGCAGACGCACGCCGCGAAATGAGACGGCCTCTGCAAAGAGGCTATTAGTAATGAGCGGAAAGGAGCCGTCTCTGCGTAACGGGACCGGATGCCGCTGAGCCAGCGCGGGATAGACACGCGGGCAAATAAGCTGAATGCGGAAAGAGACGCTGTAGAAGAGCACGCGCCTCGCGAGCAAGAAGAGTAAAAAATGAACATTTTAACTGAGGCTTAAAATTGGGCAAACCGATGAAAAAGGAGACGCAATAACACGAGTTGAAAGGACGTAGATGCCATAATGAAGACGAGTGTCAATTATGGTCAGGAAATGTAACTCATGCCTCATTCTTTTACTATAAAAGCAATATAATTGGTTGAAGGAGTAAAACTATTATAATTTTTAACTATAAAAAGTAACCTGATTTTTAACCAGATATATATGCGTAATAATTATTCGTAAACACGTTGAAATAATTCATGCTGTGGATGGAATAATGTTACCAAGAATGTAGCAATAAACAAGAAATTTTCAAATTTCCAAAACAGCTGTAAATATCAATGCACAAGTGATTGATATCAATGGAAAGGACTTTATGGCATAATTCCTTTCGTCCAACTAGTGGCCCGCGTGTTGCAGTACATTCTATATCAATTGTCGGGGTCACAATTTATGTCATATAAACCTACGCTGTCTGAATTAATACTTGATGGGACAAGTCCGGTGAGAGAAAATAGAAAATTGTCTTTGAAGTTACCCCGTCATTCATTAAAATATGAAAACGTTTTCTCATAATACTAAATATACTTTTTAAATAAAGAAATATATTATTTAATTTTCCCAGCTTGAAGTAATATAAATTAGTTGATGAGAATCGAAATATCGCGTTACAAATAATTAAATATGACCCATTAGTTTTATTCATCGGGCAACATTTTGCCTAACCCCAACACGTGCCGGACCGATCTATCGGAAGAGTACAAACAAAATGGCCCGCGGGCTAAGAGTCGGCCAGCGCTGGCATAAATCATTGTAATATACTGCAGATTAAAAAAATATAGCTTTTTTATAGATTTCAAAATGTAGAAATTGATTTGAGAACTAAATAAATGTATTAATGTAAATCAGTTCTATCTATATTCCCCTATGCACCTATTTTCACTGTAGTTCAATACCTACATGTATCTTCAGCAGTTTTTTACGATTTTAGAGTGAAAGATGGGATAGTCTCTAGCTTACTTCCAGACTGTAGAGCTGTCTGTTTTCCCTTAGTGGCCAAAGTTTTGAAATATTTTAAAGAACAAATTATTATTATTTTAAACTAACTCATGAGTATAATATTAGTTAAGGCAACTCATTGTCTGCAATTTTTGAAAAAATTATTTTGAAACGTTATAAAGTAAATGAGGAATAGTAAGGAATGCTGTCCAACATGGTTATCGGTAATTATGTTACGATGTGAAGAAACCCACCTTTTATAAAAATGTATTAATTTTTTTTCTTGTTGAGAAATATATTAACAATTTTTCTACATTTCTATAAAGTAGTGTAATATATCGAAAAAAAAAAAAAATTAAAGCAGAGATACATGGAAAGAATGATCATTTCTGTGCAAAGAAATTTCTTTTTCAGTGTTTAGGAGTGACCTATAAAAAGGCACAAATAATGAATATCATTTTTATTTTCAATACCACATGAATAATAATTAAATGTTTCATACACATATATTAGTATGGATGGAAATGAGTAATGCGAAAGCGCGTCTGTCTGTCTGTTACTTAATCACAACTAAACCACTGAACCGATCGTAATGAAATTTAGCAAAGAGATAGTTAAGATGTTCAGGATGAACATAGGCTAACTTTTATTTTTTAAATGGATGAAAGGAAAGATAAAAAATTAAGTTGAAAATAAATGTCGATGAAATCGGGGGAAAAATCGACCATATTCACTTACACCCTATACGGTTAGAGATATATGACAACTATGAGTGGCAATTTTGTTCCCAGTTTAAAGTTCTACAAAAAAAGTCCGTGACAGCATGTGTCTACCTACTAAGGTTAATTTAAATTATCGAAAAAACTTCATGAAAAATGGAAGTGTTGAAATACTTCTATTTAAGTGAGGAATTTAAGAACGAAAAAATCATACCATCACATCTTATGAGTTCCTTGTTTTGTGCATTTAATAAAGATATTTTAAAAAATTCAAATCGTAAAGTTTGGAAGAATGGTTCAAATTTTATAAGCGTTGACACAGTTGTATTTTGCAATAATGGTGCAACCGCGCTGACACAGTTGTATCTTGCATCGGAGGCAAAAATTCGACCTGCGAGGCTTCCAGTGAGTGGGTTCGTTGACCTAACGGGTAAAAAACAATTCCGGACAATGTCGGGTAATCAGCTAGTACCAATATATAAATACGTAACGCGAAAGTGTGTCAGTCTGTTAGTTACTTGATCACGATTAAACCGCAGAACCGAACGTGATGAAATTTGGCAAGGAGATAAATTAGATGTCCAGGATGAACATAAGCTATCTTTTATTTTTTTAATGTGTGATAATAAAGATGGAAATGGTTTTTGACAAGAAATGTCGACAAAACCAAGAAAAAAAAAGTTATATTCATTTACGCTACCTAAACGGGTAGAATTAGGTGACACATATAAATGATAATATAGTTTCCCTCAGAGAGCACTAGAAAAAAGTCCGCGACAGCATATCTTTCTACAAAAATTAACCTGAATTATCGATAAAACGTTATTAACAATAGAAGTGTTAAAATACTTGAATTTAAGAGAGTAATTTAAGAAGGACAAATCAATCATCAAATTTAATACATTATTTGTTTTGTGCATTTAACACAGATAAAAATGTCTTTAAATCGTAAAATTTGGACAAATAGTTTAGATTTTAGAAGAATTTTAATGAAATGGTGCAGCCGCGTCATGCCTCGTAAGTAAAAATTTGACCGGCGCGGCTTCCTCGAGGTGGTGTAGTGTATACAGTCAAGTTTTGTATTAAATTTTTATAATTATGAATTTGAAAAATTAGTGTGCCGTACATATTAAAAAAAACCGGTAAGTAATATATTTGTTCTTACAATATAGATCGATTTTAATTTTTCCTGAGTGAAAGATGACAAGTCTAAGAAGAATCCCGAGCAACGCCGGGCCGTCAGCTAGTTTCAATATATTCTCTCCAATGCATTGGGATCTTTATCGTTGCTCTTTTTGTATAAACCTCCAAAGCAATGGGATGTATCGGAACTAAGCACACGCGAAAGGTAAGTATTATGCATTTATTAAATGATCTTTAATTCTTAAAAATAATATTTAAAATACTAAAGGTAGTATATCGCACGCAAATTGTTCATTTATAAGGTATCTAGATATAAAATATTACCAAAAATAAATATTTTCAAAATTCATGACAAAATAACTGTTTGGTTAATAAGCTATTGTAATTTGACCACTCGACATATTATTAAAAATATTTCTGCAGCTTGAGAGTATTTTTAAAATAAATAAATGATGCTTTTAAAAAATTCAGTTGAACGGAAATTAGAGTATTTTAGGATATGGTATCATTTCAAAACCTTAATCTTGCTCAAGGTATGTCACGCGCTAATTTCGAAGCCGATTCTATGTATTTGCCTATGTCAAAATAACACGAGATTTAAAAACCCTGAATTCAGGAATAGCTGTAGACAAAATTTACGTTCTGTATTGTAATACACAAATAGATAATTGCATAATTTAACAACCTATTTTCTGCTCTTCAACAAGTGAGCGAAATCGTGACACGTAATATAAAAGAAGGTATTTTTGAAAAAATTAGACATTACGAATTCATAAAATCAGATGTAACTAATGTAAAAGACCCTGTTAACGCCTCTTACAATGACCCTCTTAACAATGTCCGTTGGATCAAAAATGGACAATACCTTTTAAATGGACCGCCATTGATAGGGGGTCGTGATAAACACTTTCGTTATTTACGCTCTTTCTCTTAATAATTAAAATTTCAATGTCCTTCCTAACAATTGTGTTCAAAAGCTGCACAACTTGCCCCCACATTTGCTTCATAATTATGTCGTAACATTCCCAGTGATTTCAGGAATACGAGTTATATTGCACTTTCTCGGAAATGTCCCTCCCGACAGTAACCCGAGAGTAGCTTCGAAATTAGCGCGTGGCATACCATGAACAAGATTAAGGTTTTGAAATGATTTCACAACTTTTTTCACTTTTTCTGTACGTTATTAAATACAGCTTCAATGCATGTATTATGAAATACATCTTTATTTATTTTTTCAACCTTACTTACAAAGGATGATATTTGCAGTTCATGATGAGTTTTAACATAGTTTTAATTAGTAGTTTGGATTTTTTGACGCAATTATTTTGTCGTAATAACTAATGAACCAATTGATGATGAAATATCTTTGTATTTTCATAAATCCTCCCCATTAATCTTAGAATTGAAAACCGTCCGAAATTATTAAAGTAAAAAATGTTCCACTTTAAGTATTACTCTAATGACCAATGTTTTCAAATTCTCCGGATAATTCATTGTATCCCTCTCTTCTACCAGTTCTATGAAAAGTTATTCTTGGAAAATTAAGCAATTATTATTCCTAAACTGTTTCTCTGCTTTTCACATGAATTTCAGTCAGAATTATTACATCGAGATTTTAAACGAGTTCTTAGTTTTGTCAATATGTTCCTTTTCTATTTAATAGGCCTTATATTTACAAGAATAATATTAAGGTCATGTATATTCTTCTTTATATTCTTATCAACTACCTTAAAACAAAAGAAATATGGTTCTTGTTGTATTTCAAAATGCTTTATTTCTTCTATATCCAGTTTTATACTAAAACATGTTCCAAAAAATTTCCACATTTCACCTAAATCACATTCGTAATTCAATTGCGGTTAGTATAGATTTCTGTTCTTAACAATTTTTACCTGGTTTATTCATATCAATTTTAAATTTTTTTCTTTACATTTAATCTTTACTTTCCAAAATATACTTCCTATAAAAGGAAATAACAGTTCATAAAGAAAGAATACTTTTAACTTTAATTCTTTATTAGAATTTTCAAGCACCTAGTTTCGAATCATATAGTTGTTAAACTTAAAAAATCTTTCAATTTTTCATTGGCTCTTATTGGCTTTTTGTTCCTTCAAGTTTATTCATTTTACACCAGTATGATCTATACCTTCTATGTTCATCTAATGTTTATAACCTGTTTTTGAAGTTTAGTACCGAGGTCATTTTGTTCCAGTTAATTTTTCATTCATAAATGACTGCCGTACTTCTTTGCTTTATTTTTCACAAGTTCCCTAAAATGTTTAAATTCCTTTATATGGTTTATTATCACTTCGTATTGTCAAATAGGAATGTTATAGACTGCTAAATATCTTTTATGTCCTCACAAAGGATATCAAGTTTTTTGTTTAAATTCTCCAAATTAGTGTCATTCAACGACTCAGAATGACTCTAATCAGTCTATTGACTCTGCAACATTTGATGCGACAGTTCGTGTGACTGCTTCTTGCATTCAACATTCCTGACCCAGCCAGGCCGTTTCTTTTCTTAGTTCCACACCTTTAAAAGATAGGACTTGAAGTGAGAGCATTAGAAATTTACATATCTCTTACAATCGTGAAATAAACAAAACTATCTCTACTTCCAAATCGCATACCACGCACTGCACAATTTTAAACAATTTAAATTAACACAAACGAACTAATATAAAAAAACAGCCAATGAATTCTACTAAACAGTTGTATAATTCCAAAAATTATCTTTACTTAATAGACGCTACAGTAGTTAATTTTAAAAAGTTTACTCTTAAAAAAACAATCATCAAAATATATAATTCGCCCATGAACAGAATTATGTCCTTCCAAAAACCATATTAATTCAACTAGAATTATTCCAATTATTCTTTAGCAAACACTGCCATTCAAAATATTTACTTTCAATTAGTTGCCATTACAAAGACACACAAAAGAGTTACAATCACATGAACTCTTTATTGCCCTGACGAAAAAATTTCTGTTTGTTAGAACACTGTTTACTAACCTTAATTTCTAACTATCCGACCCTTAAAAGTTCAGAACACAAACAGTTTTAAACCTACAGATTCACCTATAGTTTTAATTAAATCCATTAATCACACTCACATCTCAAAATACAAAACTCATTATACCCTGTTCTTTTTTACAATCCGTTAAAAAAAACACCGAAGATACTCCTTAGAACCATACAATGTCGTACTTAAATATGGAGGTCACTAAACAAACAGGTGCTACTCAAGCTTTACTTAGCAAAAAACTATGCTATAAACTATCCNTTCTTAGGAAATGAGGTGAAACCTAAGAACATATCGTAATAAACAAATATATTTATTTACGTCATTATCAAAATATTGCCTATACTTCGTAGAATACATATATTTATTGATCCTGGCATAAAAACTCGTTATATTTCGTAAGAATCGCAAAAATTAGTTTTAAAATATACGGAACATATTATTTCGAATAATGTTATGTAGACAAAACTAAATAAAAATAACCACAAATTTTTACTGGGATTGAATTCTCGGCTTTCTGGCAACTACGCTCACACGTTACTCCTTAACCACGGAGAACGTTGGGAACGAGAAATAAAATAGCATTTTTAAACGCTATGGTTTTTTACCATACATTTGATCATACGTTTTTATTTTGTGTTACATGCGCGTATATTTAGTAAATTTATTCAATGGTGAGTTGATGGATATCACTAATACACAAACTAAGCTATGAACAAAACCTTGTATATAAACATGCGCCAACTTCGCCATCTATTGCCTANTATGAACAAAACCTTGTATATAAACATGCGCCAACTTCGCCATCTATTGCCTTGTAGAGGAAACACAAGACAGTGACCGTGGAACATCCTATTGAGAGAAAATGGAGACCCAAATTTTAAAATTTTTGACAAAATTTAAGAAAAGTTATCGCGATTCAGCGGAAGAAAAAGTCGAATAAAAAAAGAATAGCAATGAAAAATAAGATGAAACAAATATGATCGGGCGTGTCGATAAAGACTTAGTATTTCCTAAGAGTTTAAATACAAGTGATTAAGTATTTGTCGAAAAAGCTCAATCTTCAGAACCCAGTTACTTGGCGTATTTTTACCCGGTCGTCGCGTTGCTAAAGAGTGTGAAGTAAGCTGCGAGACCCGACCGGGTCTCTTGATAGTTTTATCGTGTCAAATACAAGAAGGGCCTCCAGATTGGTTACAAGAGATCAAAATGAAATTATGAAGTGTGAGTATATAATTCTAAGCTTTTCTAAAAAATAACCAGCAATGTAATTCGTATGAGGGTATTCGAAACAAGAATGCGACGTCCCTCCTCACAGGTACCCTCCGTTCAAAAATACACTACAAACTCATTTCGTACATTCTTGATTCTTAATGGAGCGAAGCAGATAGTGTGAGTGGAATTCAGAGATTTGAGGTGAATAAATACGAAACAGTTTAACCCTCCGACTCCCGCAAAATTTTTGTTGCACTGAACACGACTGGGGTCCGTATGGTCCCCAAGATTCCTAAACCTTCGATTTTTTTTTCGGAAGAAAAAGCTTACTTTTGCAAGAAATTAAACCAATATTAGTTGTAATACATCTTTTGCATTACCGGACACGTTTTGTTTAGTTCTTGTACGATTTTTCACGAAAGAATAATTCTCATCTCGCTAATATGTCTACTTGATAACTTCCTGTCTTCCTTCCTTGGAAGTATCTCACATCGTCCTCTCTTTGTTATCTTTGAATCTTCTCTCTTCCGTTTTCTTGAAATTTGAATATTTACCAAACTTGGTGAAATCGACGAGGTAGTACGCCATTTTAAGTTTTTACCGTCACTCACGCAAACGCAAACCCATGTAATATGCGGAAGCTAATAACTGTCCGTTGAACATGAACTTTGTGAACAGAAGTGGAAAAGAGGTGGATGTTGCTGCAGAAAGTCGCGAAAGATCCGTACCGACCCCACGGGTAGAGGGAGACAATACAAACGAAAACAGATACAAACGAAAGCAGATTTACTACAATCACAGAAAATCTATGACCATTTCCCGATATACTTACGAGTTGACAGATATTTTCCTTTAAATCGTCATAATACGTATCATAAATAAGGAGCATGTGAAGACGCAATAAGTCTGTGCTTGACATCGTCGCTGCTTGAAGCTTCCCCTCCAACCGTTTGACGCACTCAACCGCCGAGATTCATGAGTTGCGCAGTAATGGAGCGCTGCAGTTAAGCGTTTGTTAACGACATGCTGAACACATCGTGTCTCCGAGACGTGGCATGGCGTCCGCACGGAAGTGGAAAGGGAACAGCAAGAAAGATCGAGGGGAGCCTTCGCCACGTGGCAACTGAGTGGAGGGGGAAGAGATGGGCGATCTACCCGCGGGTAGCTTCGAGAGGAAAAGGTCGGACGAGACTCTGGTGGAGGATGTGAGGACGGCGACGAACGAAGCTTTGAAGTTATTCTGGAAATACGAGTTCTTTGCAAGTCATGGACGGTTTAGGAACTATTAGATATTCATCAGTTTAAAAAATTCGTAGGATGTGCGTTCTCCAGGTAGAGCCATAGATAATGTAAAAAAAAAAATGTACCGTATCAAATTTTCCTTTAGAAAATATTTTCCAATACTAATAGACCTAATAATTTTCCACGGAGAACTCAATTTCTTGTATTGATTCTCAAGCAGTTTGTACTATAGTTTTAGTTAGTGAAATTCTGCGAAGAACGTTTGTCGTATAGAAATCGAATCACTTCGCGTGTTTACAGCAGAGTAAGGCAAGAATACAAAATGTACTCCACAAGATACATGACAACTGAAAAATTATTTCTTCGTCGAGAACTTCCAGTATAAATCTTCCTACGAGAAGAGGACATTCTCTTTGACATTTTAAGCGACTTTTTGCAAATGTCATCTGTAAATGATGATTCTATCGACATGACAAGAACACGGAAAATAAAAGAAAAACGAAGTTATTGTGTAGTTACTACAATTTTATAAACATAAAATTGCAATAACTACATAATAAAGAATCTGCTACAGATTAGGAATCGTGTTATTTACATCACCGTTTATGTTTGTTGGTTATCATAGTTAATTTTCACGATGCGGTATTGGCATTAAAGCAGCTGCCGTAGTGTTCAGAAACGCCAAGGTTTAATTTATAATTACGTTTGAGAATCTAGACTGTAAGCACTACCCAAGTCGGCTTCCTTTGCACATTGTCATAGTCTTGCCCTTTTCTGTAATCTCGGGTTCTAGTACAGCAAATGCTATTTTCTTAAACAAAGGGCAAAAGAAGTGAAATTAATAAAAGTAAATGAGAGGAATTATAAAACAGGATTAATAAAAATATAATTATTAAATGTTTATCCCTCCGTCTACCAGTGGGGACCGTACGGATTCCAGAGTATTTTCGCGACATGCATAAGGCACCGTTATCAAGGAAAATGATTGATATACTATGACTTTGTTCCTTTTATTCCTCTTGCAACATCAGTACCCTTTTTTAAATTTATTTTGATATATTACATTTTTTTAAATATAGCACCGACTACCGATGGGATTCGTATAGATCCCGGGAACAAAATGTATTAAATATTTTTTCTATTTATGAATAGCATATTGTTTTGCATTTGAACTGTTTTGCTGTTACTTTACATGACATTTTCTTTGATATTAGCTTATTGTAGACTATACTTCGACACTTTCATATCGTGTAAAGTAACATAAGGAAACCTTTGACTCTATCTGCGTGATATGTTTTAGAACTGCAGTTTATTTGAAACTACAATCTCTAGCTTGTGGAACAATAATACACTCTTCCTGGTTTACTGTGAGCCCTGTTGTGTCCACCAGCGAAATATTCCTGTCTTCACAGAATTATTTTTGATGTGCGACTTTATGATAACGGAATGTATGTGCTCACCAACTCACTTTTCTCACCTCTATCTTCAATTTTAGGCGCATACGGAACCTTACGCTTTGTCATTGGATGGGTGTTTGACTTCTATTATTTTTCCGTCGTATGATTAATGTAAAAGTGAAGTATTTGGTGAAATGTTCAAGTTTTGCTTCATACTACCTTCACAACTTGAACGAATGCCAATTAATTTATCATGAGTGGATTGAAATTCCCATGAATCAAACAGTAATTAGGAAGACGCTGAAAGAAATGAAAAGAGGACTTTTGAAAATGAAATGATTCGGCATTTCGAGCTAATGGTTCGGTCGTATGGACGACTAGTAGGATGTGATGTTTTGCGTCAGGAGTCTGGTCCAGGCCTTCGCAGATCGTAACATCAATTCGATTGTTTCATCCTAAATGTCGATTTCTCGTTTCAACAGTTCCGGTAAATTGATTTGCAGAATTGTTACAGATAAAAGAGGAAATTAAAACATTTTATTTAAATAACAATAGGCGTGAAGATAGAATAGATAAATTCAACGAACATTTAGAAAGCGTAAAAAATAATCGGCCTCGTAAAGATTAGGCACATTAAATAATTAATTTCTAGTTCATGAAAATCTTTTAAAATTTATGAACATTATACAAAAAAAACAACGAAAAACGTAAAGGATAGTATACGTCAATAAACAAAATAGTTTTGACAAACGTGTCAGAAAACCATTCGAATAACTTCAAGTGATAGTAAGTTTGCCCTGAATGTAAGACATGTGTTGTCAGAGACAGTTATTTCAGTGTATAAGAATACAATACGGGAAAAAGAGAATATTTCTAGACATCCTGTACTTCTCTTGAAATATTAATATAGTTGCTTTCAGTCTCAACGACTATGAAAACTCCATCTACAACTCTCTTTAGTACTTTACATAGAAAACATAAGAAAGTAATATCATTATTACGAGTGTCCATTTACGAATTTTCAGGAAAACGAATTCGTTCATAAAATGAATTCATCCCTTTACGGTGGGAGTAAACTTTGGAACATTCATGCAACGAACTTCAAGTCTAGAAGTGAGGTGAACATAAAGTAGAAGAAACGTGGCTCTAAGCCAAGGAAGTTCGGAAGGCAAGGGCACAACAAAGGGGGACTTAGGTAATGAACGTCTCAAACTTGCAACTTGTGAGTGATCGAGAGACTTAGGGGAATAAGATGTCAGGAGAAGGGTCAGTCAGAGGTCTGCTCTACATGATTATGTTCACTTAGTGACTTCCCTTGCCTCCCTGAGGATACGGTACATCGGAACTCCAATGTCTTCGTCTCATGGTAGTTAGAGGGTCTGTTACTAGTTTTCAACTCACAAAAGATGTTCATAAAAATCGGTGTTGACATATTTAACCAAAGATAAAGTATGTAATGTCAAAATTACTCAAAATGCAGGTCTACATAATAAAACTAATCTATAATGCTTACTAGGTTGATGAATGAATGATTATCAATATAAATTCACTCACCAGAGAGATGGCACAGTAAGTAACAATGGGATATTATTAATACCTGTACTCACCACCTGAAACAGAATTTTAAAAAAACATTCAGGGTCTATATTCGTGTAAAATAAACTTGACATTTTTCATAATTTTTAATGTAAAAGTACATATAAAATGGAATGGAATACTATGTTAAATATTCTGCATAAATTTCGGAGGTACATAATACTATTGAGCATTAATTTAGATACATTATGAAGTATGAAATATGTCGAAGATGTTAAAAACTCAATACATGCAAATAAATCGATCATTTAACACAAAATAACTATTGTAAAGAAAACGGCATAAAAATTGTCGTATATGAAAACATAAAAAATAAATTCAGAGCAAAAATTCAGTGATACGTTAATATGTCTTTGAATATGTACAATACGTTACTTCAGGTGTGTCTGCGAACAAAAACTGTGAAAACACACAGTTGATCAAATAGGCTGCGATGACTATCACTATATGTAATGCCAACGAATAGTACAGGACTAGTAAGAGGATTGTTTTAATTGCAATGAGCAATTTTTTTAAATCATTAAGTATAGTACAATACTTATCTCCAACATTTCGTAACTCATGGTATTGCAGTGAACATTATTAATTATTATTTGAGATTAAACTAACTCTAGTATTTTGATTGTCTTAATTTGAGATTGTCTATAATAATTAACCTCGAAACAATCACTCTGTTTTCAGTTTATCACTTTATTAGTATTTTATGTTAGTGAATAAATAAAGTGATAAACTGAAAACAGAGTGATTGTCTATAATAATATTCTCGCATAGAATTAATCTGAAAACAATTATTAATTATTATTCTCTGCGAACCTTTTTCTATTCCATCGCAATTCCATAGTTTTGGTGTTGGCCTTCCTTTCAATACTTTATAATAAATGATTCATGAATGGTTTCATTTTATCAAACAGAATGTAATACAACGCAGTTAGACGTGAAAAGTAAAACATCAAGTAACAAAAATCAGGAAGAGTTGTATTTTTTAAAAAATATGTTTACTTCATCTTACCTAGATTTAGGTAGGGTGCTTCAATGATTGTTATCTATCAAGAGTGATGATATTCAATATTTTAAAATATTACCAATTCGATACAAAATGACCGTGTAAAGTGTAGCACGAAAAAAATGCTATTTTTAAGACAGTCTATTGAGTTAAGAGACAGCTGAATTGGGTTTAAAGAAAATTTTACAACTATTTAGCTTCATTTACATATTATGTGCCCGTGTATAAATATGTAATCAGAAATTTGGGGTGAAAGGTTGCTGAAGTAGAGAAACGAATTGAAGGAACATTAGTAGGAACATAATAGGAAATTATCTCGTTTGATAAAAAAATGAATACTCGATAGTTTTGTCAATAAAACGGGTAAACAACGAATGGAGCTCATTAACTTTTCTAAAAACTAATGAGTACATGAAAGTAATGAAATTGAAAAATGAAAGATTTTGGCGATGAAGAGTAGAAGCTAAATTATTAATTATGCAAAAGTATAAAACATAGAAACATTAAAACCTCATGAAATAGTAATGAAGCTGGGATGATGAACCCAGCAAAATTTGCATCCTCTCGTATCCACTACTATCAGTGTCTCCATCGACAGGGTCACTGTTTCGCGGGTGCCCTCGTTCAGTATCTCTCAATTTTTGTGTGTAAGGGGGAGGTGCCGCGTACTCTCACAACCGGATGGAACGGACAAATCCGACAGAGCTGTGTTGAGATCGGAGTCANGTTGTTTCTGTTTTTTTTTTTTTTTTAAGGACTAGAAGTGATTCTCTGGATGGAAATGTTATCATCGAAAGAAATCGTCACTGAAGTATATGCTCGGTCATAGAGGAAAGGAACTATTTCTAGGAAAGTTATTCCTCTCGTCTACGTGCTAATACATGAACTAATTCAAAGGACACAGTTCAGTCTTTTTTATTCATATCAAAACACGTCACTGATAGATCACAAAAAACAACAAAATAAATAAAATTTATATTAAAACATAAACAGTTTAAAGATCTAAGAAATTTTAATGTACATTTTATTTATTCTCGTGCTTTCTAGCTTATTTCTTCGCATAGAACGTTTTATTTCTGTTTTTTAAGTATTAAGTGTAACTGTGATGTGTTCTTACGTGAATAGTCGGCTTAACTCTGTCGTTACAAATATTTCATGTAACTAGGAATGTTGATATACCACAAATGAAATCACGTTATTTGTAACCATCATTATACGTTAAATTGATTTCCGTTTTAACGCGTATTCTATTAAACGAACACAGTGAGAATTTTGAGAACATTTTTCAAATAAATATAATATTTTTAAAATATTGAGAAATTTCATTATTTGACGTAAACTTATAACTTTGTCAAATATTGTTGGTTATATTAACTTTCACGCGTTGACTGAAATGTAAAAGTTTCGCTAAAACTCATAGGAATATTTCCATAACGGTATACCAAGAGCGGAGCGAGTTTATGATGTCAATGGAAGAGACACCGCCACATGAAGGTGGCTCAGACGATGACAATGGTGCAGTAACTGAGGTCACGAGAAAAAAAACGGTGTAATGAGCAACACGGAGCCGACGCCAACGTAAACACAGTAGATTAAAGGGAAAAGCGACGCGCACTTGCCAGTCTATAGCGCGCTACCATTAGCGCCTGAGAGTGGGAATGCGCCGCGACCAGGCCAGCGCATTTACCTTCCGTGTTTTTTTACCTTCGCTTTGCAGCCGCGGACACGAGTTTCAACGTGAATTTTGGCCTTCACTTATTCACGCAAACAAGCGAAGATTAAATTAGGGCGTTTAGAGAATTGTAATTTACAGCACCGAACTGGAATATTCCGGCGATAAAATGAATTTTAATATGTTGGAAAATCAATACGAAGGGAGACATATTAAAGACGCACAAACATATTCCTTTTAAAAATAGAAAACTAATAATATTTGTGAGGGAATCTACAGGAATGAACACATTTTGTTATTATTTTTTCTTCTGGGATGTGTAGAATCATACATACTACAATATAACATACATCATGATAACGAAAAATGTCACGCGCAAAAATTGAAACACACAAAATTGATATTTTCTTCCCTTCCAATACATGTCACTTTTGGAATGAAAATTTTGAAGTTCTTTGCAGTCTATGATAACGATTAAAATTGAANTGGATGTGCAAGATTAAAAATCATATGAACTAAATTCTGAATAATAATAATAATAATAATAATAATACGGTAAAATATAGGTTAATAAATTTGAGGTCTGAAATTTACAATAAATGGGTTGTTAAACACATAATATTTCAAATTGAAATGTTTTGAAACCGTTTTCTAAAAATATATTACACTCCTGGAAGTAGGTGTCACAATTAAAATTATGTGATTTACGTTAAGTTACAATTATGTGATTCATTTATTCTTCTCACTTGTAGATGGGTAACAATAAATGTCAATAAAAAGTAATAATAGAAATATATATGGTTAATTTCATTTTCTAGTCAAAATATAATATTCTACCATCTTGTAATTCACATTTTTGACATTACGTATAATACCAATATTAAAATATTTTATTACGTAAGGGTCATAAAGAATAACTCCTGTTACTTCAAAACACCAACTTTTCAACTATCTTTATGTTGGTCTTCATCAAGGCGACAACAAGATTCGTGCATCTTACAACGTATTAAAAAATTGGTACGTAGAGTTTTATAACACGTTCTCATGAATTATTTAGTTTTAAATTTTCGAATACATATTATCCACAAAAACCTGGCTACATTCTGGGACACAATATCTTCCTGGTTTAGTTTTCACACTACAATTTTAACAATACGAAGAATTCAGAGTTTTTTTCTTATTCTTCATTTTCTTTGTTTCTATTCTATATTAATCCTCTTTTTAAATACAAATCTAATAATTACAGTTTTTATTTCAAGAAAACACCACCTTAAACTAACTTACTTCACATATTTCTTGGATTGATCAAGTTTACATCCCGACGATATAATCCTGGTTGGGAAGGTATGCAATTTGTTCTCTCAATAGGTAGACCGAGTGCATATGGATATTGTCTGACAGACATCAGTGTGTCTCTTATTCTAAAGTAGTTCTGTCGTAAACAATGACTTGCTTTAGTGACTGTCGGTAATGAGCTATCTACTGATAATTATAAAATAAGAACTT
>NNCF01127780.1:0-11292 GCA_002313205.1 Laupala kohalensis | reverse complement strand
TATATATATATATATATATATATATATATATATATATATATATATATATATATATATATATATATATATATATATAATAATACCGAGTAAGTTTGAGAAAAAGCTTTTAATATCGTGATTTGTGCCAAATCACCGATGACTTCTCCAACCCCGACCACAGGACAGGGGACATAGAAGAAACTTCTCTACGCTCCATGTCCTATTGCCTCTAGCTTCGTTCTTTCTCTGTCTCTCCTCTAGCCCGAGTCCTCGCGGTTAGCTCCTCACGTCAAACAACAAAATACTTCAGCGGGAAATTAACTCGTTTTCGCACACTCAAACGAGCTTCACGCTCGACGCCGTGCCTCTTGAGAGCTCGGATGCGACAGGGTCGAGGGATGGAAGAGAGGAGGACGCCAAGATGGTCGGAGACGCACGAAGTTCCACTAAAGCTGCGGCTGAGTTCCCGAAGCTCCAGTCAGCCTCGTAGCCGGAGGACACCAACAAGGCGGGCAGAGGAGGCTCTTAACGATGAAGTATTGGGACGTGGCTGTTTCCAACATTCGGAAGTTCCAAATAATTGAGAGTGAGAGAACTCAAGGGAGAGTTGCAAGAGTTATCTAGGAATATAGATAACCTTTCAATATAAATTTAAAAAATGAAATTATTTGATAATATTTGAGAAGAAAAATGGTTGTTAAAGCGATGGGTAAAATAGCTGCAAATTATAAAGGAACTTCAACGAAACGTTTGCACAGTTCTGGTCAAAAGGCTACGGAGTTTGTTCCTTAAATAAATACAAGTAAATTAAACATGCCAAGGAATTTTTTTTTCACTAATTTTTCGTTGCGTACTATTAAAACATTGGGAGTAGCAGAGATGTGGTCTTCATATTATACCAATAATTCGATTTATATCGTATTTCTTGTTTGTTTGTTTTTTGGTGTATATTTGAACTGAGAAATATCGAGGAAGAAGGAAGGAGGAAGTGGACGGGGCAGGAGCGCGAGTTGCTTAATGAACGAGAAAGAACCAAGTATTTAGTGGCTCACTGAGTGATACAATGTGAGACATTCCTGTGTGAAGAACAGAGGACAACTGGTCAGAGGTGGGCGATGTGGATGAGTCTGCTGCGCGAAACGTAACGTGACGGGCGGCGAGTCGGCATCCAGACTTCGGTGATAACGTGTGCGGGCAGTTCTGCATCAGGGCGGTGAGGCAATTATAGTGCTTAACCGTGGACTGTATAGGGGCGAATGCTACCCCACATAACTCGAACAATGTAGGCAAACGTTGATGTTTTAATTATATTTCGTATTCAGGATTTTTTTGGGGGATATATTTGTCCGCCATTCATGTTAGGGGTTTTTCTTGTAATTAGTACTAAGTTCTTTTTTNTTTTTTTTTTTTTTTTTTTTTGTGGGAACGTTAATTATTAAGTGCATTGAATCAATAGCAGGTACATTATGTTCTTTTCTGATTGTAAATGAAGGTGACCAATAATTAAAGAAGGGTCGAACATAATTATACAAGGAAGCATTGGTATAAGAAATCGTTTGTTAAGGAAGAGAAGAGTATCTGCAGCATATACGAAAACGGGGACACAGCACATGGTAAGTGGATTGTCAGCAGAAGTTGGCGCTCTAAAGAACATTTGTTTAAGGAAGAGAAGACGAAGCTTAGTCTCAACCCAGAGCGAAATGTGATGCGAGGTGAGGCGCTACGCCGGAGGGCGTTCCGAAGTTCCAGGAACCGCTTCCGGGACCTAGAGATGCAGAGTGAGGAAATTTCAACCTTCGCTCTCGAGAGGACTACCTTCTCAACGGCAATAGTCCTCAACATCTCCGCTTTCTATACTTGAGTTTTCGGGACTCGTGTTTCACACGAGACATGTAGAGAATGGAGAGAGATCTGGAGATGACGGGAGGCTGAGATGTAAATTAAGAGAAGGATGATTCTTACCTAAATAGAAATATAAGGCAACAAATCCATATTCTGTAATTGCGGGTTAAATTCCCATGTATGGGGTGGACATTTGTCAGTATGATCATAACTATAATTACCATTGCATCGCACCTCTTTATCATACGTCAAATCTGAATATTGAAATCACGAAGTCATCAAGTATAAATATTGACGTCATTATGACTTCATGAAGTAATGAGGTTAACCCATTATGGACATCAATATTTTTAAAAATTGCTATACATGAGCAAATGTAGATTACGATTAGTTTGTGGAGGCTGAAATAGTACGTTATTCTTAACAAAATTATTATTTAGTCGTATGATTTTATTTTTGCACTGTGCAAGACTCTTGATTTCTTCTGCATTGATTGAGAGAATGGTTACCAATTCGATAATTGAGTGGAACAAGGATGGTGACTTATGGTTAGTAAATAGAAAAGGGTAGCTACCTAATGATACTTAACAGAAGAACAATCGGAAGCATAGGTATCGTACCGAGAAAATATTTCAAAAATATTTTTTACAGTGGTTCCATAACAAACCATAGAAAATGACGAAACTAAGTAAGATCGTGTAACAATACACTATGGAAGATGTCTTTTAAAACACCAGAAAATCATCAACAAAATACAGTAGCTAGATTCCTGATTGTTTGCCTCTGCATTGATTTTCGTCGCAGGAAATATAAATGAAATGAAAGAGAGAAATATGAACCTCGGAGAAGTGTCAAATTGAACTTTAAAAATACTCTGCTTTAGCAATTTTTATTTAATAGGTTAGTCATTACCTTGTTTCACTTCTAAAATAACTTAACAAAAGGAAGACGTTATAATACATTGTAAACACGCAATAAGCTAATTTATTAATATTTACTTAATATTGTAAAAAATTTCTTTACAAATATATAATTTGAATGAAAAACATCATTACAATGCCAATTTAAAAATAAAGACGATATTGTGTACGGTACAGTAATACAGCAACGAACATTGTATTGAATTCAAGGTATAACGAAAAGTATTTTAACCAATCTCGGATATTATTAAACATCTTCACTGATCAAATCAGGGCAAATTAATGGGCAATTGAATGCAATATCTTTGACATAATGGCAAATTATACAGAGAGATTCCCATCAATCATACAAAAAGTCACGAAGTGACTACTTCTGTATGTGATAGTGATATTAGTTAAGAAAATAATAATATTGCTGTTTCATAGAGAGTTAACATCTTCAAAAGACTAAATATATTATGAATACGTTGACCAAAATAAAAGTTCAGCAGAGTACTACGAAATAGAACTTAAAATTTGAGAGTGAAAAACGCACCAAACATATGGTGATATAATCTTCAAAAAGTTGGTCGAATACTTATAAAAAAAATTCCGACTGAAACCTCTACTCTCATGGTGGCCACTGCTGTCGCGACAGCGCTAGGTCCAACCGTATCTCCACAGAAGACCACCGTCCACAGGATAACTCATTCAAATATATTTAAATAAGATGCACCAGGTCCTCCTATCAATAATCATCCCGACACAGGAATATTGCGACGCCCCGTACGAACATGCTGACAGATTTACGCGCAGACGGCATAGCGACAGACATTGCACGGGAAGGGAAGATATGCAGCTGATGACAGGAGAGAGTGGGTTTCAGAGGGATGGCGAAGGATGAGCGGGGTTTGGGAGGGGGAAACATGGTGAGTTAGGATGGTTGGAAAGGGTGGCTTGGGGGGGGGGTGAAGCTTTCGCCGCCTTTATTAGATTTTTTACGCGCGCAGGCGGAGGAGACGTCGCGTAGTGCGGCTGTGGTGGCCAATACGAAGCTACAGCGAGAGACAAGGGCCTGTCGAATAGACAGATGTGATCGCCTTCAATACGTCTTGGGAGTCTATGGATATCAAGACGAAGGATTGAAACTCATTGATACGGACAGTAACTGAGAAATTCGACATTGACGGACTAACACACACTCTAGATTGGTTTGTCATTATCCCTCATTAGTTTTTCTGTATTTTTGGATAGAGAGTTGTTACAAATAACAGACCAAAAATCAATTCCCTATATTTCAAGAATTAATGACATTCATTGACGACGTGGATGACGTCGATAGATATATGAAGTCTATTGATGACGCTTATCAGCGAAGTGAGTGGCGCCTTAAGATTAGGAAAGCCGACCCCACGTAATGGGAAAAGGGCGAGGACGAAGAAGAACAAGAACATTCATTGTTAGCTTGGTACCCAGTTACCCGGATTCCGTAGAATTCCTTCCTTAAAGAAACAACTATACTTTAATTTAACACATGCATTAGCATACGACTTATATTTTATTCCGGAGGTCAATTAAAGCAAAATATTGATGGCCAAAAATGTATATATTATTGTTTCTGGGTAGCTCCCATCTTCTCATTGACTTTTGTTGAAAAGGAAGCTCTGATATCTGCAGGTGTCTCTTAAGGCAATTTTCCTATGTTCAATGTAAGCTTGATTGGCATTCACTCGATAGCATACATACAGAATTATAAAGAAGTTAATACTTAGTTTGAAGTAAACCGAGTTTAATAATCATTTAACAAGTGAAATCATAAATATATCATTGTCGCACATTAATAAGCGGTTGAACCTCTTATTTTTATTTTTAAAGTAAAATGTAGCGTATAAGATTATTCGTTTTCAATTTATGAAACTTAATGCCCAGAACTGAATTTTCCGGAGAGAATTACCTTTCCCTTTCAGTTCATTATAGCATTATTACATTTTATATTAGTTCCTAAAGCCAGGTAACATCATATTCAAAATATGAAATGTGCGATTGACAGATTCGTAAATTCAATAGGAAATACAAATATATATACAATTTGATCCCGAAACTGAAATAATCCATCCCTGAATGTGATTAACTCGGTTTTACTAAATATAATTTATTTCCTGTTACGCCACTGATCCGTTTTTCGTATGTACTTCCACAATTGTCGAAATTAATTTATTTTTTATTTAGTTTTAATAAATCCAAAGTCAATTAAAACTGATAATTGTAACATGATACTTCACTTCACTTCTATTCTATACGAGGAGGAAGTAAGTCAACAATTCAAATCTTGTAATTATTTCAACAGATGCTTCGGGAAATGTCCTCTACTAGCTACTTTGCATCAATACACATGAACCATAAATGTAAATATCAGCAAAATTAGATAACTGCATATGGTATTTGTTCCAGATCTATCAAGTTAATCAGTCTTGTTAACTAGTACACATCAAACTAGATTAATAATGCTCATACAACGGAACAGCGGAATACGAGGCAAAAAGAGGTTAAGTTCAGAATCTTAATCCTTCGACAGGCACATTGTCTGGTTGGACTTCTTCAAATGACCAANTAATTTACTCTCCGGAAGCAAGCAAGGGACCATCCCATCAATTCCGATCAAGGGCCCTATGGCAGAGGCGGATTCAAAAATTTCAGCAAAAATTCCTAGATAAGATAAAAAGTTAGCTGAGAGTTATAATACATATATAATGTCAAAATGTTTGTAATTTAACGCAAATATGTTTGAAAATTTACATGTACAATTTATTATCGAACTATAGATTATTCTGAGTATAGTGTTTAAAAATCATAAGAATTGAAATAACACTACATTCACGATTTATTGTTACAATAAACACGCCCCTAGACAAAGCCTAGAGAACCTGTATGATAAATCCGCCTCTACCCGAAGGAAAACCGGAGAAAAAACTGGGCCAGGATGGGACTACAGAATTTATGTACACAACCGTGCCAAAGTTGAGTACACATAAAACTAAATTAATATGAGCCATAAGACAACACAATCATGCAAGAAAATAGTTTTTGAAATTGTTATAAGTTGTTTAAAAAGTACTACAGCAATGGCGTGATAAAGCACAAGACGAATTTAACTTTTGTTAAAATCAATAAATTCTTTTACAGTGTAGAAGCACTGGTGCAGGAGGTAGTTTTTAACCGCGGATTTGAAGATATTCAATTTCATAATATCTTTTATATTCTTGGGCAGGGAATTATATAGAACGATTCCCGAATGGTATGGTCCCTTTTGGCAAAGAGTGGTTGACACTCTAGGGCGATGAATATTACTACTATTGCGGGTATAGTGTTCGTGAACGAGACTGTTTCGTATAAAGAAAGGATGGCACTTCTGTAATTCGGTCTTAACAAACACGACTGTTTCTAAAATATAAATGCAGGGAAGTGTTAAGATATTTAATTCCTTGAATGGAGATATACAAGAGTTTCGGGGGTGAGATTTACAAATTATCCGAACTATCCTCTTCTGAATTCTGAAAGTTTGAATACTCTGACCGGAATTACCCCAGAAGGTAATGCCGTAACGTAAATGGGAGTAAACGTTTGCAAAATATACGCAACGGGAAATACGTGGACTAACTGCGTTAACTAAGATTCGGAATGCGTAACACAATTTGCTTAATTGGGAATTAAGATTGTCAATGTGACAATTCCATTTGAGGTTGTCTTGAATATGGAGACCTAAGAATTTTGTATTTGTAACAGTTTTTAATTGTGTTCCGTTTAAAGAAAGAGAAACCTGGGGTAAAGATTTTGTGATACTATTGTGAAATGACATAGACACTGTTTTGTCAGTGTTTACAATGAGACGATTTGCATGGAACCAAGTCGAAAGGTTAGACAAAACTTTTTGAGCATTGGCGTGTTTACATAGTAAATTAGTGTCATCAGCAAAAAGAACCATTTTGCAATCTGATGTGGATGATGACATGTCGTTCACATACAATAAAAAGAGTATAGGGCCGAGAATTGATCCTTGGGGTACTCCGCAAGTAAGTGGCTTTGTTTCTGAAAGACAACGCTCAAGTATTTTATTTTTAGTATAGGATATTTCTACTTGTTGATATCTATCTTTTAAATAAGAAGTTAGCCATTGATGTGGAAGTCCACGAATGCCTAAAGAATGCAATTTGGTAAGGAGAATTCCGTGATCGATGACATCGAATGCTTTGGATAAGTCAAGAAAAACACCCTGAGGATTTTCTCCACTGTCTAGAGATGTGGTAACATCGTTTAAGAAGGAAAATATGGCGCTTGTAGTGGAAAAGGATTTCCTAAAACCGTGTTGATCGTCAGAGAGAATGTTATATTTTGATAAAAAATCTAGAAGACGCTTATAGAACAATTTTTCTAGGATTTTTGAGAAAGTGGGTAGTAGAGATATTGGTCGGTAATTTCCAATATTAAGTTTGTTTCCTTTCTTGTGTAAAGGTTTCACTTTAGCTCTCTTAAATATATTGGGAAACACCCCTTCCGATAAAGAACTATTAAAAATATTTACGAGTGGATTTAATATAGCGTGGGACGAAGATTTAACAATAAACTCAGGTATATCATCTATGCCTCGTGAAAATTTGTTTTTTAAGGAGCTGATGATTCCCATGACTTCACTGGCGTTAGTTTCGGAAGTGAACATAGAATTGGGTATGTGGGTGGTAATAATTGGAGGACATTGATTTGGATATATTGAGTTCGTTATTTTACCAACTTCTGAGAAGTGAGAATTAAACAAACTTGCGATGTCCTGAGGATTTGACACGATCTTGCCATCGTTTAGTAAAGAAACATTTTCTTCGCGATTTTCAGAAGTTGACGTGTAATTGTTAACAATATTCCACATGGCTTTCATCCGGTTGTTCGATTTTAGTATATGCCTGTCGTTTTCCATAACTTTAGCTGCATAGACTACTTTTCGGAGAATAGTCTTATATTTACGAAAATAATTATGGAATTCGGGTGGCTGGTTATAGCGTTTTGAAAGATAATATAAACGGCGTTTGTTTTTTGAAGAAATTCTTATCCCTAGGGTGATCCATCTATTGTATTTTTTTGTGTTAATTAACTTGCGTTTTATGGGAAAACTAGAGTTGTAATGTTTTAGGAATGTTGAGATAAATACATTGAATTTGTCGTCGGTGTTTTGGCAATTGTAAACATCTTTCCATGTTTCTTCACGCAAATAATTTATAAATATGGATTTATTTATGTCATTAAACTCTCTTGTAAATTTGTAAAGGATTTTAAGCGGTTTTAGTTTATTATTAATGGTCAATACTTGAGCAAGGTGATCACTGTATCCGGCGATAAACACTTCAGAGAGTTCAGAATGTACAATTAATATGAGTGTCAACTGTGTTTTTAATCTTGGTTAAAAGTATCATAATTGCTGTTGATTTATTTTTTGTTTCTCCTAAATAAATTACATTCTACAGTCGCGTCAACGTTCCACTGAAAGAGCGATGCTCTCCTTATCAGTAAATTTCAAAGAGGTGTAAGAAAGAATTAATGGTACAATGAAGAGGTAATGATTAAATAGGGAATAAAAGAGAAACACTGAGAAAAATTGTCACATCGGCATCGGCACATATATCACATGAAGCAACCGGAGCTCAAACCACAGTAGAGAACTTGGTAGGCTTGTGTGCTATTGTCTGCACACATCGTAAAAATGAAAACTGCTCACTTTTAAAATGAGAGTTGTTGATTTATGTAGCAGAGTTTAGTAGAACAGCGTGTAAGTTTCAGTCTCTTGAACAGCGAAATTTATGTAGCATTGACTTATTAAATAAAACATGTTTTTGCGAATTTATCACTAACATCAAGAAGTAGCCAGTGGAATAGTTACTACGTCTTTATCAGTTTAAAGGACACCTGGGATGACAGTTTGAAACACCGTTGGCCCCAGGCAAATTGGTCGTATTGTAAAATGTAATATAAGTCTCTGCGGCAAAATTCCTTCTATCATTCATCATCACTCTTAAGTCTCCCGATCCTCAAACGCGTTGGCGAGTTCAATCATAAATAAGAGGGTAATTGAAAAGATCTCCAGTGGAACACTTACTCCACATGCTTCTTAAAATACAGTACAAAAATTGTAAGCTAGAAAGTATAACGTATTCAGGGATAATAAAACAGAGAAGTTCCGTTTTCCGTGCATGTCTATGGGTATTACATTGTAAGTACTTGTATCTTAGCTGAAAGTTACCGGAAACTAATATGAAAAATACCAAACATTATGCCAAGGATACAGAAGCAGATTATTGATAAGAGTCACGAACCTTAATACGTAAGAAAATGGTTCGAAAATTTAAATATTTCAATTCTCCACAATCGCAAGTACCATCAGTTTTAGAGTTTGGAAGAATGGTAATAACAAGAGTAATATCTGTTTATAACAATCATCTTGTTTATTAAGCATAAATGAAGTACCTTTTTAATGTTTAATATCTTTGAGAAAATATGCCAAATAACTAAACAATTTTCTGAAAGAACATATAAATATTCTAAAATGAAAATCTTTAATTTTCCGTTGTATAATGGAATAACTAACTGGAAACACTTAACTTTCCCGATTCCCAGTTCGACATTTGCATCTGGCCATAGTTATCACAATACCTCTTTGTGTATCAAATTTATGAACATTATTAAAAACGCTATTAAAGTATAATTATACTAGCTACAGTTATAAACTATAATTATACTACCTACAATTATAAAGTACAATTGGCTAGCCTGCTCCTGAAGTTAGCTACGGTTGTGAATGAGCTCTCTGTATTTTTCAGTTTAATCTTCCTAATTATTTTATTTTTCTCGAGTTTTAGTGATTAAGTTGTCGTATTTAGTTCCTACCTTTATTATAGTGTAAAAATTTGTTTGATTTATGTGTGTTAAGCAGAAAAATATTACAAAAATTTCCTAAGGTTGATCAAGCCTTACGGACCTAACATACATCGTATTGTTTTCATTCAAGTACTTCTCAAAGTTGCGATAAAGTTTACGTAAGTACAGACGGAATTATTAATTTAGTTTCTTGGTGCATCAGGAGTAAACATTAGAGTACATTTAGATTTTCTCCTGCACATTTTATCACATAATAATTAAACTTTCAAAGAAACCCTGCTCTATTGTTGCACCCGAGTTTTCGTCGTCATGATTTCATAGAATTATTACATAATTTTACAATTAGTTTTTCTTTTTTTTATTCGTATTTATTTACATTTTAACATAATATAGAGTAGTTATTATCGAGTTAATTAACCTACAGTTGTCTTCCTAAATAATTATTTCAATCATTTTAGTCATCGGTTTGTTTGTATATTTATGTATTTAATATCTCCTTTTTAACTTTCCTAGTAATAAATATATTATTATACTTATGTCCTTCATTCAGTGTTGTCAGTTTTCGTGTATTCTCATTTGCTTTTGTCGTTAAGTTGCTAACTAGCTCACAACAATGGACACTATCGCATTCATCAACTCATTCAAAGCTGAACTTCAGATGGCGTACAATGATTTGGTACATTATATTGACACACGGATCAGTGCGCTGGAAGAGTTCAATAAGAACACCATCGGCGGTTGGACTACAGTCAGGAATACTCGCCGTCCATTCAACTGCTATCACCTGATAAGACCAACGACACATGCACCACCCCAACTCTTCATTGAGAGGTTTAGTATGTTAGATAACATGTCCCAGTTTCTTCCCCTCCCATCCAGTACCCAAACCTGTTCACAAACCACACACTGGAAGCACAACCGCCCAAAACCACGTAAAGTAGTGCTACCAAGAGATGAAGTCCACACTTCCATGCAGATATCAAACGTGCTCATATTAGCTGATTCGCACGGTCGTTAGACGGACCTCCGTTTTGCGTGGATTGCTTCTTAGCCAGTTCTCAGTCTCCGGTTTCTTTAAGCCAAACGCTGGTTTGGCTGAAGTTATTCGAGAACTGGACACCTACACAAAAAAACGCACCGAGCGGGACACAGTAACCATCAAAGGTGGGCAGAACTATATTAACTTAAGTGGTCATATCAACGCGTCTGAACATCTACAAAAACTAAAAACGGCATCCACGCTTCAACCATAGTACTCTCTATCACACAAACATAGTACTCTCTTGCCTGCCTCCACGCTTCAACGTTCCACAAATAAACCACGAAATTAACCTGGAAAACATCTCCTAAAACATCACCTGGCAGACACAAAAATCACATTTTCTTATCTGCAACCATTCCTGACTGCAAAGGACTTTAGCGTGTACGGTTTACATCTGAGATCACTTCGGTAATCTCCTAGCTTCACATCTGAACTCATATCACCCACCTGCCTCTTTACCCACTCCTGCACTTCCTCCTGCTCCTACCTCATCAACACCTATCTCCACACCCTTTTCTTCTCCTGTCCCCGTTCCTTCACCTACTGCTTCCTCATCTCACACATCCTTATCTATTACTCCATCCACATCTCCTGCAGCCCACATACACAGTT
>NNCF01127779.1:1168112-1215262 GCA_002313205.1 Laupala kohalensis | reverse complement strand
GTAAGTGGAAGCAATGCCAGACTCAGCTCGGGGCCCCGTGTTCGCCAAACACGTACTTACTAGATGTAAGCCCCCTGGGGGGTATAAACGCATTCGTAGTACATAAAATTATATATAGATATTTTCTTTTATCGGACAAGTAAAATTACAAGCAGTTTAAGGAATATGTGACGCTACTGACAGAAATTAGAAATGTTTTGAAGAATAGAGACTGAAGGGGTGTATAAAGAAAAGATTGTTAGAAGATTATACAATAACATATTGCGACTGAGGTAGAGACGGAAATGAGAGAAGTAGATGAGTCTTGGTGAAGTTGTCAGAGATGACTATCTTGCTATGACAATGTTTAGAGATAAGGTAGTCAATACAGCATGTATTTAAGTGTATGTATATACGACTAAAAGGGAAAAAGCAATATACATTTGTGAAATATTTATCATCAGAGAAAAAAATACAACAGAATCGAACCACGCATGCTAGAGAAAACAAAGAGCTTGATAATAGACAGAGGCTGACTAACAATAAATAGTCGTGCGTGCTCATTACTTCTACGTTAAAACTGGATAAGGAAGACGACAGGCGACATGTTCGCCGAGAATCTACATTACACTATAATATAACTAATATTGCGTCACTACTGAACATCATATTTCTTCAGGATTTCTTTCGACCATATGTATTGTTTATTTCCGAAGTTTTCACATATTTCCTCAACGAAAATTTTCCTTTCATATGATATTTCTTTTTTTCATTAGATTTTCTGCAACCCGGTTCCGTATCAAATTGGTATTACCCAGGATTTCATTCGCTGTTTTATTATTTCCTTTTGTTCGTATTTTACCTTCTCCTCTGGTTATATTATTGTTTACTTAATTCCTTTAACGAACCTCTTTGCAATGTTAACGTTGGAATAACATTCCCGTGTCTGCCGCGGAGAGGCGGGTACCATCTACTATCTTAACCCAATTCATTTGATATCCTTCCGTATATAAAGCATTTACGTAATGATCTCCTGATATTCTTAATATATTTCCTTTTTGTTTGTCAATCTCTGTTGTGTTCCATGTGGATCTACTACTTCATTTTTCAATAAATTTATTAATGTTCCCCTATCCTCTTTCACATGGAAGCAAGAAGACATGCTCACTCAAATTCCCTCCGTTCCGCAATACTTTGTTTGTGAAGTTAAACGAAGTGAACCATTGTACTTGGGCCGCCTACGCAGGCCTCAATATGGTTTGAGATTCGCTCGAAGGTCTCGGATTCAGAATTGCCCGAAGACGAGGAAGGCTCTTGCCGAAGTGTGATAATTTTTCAAGCAAGCCGTCAGCCATTTGGATGGAAGGAGCCGTTTCTGAAGGATGTGGACGTATTGATCGACAGACTTCTACCACATGAACAGTCTCCAAATAGAAGTAGGTTTTAGAGGAACATATGGCGGTAGTGATTCGTATATTTGCTCCATATGGTGCGAAGACAGCAAAATGAATAATGTTTTTCCATTTTCAGAGGCTGAATGACATTTTGTTGATCTACAATAATAAGAATTGCAATGAACGCTTCAAAATTTTTCTATCTAAATATTTCATCTCATATAAATGAGTCTATAGATCAATATTCTTAGAGAAAGTGTTTATAGATGTGGATTAGATTGAGCAAAATATTTTACGTAAGAATTTATAATTTTTGAATATTCTGCTGGGACGTAATATTCTTCCTTTTGCTTTCAGAAATATCTCCATTCAGGTTCAATGTTATACCATTCGGATTACCGTATTTTAATGTAATTACTCTTGTTTATTTTAGAATAACATAATTTAGATGAAATTATTGGTTAATATCTTATCCACTTTTGTTTTGTAAAATTATTGTATTATTCTTTTATGTAATCATATTTTCATAATACATTAATCTTTAAATAATTGCCATACATTTTTTTCATGTATCCGGGACCGGTACTCGACAGACATTTATGCATGCCGTGAAAATGTATTTTAAGGATCACACCATACATTTAAGAAGGCATAGTAAGTGAAACATATCACGTCAAATTTCCCACGTGAGCATTTCCCTCCGTAATGTTATAGTGCACGAATGTGTGGCAAACACTACTAGGTGTGAAAATACCATGAAAGTGTTGTAAGTTCCACTACTTTCCACTAAGTTTCAAGGAGAGCTGTTCAGTCAAACCCAACCGGACGTTCAACTCTGAATCTCCATTTGGAACTTAATCCGGAACATAATTTAAGACAACAATGTGAAGGAAGACTATTTTATGGTTAAGACAATATTCACATAAAATGTATCGTTGCATATGTATCATGTAATTAGAGAGGTTGGGAATGATATTAAGAAAAGACTCCGTACGCTCAATTTGCGACCGGAACGGTCTTATGAATTAATAAATAACAACAAATTGTATAGCATGACTACATCTCTTTATTTAATAATACTCGATATGTTTGTCATCAAACGATTTTGTGATATTTAAACCTGAAGAACGCGTGAGCTACATTTCGAAGCTCGGATCTTTCGGTCATGTCATTACGTGTCTGACACCAAAAACGCTTGGAAACTAAAAATTAAAAATCTAACTTAACATTCGAAGAAATCGTTTGAACTCCTGTAAAACTGAAGAAAAGAAGAACGCATGAGTTGAATTTCGAAGTTCATTCTATCACCTAAGTCTCAACACTATACGGTAAAATTATGGACATAGGGACACACAAATTCATACATATTTATACATGTATAGATATGCATATGCCTCATATTTTTGCATTAGGAGTTCTGTTAGCCACGGACTATCGAAAAGAATGAAAAGAAAATCGTTTTCTGTAGGTATTATGACCGTGTTATATTACTTATATGTTCGACATTATGTTTCTTGGAGACAGCACACATTTTAGAGACATAAAGACGAAAATTAAATCTGAAATTTCTCTTAATCTCTATTGAGTCTGTCTTCACCGCTATCATTTGTCATCCTTTTATTTCAAAGTACTTCACTCCCCATTACAACGAACCATATGTGGGAAACTGAGCGACCTACACTTTTCCACCAACTCAGCTGGTAACATATGGCAGCTACAACCGCAGACCGATTCCCTCTCAATCCAATTTCCTTTTTATTCCTAGCAAAGAGATTCTTGATCCGATGAGTTCGTTCCGCAATAAACTTCAGCATCCACCCTCCCACAGTGGGAGACTAACTACGAATGAATGAGAAGATCTCTCAGCCGAGTGGGCCAGCGAACGCTTGTCCTACGCCACATCCATTGTCCGTACGGGCTGCCGACGACAAATTAACAAAATCCTATTGAAACAGACGTCATACATTAAAGGGTATATATGGCACTAATTACAGACAATGGTATCTACAAGAGCGCTTTTCTGTGTTACAAAGGCTAACCGTGGTAGTTGAGCATAAATGCGCGAGTCGGATACTTCATTTAAACATCCATTCTTGTTCGACTACACTTCATTGTATTTTCCGCGATTAACGTCTCTGAATCCAAAAATGCGACAACACGTATTGGCATTTGTTCACTTGAACGCACCTTTGAAGTTGCTCATAATAGGTCATACAGAACTTGTTTAACCTATTAATGGATTGATACATTAGCCCAGTATAGGGTTGAGTAAATTTATTTGGGTAAAAATCAGTCCAGGTAATTGTTATGATAATTGTTATGGGAGAGGATGTGTGTAGTCAACGAGACCTAGTGTCACTTGCAACAAAGCGTAGTTTCGTCACCAAGAAAGGTTAGGTCGTTATTGTATCTTCATTAAATCACAGTTTTTCTAGTAACTCAATTACTTAAAACAACTCTTGCAAAAATGTTTCGAAAGAAGAAAAAAATTATTTTCATTAACTCCAAACAACTGATGAGACGATATTTGTTAAATTAGTCGCAGCTAAATTCCGCTGCAAACATAAGAGATGATACTTGAGTGTTTCATCCGCCGAAGTTTTACGATACGAATTGCTACCTATACTTCCTTAGCCTTATCATTATACAGTAATTTTGGTGATTCGTTGTAGCTTTTCTCTGACTATTCACTAAACACGGAAATTATCTAAATGAGACCTCGGATTCTTTATAGTACACCCATGAGAGTATTTCTCCCAGCATCGTATAAAAATCGCTTTTATAAAGTTCCATAAACCGTAAATGTTCTCTGGTGTATTTCAGAAATATTCACACAAAAACTGAGATATTAACGCAAGCCCTACAACCCAGGCAATATAATATCAATTACGTCACTCATCATTTCGTGCGAACTGACTGATTCTAAACTTGCCACAGTACTTATTTTCATCCCATCACATTATGTTCTATACCAGGTTCTATATTATGTTCATATCTAGCTTCCAACTTGGAAGGGTTTGGGGGCCAAATTGGAACCATTTGGTATGATAACGGGTCGCACTTCAGTAGCAATTTTTCATAAAATTCCACGTGTAGAAGGAATAAAAATAAATAATTTGATTTAAAGAAAGACAAAATTATTTAATTGCTTAAAAACTATTTACAATTACAGAAAGGAATGAAATTTGAAATAAACAAACGATTCTACAACCAGAAAAAATTGGTTTTGATGAATACTCAGCAATGTAAGATTATTTGAATTAATATTGAATTAATAAAAATTAACATAATGACAAACTGAAATTACTTATGTGGTCTAAAGAAAACTTACAAAAACTCAATTTAGTGGGAATATGTAGTCGATCAGCTGCATCTACCAATTAATGAAAGTGAATCTCCTACTAAGTTGTTTCTAATCTCAAAATATGCAGCAAGAAAGATCTGTATGTTAATTTCTGAACTTACTTTTAATGAATTTCACGGGAAAGAAAACACGTTCACATATGTAAGTTATTCCTCAACACTTATGTCATTTTTAGTCCAAATTGTCTAAAGTTTGAATTTACGCTGTTTAAGAAATATAATAGTTTTTCTTACCTGGTCAGAAATAATGCATCGGTTCGTAGGTCACACTGTGTAAGTTGTAGGTGTGATACTTCACGAGTCACTATTAATTTATTATCAAACATTTCATGGTTTTTCTACAAAACTTTTGCCATTTGAAAAGTCTTGCTCTATATAGTTTTCATATTATATATATTCAGATCTGAGGATCTCATTCCTTTTATTTGTAAAAGAATAATAATTGGTAGTTAGTGATCCAATAATTTTTATTTTCTTAAGTTCTTTTTTATAGCTATTTCTTTCTGTATCAACTGCACCAGTGTCTCACCCAATTACTGAGGTGTTCAAAACCTTAGGTTACTCTCCTCGTTACATAGCTAGCCACAGCGTTACATAGTATCCCGAAGCGTATTTCGGATTTACGAAATAATATTCCAGGGTCCCATATGCAACGCCTTCCCGAGCCTTACTCTTGACCACACAGTAAATAACCTCTACACATTCACCCGCCATGGTCATTAGTCTTCTTTAAAGCTCTCTTACAAATTATTGCAGCGGGACGGAAATTGCTCGTACTCCCTCCTCCACTCTTCATCCTCATCCCCCTGAATCCATTCCCCCTCTCTCCCCCACCACACAGAACATTGTGGCCAAAACACGACTCTCCTCCGCTGTTTCGTTAATAAAGATTTTCTTTCCCACCAGTCCCAGTCGAGTGCGAAAGAAAGCACGGGGTACTGCGTATACCATCTTTGTCTCTAAAACTCTTTGCAGTTGGCCGCGCCACGTGATAGATACGTAGCTTTAAGGGTATGTCGCTTTGGCGAGGGCGTTGCTCTCCATCTTAATTAATCTCCGGGACGTTTAATGAAATTGAATGGTCCTAGGAAGCGACCAAGAGAGAGGCGCATCTCGAGACCAGGAGGAGGAGAAGATAGTGGTGCGACAGGGTGGCGTAGACGAAGAAAGCGAGGGTCAGAGGAAAATAGGAGGGTGGGGGGAATCACGAAGAACCAAACGGAGCTAAGTGATAACACAAAACATGTTGACAATACTGGAACACCGTGGTTCAAAGATTCAATTTTGAGTAATGACGATTACTTTTCTTAGATTAGAAGGCGAGTCACCGACAGGACTGAAAAGGGTTGGGACTTAGACGAGAAAGGCGGAATACTTGGTAGTGAGACATGTGTTCACAGTATTCTTCTATCAGAGTCCGGAAGAATCTCTATTTAAGGGCGTTGACTGAATCAAGATTTATAGATCTGCGTATAATAACACTAATTCAAAGTAAGTAAATGATATCTCCATGTGTTCTAGGAGAAATGAAGATATTTATAGAATTGAAGGTAACAAGATAGTGTTTTCTAAACGAAGACTTTTGCTCAATAATTCTTGAAAATTTAGTGAAGTACAGAGTTGGAAATGACATCTTTAAAAAATAAATAAAACAACTGCTGTATGTGTAGTATGAAACTCGCATAACTTAAAGTTATTTTAGTAAGGAACATAATCCTCCAGCATCAGGTGTTCATTGCATATTTGGTAAAACTTCTGTATATTACATATCGAAATATTATATAATCAAGTTAAACAAAATAGTTTCGTATTATACGTACAATAAGAGTGGTAACAACAAGAACAATTAATATCTTGCTTAGTAAATTTTATTTTTCTCAAGGTGAACATTTCTTCGTGTGTCAGATTTCAAATCAAAAGTGTAATAAAAACTATAGGTAAATATCATATTTCATGGGATTTGTTTTAAATTATAGAAAATTTTAACCCAGCGACTCGTAGCAGAATGTTATATAACTATCATTTGTATATTTAAAACACATCAAGAATCGATAAAATTATCTTCCATTTTATATGTGTTGAGACGCACATAAGATGTCAATGCAAATCCATAGATTGGATGTCAATATACAAACTATACTTCATAAAGGGAGATGAATTCTAAAATAATTTCAACGTCTTTAAGAAATAAAAATAAAACTGTTAATGTGGAGACAATATCAATCAAATTATGCATTAGAACACCAATTTGAATCGCTAATTTGTTTGAATCAACGTTGAAAATTCGCATGTGTCAGAGAAATGCTATATCTCTAAATAAAATACACGACACACAACAATGGAAACCTCCTACGTCAAACCAAGAATGGAAGTGACACTCTCTGGGAACAATCCGAAACCTTTATGTTAATTTCCTCCTAACAAGACCAGCTTTCTGCGAGTACGAAACGTAATTCTATCAGCTTGGAGAACGTCTCCCTGCTTTGTGAACTTTAAAGAACTTTACCACCCAACCGTCTCTATATTCGTATATCACCACCCACGTTGCCATTCCAATTTGATCGTAACATTTCAAATGCCTGTACGACAAAAAGGATTCATTAGTGTTCTCTACTAATCAATGATTTCGTCGTTCAGTTGTCTTAAACGTTACGAAATATAGGTGTTGATGAAATTAGTGTGGGTATGATTGGATAAATTTACTGAACTCGATGTTAGTCCTCTGGATTTAATATTGCAGCTTTTAAACGGCACACATAATCGACAACAACGATAACTGATAATTATTTGTACATCAGTAGTTTTTCAGGAAGAGTCAATTTTATGTTCCCAGTGCTCAGTCGTTTGTAAATATTTTTATTACATTTAGAATAAATGGTATCTATCGCTGTGTATACGAGTAGTTTTCTATCTGGTGTATATCGTTCTATTACTTATTTATTATCCTCAATTCCCCAGCATCACCCAGATTTACGAAACCCGGGCCACTTACGGCCCCGATGCATATCACAGTGAGTATTGTTAATATGCTGTGAAGATATGATAGTACTCACCGTCAATGCATGTTTGTAGCAAAAAGTTTTAATTTATAAATAAGGTATTCATCATGAAGGGTTGAAAATAATTTGGTTGAGACAAAATCCATGATATTGGATGCCATTCTTATTAATTATGGGACGTCTTGTTGGATAGAGAGGTTTAGAGACCGAATTAAATGATTGAATTAATGATGTAATTACAAAAGTTTTCGAAAAGAATAAACAAAAGAATATAAATCTGTTATTAATCCCTACATGGGTACCCGCTACTTTGCTACCCAGAGTGCACGGGCAATTGTGTGACAATTCTTTCTAAATCGCTATTCGTGTATGTAAGAAAAATCTTCACCAAATTTCGAAAAAATTGCTAAGTGATACTATAAAAAACAGAAGTGTGTGTTATAGAGCATGTGCAAAATTTCGAATATCTGGGCAATAATTTCACTGCACTCCGCGAAAATAAACATAGAACTCGAGGTCCCGAGTTCGAATCTCGGTCACGTCTACAATTATCATTCAACATAACGTAACCAAACCTTGAAGCCTTTCGATGTTATCCCTGCGCGTCTGACTCCAAAAAGTAATAGAAGTTGAATGAAGAAAATAATACATAAAATTTAAAATAATCGTTCAGAGGTCTTTAGAGATCAACCGTGGAGAATACGTGAGTTAAATTTTGAAACTCTGGGCTTCTAAGAGTTCTGTGATTCTTTCTGGAAGTAATCAAAGTGTTTCCTTTTTGTTCAATGTTCAATAATAAAATATCAAAATCGAATAATACATAATAAAATAAAAATATAGTCTTAAACTTTTGTAATATACTTTAGTCACGCAATGCACAACAATTTACCCAATGCTTAAGGATAACTTTAAATTGTTAAGGAGAAATGAGGTTTATCCCGTGTTATAGTTTTGTTTCACACATTTTGTTTTCAAAATCACGCTTTTGAAAATAGTATTTTGTTCGTGGTGAAAGCTTTGCCAGTTTCTACTAACCGATATATAGATAAAATCTTATATTATTTCAAGAGTCCAGGGTAAAGCGTTCATAAATTGTAAAAGGACAACCGCCGAGAACAAGCAATTCGCATGTAAAATGGTTAAATATTTAAAATATTTTTACACATGATCCATGTTTAATTTACTTCTAGAAATAGTAACATAATATTTAAGAGTATTCATATCATGAATCAACTGATTGATCACAAACATTTGTTTTTATTTAGAATTTTTATTCTGCGTCACTCATCACACACGCACACTTATATCCAATATTTTTCGTATATGTCCCCTTTCGCGCGAACTAGAATCACGTACAGCCAGACGAAATTGTTTCCGCCAACGTGACAAACAGCCTTGACTACATTTGTGACTCGAGAACGGAGTAAAAGGAAAAAAAGTGACCGCTTGCAGCAACATATCATGGCATTCGTTCATCATTATCTAGTTGCCAGTCAGCAAGAATATAGGTTCCTAGTTTCAAATGGTACTTGGTGCTGACAAGGAAATACAAAATGTCCTCATTATTATTATTATATTTTAAAGACAAAATGTTACTATTATTATTACATTATTATTTTTCATATTCACTCAGGATCTTCGCTAAAGAGACATGGGGAACGGAGGCGACAATCCTTCCCCTAACGTAAGTTTATAGAACGTCGACGTTGCTCTAGTCACACTTTCATTTAAAAAATATTAATTTTTAACTTGTTTTTCATAATTCATCAGTAATAGATTTAAGAATAACAATAAAAGATTTAAGAAAAAGATCTAAAGGGTATAATTTTCATGAATTACAATAAATTTGTTTGAACAAAAAAGAATAACCAAAAGATACTATATAATATTACATTATTTCCATAAAAGAAAACGTGACTTTGGCAAATCTCGTAAAAATTGGCAAATGTATATTTCTTGGTCCATTTATTTCACAAGGGCCCGGGCATTACTACGATTCTGTTTTCTTTCGATGACACTAATTATATAACTAATCATATACACGATATTATGAAATTGATGTATGAATGAAAAGTAGTTGGTAAAACGCACTGAAGTAGTGTAGGAATCAAACGAGGAGTATATTTGAAGTGTTGTACGGTAATAGAGTTGGATATTTCAGAGTAATAATAATAATAAATTTATTGTCAAAAACAGTACAAACTGCGTATGACCACGTGGAGGGAAAAAAAACTAATTTTCTATAGTACAGTACAGTATAGTTCTAAAGTTTTGTTTTATCAACTCCTGCAATTAATGGTAAAATTCATACTTATACGCCACAATACATAAATGATACAAAAATTGTGAGAGTGGAAATGAAGTCGATGGTTATTATGAGATTACTTGAAAACCTCGCGGCTCACCCATGTTGACTATGGTAACTCTAACCGCGTTTGTGAGAACTCGGCGGAATGAAGGAATTCCAGCCGCTTCATCCACAACGACGAGACTCGTGATTGCAGGAGCGAATAGCCCGACAGACGAAGCATCCGCACAACATCCGTATGTTACGGTAGAAATAAAACGTTCTCCTAAAAAGGTCGTCCCTTCCCCAGCGCCAACCCCACGTACAATCCCATTGCCGCCTGTTTCCCTTTTAATTTTTTTTTTATATGAGCAGACGTTTTCCCGAAAGAGAAGTAAACGCGGGAATTAATATGCGCGCTCCGTCGCCGCAGAGCTCCAGGGAGCGAGCAGCACGCTCCGAAGAGATCGCATAACGGTTCTTCCACCAGCCATTCGGGGCAGCATTGGACAGTCACTCGCACAGAGAATTCTCGTCGCTGTCCTCACAATCAAACTCCGTTTGCTTCGATACTTCCTTCTTGGTTTCTCAGCTTTGTTCTCGGACTCTGCCCATCAAGTGTCGTCGTTCAAAAATCACATGAGTAGTTTTGAAAAAGACTTAACTGATACAATAACGTCTCGAAACCATATACACCGTGGTTGTGCGAGTATTCGTGTCTTATAATTACGTAGGAGCCATAATAATCAATCTTTTCATTCATTTTTCGTAAACATCATAATCTTCATTTTTTAAATTGTCACCATGTTTACCACAACTATTTGAGGCTATTGTGCCAACCACACAATCGTTCTCAGTATTACCATCACATCACCAACGTTATTGCCACAGAGAGCGCTATATCCCACTAGCTTCCGTTCTCACCCCAACCCTCACCAACGTTTCCACCTCCACTTATAAGGTTCACGTTTTGTCACGAGCGAGCGTAGAAACGCTCGTGCGTGCGTATGCGAGCAAATGCGTGCATGAGGAGCACGAGGAGGATGAGGAGACAGCCATTTGGAGAACGGTATTGGAACGCGAGGGAAAAAGGACATATGGCGGAGAGCTGCGTGTCGGAGCAGTGGGCTGCGGAGCCGATGTGATGGCTGGCACGCAGAGTAAAATCTTTTGTGGCCCGAGCGGAGAGTCAAATGAGACGGGGATATGGAATGGGAGCGTTGGGGAGGTTGCAGTGATGTGACTTTAAAGAGGAACGTATTGTTTTGGGTTTTGTCTTCATTTCGGCTTAAACTGTGACGTCGTATCCCTTTCCTATGGAAACCAGTGCTTCATACTCTTGTTATTGAAATTGGGTTCATAATGATGTATTTTTCCTGACGAAGAAATCTGCTCTATCCGATATTTTGGGAATATAAATAAAAACTATTTTTGAATTGCTGGAGTAATTTTTCTTATAAATTTTTACACATTATTATTCTTGGTTTTTCTAAAATGGTATTCACTTGGAGTTTTCCTCACCTCCGGAAAATACTTAGTTCCTATTCTTATTTTCCCCAGCAACCCAACTTCTCTTATTTCCAATTTCCTCACCTGAATCATGGTTGGAAGACGATGTAGGCCTCGTGGGCTGAATCTCACAGAAAGACGGGATATAAAAAATCTGAGTAATGTATAGGCAATTTTATGACAAGTTGTGTGGACTAGTCTGAAAAACTTTTTAAAAATAATTTCATGAGATTCAATGTCTTATAATAAGTTAATATACAAATTTTCTGCCCTACACATGGGTCAATATTTCTTTCACATGGAAAAAAAATTAGCGCAGGATCCAAATATGTCGATAAAATTTGATCAATTTCTTCCTTCGATGGGAATCTCAATAAAATGAAATACTTAAAATCTACGCAAGTAAAATTTTAGATATATTTGAATTCCTAGCAAATTTGTAATGAGTTGAATATATTTGAATATTTTTTTTCAAATTGCGTTCGCGAGGCGACCTCTGGAAATTTTTCACGAAAAAAATTGCCAGAGAAAAATTTCTGAGAAAAATAGTGGATCACATTAATGGCTGATTTCGTCGAGTCCTTTCTTTCAGACAAAGAAAAACGATGAAACTATGTAGAACAGAATTTTCAGATCCGTCCATACAACTCTGGACCAAGTGACGTAGAAAACCAAAATTTCTACGTCACATTTTTTTATTTTTTGACTAAGTTTCGAGAGTGTAAATGAAAGAGACGTTTTTGAGACTTGCTATAGAAGGAAGTTGAAAATTTCTTGAACAGGAAGAATAGGCAACGATGAAGCACTACACGTGATCGACTAATGACTAAAATGAAGCAAAGAAGAGATTGGTATCTGAGAATATGAGCTATCCGACCTAAGACTAGTGATGCTGGTATTGGAATACCTATATGAGTTCCGAGAATAAAATAATGAGAGAAATGGGTATAGACATGAAGACTCTTGCCGATGACTGCACATCTTGGCAAATGCTGCTAACGAATCCTAGGATTGACAACTAAAGAAGAAGCAGTAGTGATAAGTTGTTTTTTTTCGAAAAATAAGAAAGTAGATGATAAATTTTAAATAGTAAGAGGAGGAATCGTTTTGTCAGGATTGGCGGAGTGCTGATGGTGATAGGTCATCGAATTCGATGGGCACTGTCGAAAGTGATTCCGGCGAAGCGCGGAAGGACAGTTCGACGGCGGGAGGCGTTGGTGGTGAGCGATGTTATTTACGAGAGCTGTGCATCAGACGCGTGCCCGTCGCTAGCACTCGCTCGCGTGCTGCGAAGATCGATATCTGCACGCAGCCAAGTGGACAGCGTACGTCCTTCTTTCCTTGCGTCAGTCTGCGCATTGAACCGCTCAATCTGGGCGATATTTCACGAGCACCAGAGATTGAATGGGTGGCTTTGGTGCGATCCAATATGAGAGAAATTTTCCACTCACACTGTTGATATATTTATGAATTTTTTAGCAGGCGAAAATGGCATTACTAGCTTGTATTTGTGAAGAAAGATAAAGATACTTAATTCATTCCAACGTCATAAAATATAATTACAAACAATACTCAAGACAGTTTTCAGTAACAAGTTAAAAAAATTCACTAACAGAATGGACACAATTTAAATATGCTTTTGATGAATCATTTTTAGACAGTGGTTCACGCCAAATAGTACGTAAATCATGATCGGTCATAGAAACTTGAAAGGTATTTGAAACTAAAAGATAAAGATACAAATGTAAAATGTGTATTTGAATCACAAGAAAAAACAGTAGTACATTTCTTGTGGAATTGCTCAATTCATTATGTGGGAAGGTGTGAATGCTGCTAATACAACATGGAGAGTATGGAATAGAAGAGAACCCACTATTGACATTTATGAAATAAGATAACGTTTTTGGTGTTCTTCGTATATAATTCGTCTCTAAATATGTTTATGTTAATTATTTATATCCTATGACAAGTTTATATTGTTTTTACATTAAAACTATAGAAAATAAGAAATGCTTCTTCTGAAAGAAAGAAAAGAAAGAAAAAATAAATAAAGAAAAAATAAATGAAGAAAGAAAAAATAAATAAACAAAGAAAAAATAAGGAAAGAAAGAAAAAAAAAGAAACGGAAGAACCAAAGAAATGAGAAGAGAACTATTTTTGTTAGTGAAGTGAACGGTCGCGTGGAACGGAAGTGACTTGATAACATTGAGAGTAATATTGAGTTAATAACCTGATGAACTCAGAGTAGAACTGTATAGAATATTGTATTGTAAAAATAGAAAATTAGGAATTCAATTTTGCAAATAAGTTGCAGTATGTATCATATTTTTTACACTAACTCTTACAATCTTATACTCGCTAGGAATTGACATAAACTTCATGAAGATGCCCGATAATATTTAGGTGTCACTTAACAATACACAAGCTTACACAGAGTTGGGGAGAAGTTCATACTTTAAGGTAATGTTATACTTGAATAGTCGCTCTGCGTAGGTTCCAGAGTCGGAAACACCGAATCCGCAGGAAGAACTTGGAGCACACCATGTATTAAGTCAGTTGTCTCGCGTCTAAAACAACAAAACACTCAAGCAAATATAAAAGACGAGTGAGTGGAATAAAAATGAGATGTGTGTATGTTTTGTACAGAATATACAGCGTAGTGTGAGACTGGCATTCAAATGCGACGTGCTAGAGAAGCGCCCAATGAGAAATGTCATTCAATTTTCTTTGGAGTACTTGAGCTGAACGGGAACACATGTCGAAGAAAAATTATTATTCAATGTGGATTTGGCTGTGTGTCTCAATGGAAGAACCTTCCTCATATATCTAATCAAACAATTTTTGTTATTTTGTGTACTCCTCATGATCTATGTCTTTAAACTTATCTGAGATAATTTCGGTTGCATTGTAGAGTGCATAACCTGCTATAACTTATATTACATAAATAAACTTAAATGATTTAGAGTTTACATATTATGTTAAGAACGGTGGAAGAAAAAATAATAAAACGTGATCTTGAGTCATAAAAAGCAGCGATTTCCAGTCAGTTGCCATTTGAATATGTAATGTGACAGTAAAAATCTCGAAAACAGTTTGATACACGAAAAACCATTTCCTTTGACAAATGTACGGTAGAATTTACTCAAACATATTCGGAGAAAATGCAATTTGTAATATGTTGAGTCAACTTTAGCTTCGAAAGTCTGCAATATTTTGTCAAGGGCTCTAATGACCTCGCCGTTGACGAGCCCTAAAGACCCACAAAAAAAGAAGATATTTTGTCACTTTGTTATCCCTCCATTTCATGCCAAATATCTTCGAAAATATTACATTAATTGTAACGAAAGTAAATTTGACTCAATTTCTACAGACTGACTTTTTGTGTTCAAAACATTTTAATTTTTTAACAAAATATCTTTGTGTCTCATTTCCTCTTAAAAGTATCAAATAAATGAGTTCACTAGAGATATGTGAATTTAATTTTAACTTTATTGAGTACAAAAGTATAAATTCCAAATTAACGAACTTCTTACTGTTCCGATGTCAGTAACTATGCTATCAATTCGATCAGAAAGCCCTAGGAAGATAAAAGAAAGTTTAAGTCAGGGTGCGGCAAAAGATGAAATGTACTATACTCGTCTACGCCAAGTTTCTGTACAGATACGAAATATTACAATAATGAAACTAGAAATTACAGAATGTATTAATTTAATTATTTTTAATATAAATAATCATTAAAAATTCAATCATCAATTTTGCAAGAATTCGTGATATTAAATTTTAAGTGATGATTATCTAATATCCTCACAATACCACGAACACAAATATACGCAGAGAAACGATTGAAAATGACATGAATAGAAACGGCCTTTAATAAAATTACGTAAATATATTCCGTAACACTGATACCTTCTGAAGATTAACCGTTGGTTCAATCCAGTGATATCTCAAATCTTGAAACTGCCGGAAGATGAATGCTAAATGGATTCTAGGAGGAGGGTTGCTATAGGAGAGAGAAAGAAGTTTGTTCATTTAAAATGTGTGGTGTTTATTACTTTCCGAATGTGAATTGTCTCGAGTAAAAATCTGTTGTAATATTTATTCATTTTCCTACGAAGAGTGTGTGTGAATGTCCGGGTTAAATAAGTGAATTGAATAGAACAGATGTGAAACTTTTATTCTATTTCAAGTTAAGAAAACAGAGTATACCACCATCAACTAATTGTAATTATGAAAACTGTAAATCCAACTTCCATAGTTCGCTCGACACCTTAATTGAGCGGAGCAGAAACCCCCGGTGTCGTCGCCATCCGGATGTGATGGGAACAGGACGGGGTACACAAGATTCACCAACGAGAGATGGCGCGAGTCGGAATCGGGGGCGATCATAATTAACATCCCGGCCCCGGTCGCATCAGTGGTATCTCTCTGCTAGGAGGTCTCTCCAACCACGTTTTCCTCCCACTCGTCTTCCTCCCTCCCTCCCACCCTCGGAGAAACCGATTTATACCTTAATTATGACTTATCATGTTCTTGATTTAACATCGTGTAACTTCCATTGTGCAAAACATTCAATTCATTTAATAGGTTTTGTGTTATTTATTATAGTAATTTATATTAAAAGCGTTAGATGCCGCAACACTAAACTTATTTTATACTAAATACTAATTGTTTGGAAGTTTTTTTTCTGTTTATCTTGAGTTTTATGTATGTTTAATATTGGTCATTTATTTGCTGTATAGTTTAAATAATTTTTTATTTTGTTTTAACTTTGGATCACATTATATCAATTGAGTACTAATCGTAAGGTCTAAGTACAAATATGTAGTAAATATTACGTTACTTCAGAATAGAAGCTGGATATAAATTTTAACATATTTGTGTTCTATTACGTAATATTCGTAACACAAAAATTAAAACAATAAACGTCGACAAAAAATTACTCATCTCGATTCTGATATCTCTGATGATTTCAGAGACTCAAATGAATTTTTCAGATATTGAAAACATACTTCAACATTCTGCGTCTATCAAAAATTATTGCCTCCTGCAATTATTATTCTGCGTCTATCAATTATCAAAAATAATTGCCTCCTGCATTGCTCACCAAAGTCAACGCTCGATTAAAAATATCTACCAGTCAGTTTATTAATTTCCCTTTAACCTTGCACTCCTAGTCAACAGTGATCATTTGACGAGCAGCTCCGAATTCGCAATGAAATTTAGTAACACTTAAGCACACAATCACCTAATCGTTTCGCAGGATTCATCCGCCCCAACCCACTACTTGGACGCGAAATATGAGCACCTCAAACCACCCCTTCAACTTCACTCCCCACCCCGCGGCGCCAGAGGGTGTTCGACCCATGCGCCCTCTGTTATCAGCTGCGCGAATTAATTGGGCTCGAAGCTGCATCGACCCCTTCCCCCCTCGCCAGCCCCACCCCCTCGCCGTCACTCGTTTGGTCGATCACACCACGCGCGGCGTTCGTGCATTGTTTCCGGTGCAGTCGCCTGCCTCCTTTGACGCCAACGCACTCGGCTCTCATCGGTAATTAATTCCCTTTCAAGATATGCTTTCACTCGTGTGGATTTCATGAGATTTACGCAGATGCAGATGATTTCCAACAAAGATATTCGTCCATTGCAGTCCACGTATCGATATTAGTTTCCGTGCTGGTTTCTTTTGACCTAGCGACACGAGACCTTCCAAATATAGGTAAATTATACACACTCGTAATTACTATTAATAAAAAAAACGCAAATTTTAGTAATAGAATTGTTTTCCTTCAGTCAATGACCAAGTCAGAACCCCTCCATAGAAATGCAATTTTTTTAAGTATTGGACTTTTCTCCTAATACACAATGTATGTGTATTACACAATGTATGTGTAAATACACAATGTATCGAAATGAAAAGCATCAATGTTACAAGTTTTTTTAATTTCTTTGTTATATTTACACTAATTGATAGTGTTATTTGTGGTATTTATGGAGATACAATTAGAACATGTCACTCTACAAGTCCCGTATACTATACTTATTTTAATACGAAATCTTGGGAATACTACAATACAAAAACTAAGAAACTGCTCATATCATTAACGAGCTAATATTTCAAAAGCACATGATTCAACAGTTGAGAACACGATTTTGAACTTAAGTTCCGAAATTCGCCGTAGAGTGCTCCACCATACGGCAAATTAACAACATATTTAATTTTTATTTTAAATTGACGCAATGTGCGGGGAGTGTGTGTAATGCCAGTGGGTACCAGGACACGGATCCTTCATGTTTTATCAAGTGATAAAGAATCACAGTGTACCATTATTATTCTAATACTTTATTCTTATTCTGTTTTTAAATACACTTGTTTTAAGGTCTAATGGAAGATTGTTCGATTAGCCGATCTTGATATTGCAAGGTTTTTATAAAAGTTACAAGAATATTTTTCAGCCAACTAACATATCTTATGAATGACAATCCCAGTAACTCCGTGTAAAAATTTCAATATCCTAGGCGAAATAGTTTAATAATATTTTCAAAGTTGACGCTTCCCTCGAAAACGTTAGAAAATCGCGTTTCTTTGCTTTTAAAAACAATAAAAATACGTGGAGGAAAGTAAAAGAAATTAACTCATAATTCATAGGACAGAAAGAAATAAGCTAAAATCTATGTACAATTTGTTGTATTATGATAGATAAGAACATTGAACCGGAGGTGCAAAATAGAGTCTATTGCTTTTTGAAACAGATGAGAAGTGTACACAGCATAGTGCGCTATACCTACTTATCGCCTGTATGGAGATGTATCTCGATCTTCAGGGTTAGGTCTGGGTGAAAATGACATATAATTGTGGAAGGTAAACATGTGGTGTAGAGGTCACCAAAACTGGAGTCCCGCGTTCGATTCGCTGCTTGTCTCCATTTTCATCTGGCCGAAAGTTATTAGCTCCCGAGTTTCCCTTTCGAGAGGGTCATGTCACCGGTACGATATCACTTCTCACTGTTTTGTGAATAGAGTCCACGCCACGCAAATTTTTGCCTCAAACATGTAATGGCAACCAAATATAAACGACAGCATATGATTTATATTTATGAACATTAATTAAGGTGCAAGTGTCACATTAGTGCGATTCTAATTAAAAGGTTAAAAACCTATGTACCCAGTTCACGTCAACAGTCAGCATTCTGTACCAACCGGTTCGCCAAGTTTACCACCTCTGCTACCAATGCAGCAGCAACATCTGCACCATCCTGACATCATTCTAAGTCATCATTCTACCTGCGGCAGCAGTTTCGTATCGTGATTTCAATTGAGATCTCTCAGAAACATGAACGCCATCTCTCAAGGTGCAACAACCAATGTATTTTTCTTTATTATTCATCAATTTAGTTGTACGTCAGCTTTAAGTATATTTAATTTTGTATTTATAACTCATTTTTCTTTGTATTTAGTCATCAAATCACGGTAGTCCATGTCCTCCAAAAATAAGCGTCATCTCTAGTACCGTAGTCCACTCCCACCACCAAGGCTCGTACCAACGATAAGATTTGTATTGTGTCGTACTTCATAATTTTTATACTTTATTCTGTCATAACAATAAATAAATAATTGAGGTAAATCATTCTTAATTTTCCAAGTACGAGTATAATTTCTGAAACTGGTGCTATGAAGTTTTACAATTCCTCATATTTGAAAATGAAAAGTTTATCTTTTATTAAAAATTTATTTGTTTTATCATTTTAATATATTAGAAATATTCGACTTTTATTGGTTGACTAAAACGATAATTACAGTACTCACAATTATCAATTGTTTTAAATGTATTTTATCTTCTAGTTTTCTCACATTAATCAAAATTATAAAAAATATATCAATAATGGAAGTGTGAGACTATGATGTTTACTGACCATAACGAACCGGGAATTATGAATTATATTTTATGATCATATCTATGTGATATACGAATGCATCTCAGTTTCGTGGGAAAATAATTAAACTCTCCACTGATGTCTAATGATATTACAGAGGGTTTACATAGGAAATTCAATACTCCTCTATCAATTGATTGGTTCGTAATTTACTTTCAAAGTTTATGGGTTCCGTATAATTCTGAGAATGGAAATGTTTAAATATTTTCCATTTATCAAAGTTATTTTGATATACAGATAACATATTGTGAACCACTCGTGAAAAATATTCGTGAATTGTTTGTAAAATAAAAGACGTGATTGTAACTGACCACTTCACGGAAATTACATAAACGAATACTTCCCCTCCCTGCTGTGAATGAGATTAGTCAAATTATATTCTTCCACTGAGCACTCTTCTGTTTACAAAATTTCAATCATCCGATTTTCTGTGTACACTAGTCGATTTATATCAATTAACGTATATCCTAAGCATGTCAAATGTTGATGGATAAATACAAATATTATTAATTTGTGTAATCAATGGAAGCAAAGTCCAATACTAGAGACCAGCCATCCGTTGAACGTGCAGCTATAGAAGGAACGAAAGTTTTAACGTTTCAGCTGCTCTGAATGTCCTTGTTACCATTGAATCATCGATATCGCACTCGGTGCAATGCCATCCGATACATCCGATAGGAGTTATGAAGAGAAACATATGACGTTCTTTCATGGCGTAATGACACATGTGCAGTGAAAAACAGAACAAACACAGATAAAATGTATTAGCGTTATCTCTTTCATTTATAACTGAAAATTAGTTTCCATGTTTGAAACGAAACAAAAAAGAAAGAAATATTACTCATTCATGATTATAGACTTTAATTTTATTTCGTGATTTGTTCACAATTTTTCTTTAGACGCCCCAAAATCATGTATGCAGCAGATAATTCCGATTTCCCAAAAAATTCTACAAGGAACCTTTAACACTGAAATGAAGTCATAATTTAACTATTAAGAATGATAATTTCTATCGAAATATACATTTGTATTAATGATTAATACTTGATTCTTTCTGAAACAAGTATAAAATTTCTCTTACATTTCATACAAATACATATTTCTCCCGCTCTTAAATTTGCGACAGTATTTATCAGAAATCTGACGCCATTAAAAATAGGCGTAGACAATAAGATCTTTAAAACACAAATAAAGATATTCTTGCGTTTAGGACAAGTAAAACACATTGTTTTGTTACGCCAACGTTTCGACATATTTAAGTGTAACAAAAAAATGTGTTTTACTTGTCCTAAACGTAAGAATATCTTTATTTGTGTAATATGGAGGCTGAAAAATATGATCAACGTTGTTTAAAATCATTAGAGACTATTTCAAGAGACAATGGGAACAATACAAATATCGCACTGACTTGGACATCAGAGTGATTTCCGATAAAATGGTTTCTTGGCGGGGTTATGGTAGAACTGGGTGAAACATTGGTGAGAGAGTCACTTCGAAGATGGGTTGCATAGACGAAATCGGGACACACAATTCAGTGCACAGTAAACAAGAGTACGTAAAACTAAGTCAGAGACACTGTGTAAAGATAACGGTGACAAAAGGATGTGAACTGTACAATAGAGAGGTGAACACTTACGCCGTTTTAAGACGCGATGGTCATTGTGGTACGAACAACGTGTCAACGAAGTGAGGACACTAGAATGAAGTCTCTACAAAGCAAAAAACGTTTGCTGAGGGTTTCTTTACGCAAGAAGTACAAAGAGAGAACATTTCACCGCTATAGTGAAGACAGTGCGAATCTAATTAACTTGTGTGTACTCGAAGAAAAGGAGAGCACGATAGGAACGAAGAAGAATATCGAGATGACCGAACAAATTACTCGGATGGCAATGCGATAGCTAAACGGATTCCTGGTTTTTAAATTAATTAGGGGAATGCGTTCTCAATAACGCCCATATCATTTGCTGGTAATTTTTCCAAGGTTTCCTTTATATGTAGGTCTCCACGTGGTCGTACGTAGTTTGTCACTGTATTTATGAAAATAAAGTTTCTATAAAATAGAGAATAAAATGTAAAAGATAGAGGAAGAAAAGACTGCGACACTAATGCAGAAAGGGTCACTAAAAGCCAAGAAAGAGAAGAAGTGATTAGTTTTGGGACGATATGAAAACAAGTGAGCATGAGGGATGAATTCACGTGAAGAGGCGTACAAAGATTTTGAAAATATGTAGCCCGTGCGTCTCGTATAGTTTTAGCGTCCACACCTGATCACGTCAACTGCACTGCACTCACATGATTCTAAACTGTTTTTGAACTAAAAAAAGACTTATCACAACAGCATTCAATGTTTTTAGTGTTATTGAAATGTGAAAATGAGAGCAGTAAAATCTCGCAGTATGTACGGATTCTTTCGGTGCCCAAATTTCTAACGTTGTCAACACATGGACACTTATTTTCCACAACATGCATCAGTATCCTTCATCCTCTAATGTCGTGGGGTCTTTCACCAGATGTATGGCACCACTTCGATATCTGTCCACTACGCGAAGGTGGGTGCAATACACATTAAATCTGGATTATAGGTTCTTTAAATATTTTCATCACACAATCTATTCCACAATTATGATGCAAATTTTAACAGCGTAATTACTATATTCTTCATTTCTTTTTCGGGATTGTAAATTTTGAGTTCTGCTTAATTTAAGTCACATCTTGCTCAGTAAGATTACATACTCGCTTATTTCCTCTTCTCATTTTTAAAGTACTCCGTTTTACTCTTCCCCTCATTGATATATCTCATTTTCCTCTTTCTACTCAAGTGTGTTCGAAAATTCCTATGTCTAGTTACCATTTTTTTCACGGTTGAAATGATTTTCTTAACACTTGCCACAATGTTATACCATTACACGTTGGTCGTCCTATTTCTGACACATGACACCAGATCTGAAACACTATAATATGCTTTAATTGTTGTGGGGTTGAAGTCTATTTGAAATGGGAAAAGTTGAAATGGCCGAATAATCCTAGTATTCATTACTTGTTAGTGTTCTCGCCACCCTGTCCATCGCAGACTAAAAGATGGGATGAAACGCCGTTCCGTCGCCTAATGATATGTCCATACTACGCTGGCGTACCGTTGTTTCATAGGGGAGATTCAAGACACTTTGACTATGGGATCAATTGCAATGTCTTCTTACATAATAGATCATCGATATTATGTACGAATATTTTTTACATACCCATACCAACTTATTAGAAACAGGACAACAATTTTGAGCAAAAATATTTCCAATGAAACTAAAGGGGTCTCTCCGGCATACTTCCTCCAGTACCAATGAATTACAGTCAGGATAAGTTACCACACCATGTTTACAAAATTTATATTGAAAAAACATTAGAATCATTTTACATAGATAATATTGCCTAAGGAAAAATTTGTGTTTATATTCACTCTGTGATTTATTTGGAGAAAATATGTATCACCGCTCCCCATCTGAATTGAGTAAACTCAAAATGAATTCGTAATACACATATGACGACCATTAATTAAACTGCGTATATTTGGTTCAGTTTATGACATTCGAGTTGATGAAACGTTTGCTTGAGAAAATATCATGTCCTGTGTATGATAGAGTTTGGAAAGGAATAAAACAGCTAGGAACATTAAAATTTTATTTTATCGCGTCTCTTTGGTTGCAACCCACTGGCATTATCACAAGTAACAAAAATTTGATAAATTGATTTTTCTCGTTGTTCTGATCAAGGACGTACCCAAGGGTAGGGGCAGAGGGTTTTGCCCCTCTCAGAGTACTAAGAAATGATACAAAAATGAATAAAAACAATTTCCTTGAAAATATCCCGGAATTATACATCTGGTCAACAAATTCACGTCGCAAATTTTAATACAAATTTTATTAATTGCCGATAACTAATTCAAAATAATATATGTGTGACGATATCGCCATATATTGTCAAATTACCATGTATAGTAACGGGAGTTGGGAAATATTAGTCGAGATCCAGGTGCTCTAGAAACTTAGTTATGGGTTTTTATCAAGCTTCTGTGCAGTTGTTGCAGAGATGAGAAATTGTATCTATTCCAACCCCTTTACTTCTAGAATTTTACCCTTTCAGCTCAAAATTCTCGCTAAACTCTTGGTCCTCATCCAAATTGATTCAACATTTTTTGACGTACAGGAATTTGATGTCCTGCAGAACAGAACCGAAGATTACGATATACGCCATGACAATCCCCATGTCATTTCCTGTACCAGCCCATTACTCCACCTCGGGCCAGGACCCGCGAGCCTTGTTCCCCCGAGGTCAGCCACAGGCTATGTGTCGGTGCTAGCGTATCGCTGTTCGACACAACTGCGTGACTAATGGGCGCGGTCATTGTATGTGACGTCATCTTATCACCGTTGTGGAGAGCACCACGCGAGGGATGACGATCCAGCAGGGAAGTGGCAGCCATGATGGCAGTTGGCAACAATGTCTCTGTTGGAGGAATGGAATAAAATGAAACGGACTAGGGACAGATGTAATCACGGAAGACATGGCAATGAATTAAGAGACAATGAAGAAGAGGAGATCCATGATAACCCACATGAAAAATACACAATTTACAATTAGTTAACAAAAAAAATCTATTGATTACAGGAGTGAGTTTCTCAATTAATGGTAGAGAATAAGATAAATGATTTGTATACATGGTATCAAATAATTAGATCAACAAAAATGTGGTAATGTTTATAAATAAATAAACAATAATAGATTGATAGTAAGGATAAGCAGAATAGTCTTCGAAACAGGCGAGGAATAGGAAGAAATAACTATCTTGATTTCAAATTACAACTGAAAGAGGGAACTTGATAATAATTTGTAGAAAATATCGTACAGAGAAATTAAGTCGCTTAGGAACTGTAAACTAAATTTAAAAAATACCATTTCCATTGATTTGTTATTGGAAAAATCACCATGAAAGGCATTGTCCACTTTTTAAGTTAATCTAAAAACTCGTGAGACAAAATTCATTAAAGTGATTTTATAATACATATTAATACATCTATATATTATAACTATAAAAAGTATTAGCTATATTAATAGTGTTTACAATAAATGAGAAATAAATATGTCAATCACATTTTTGAAACGAACTAGGTGTTACAGTTTTCGGCGTTGGTAGACGATTCTCGAGACGAAAAAGAACAGGGATACATGTGCTCAAAACTACATGCTGCTCGAAGGCACCCTGATGAGACTAAGGATTATTGGTACTATTCAACATTGATTTCATGAATTCAATGTGGGGGAATATAAAAACGATATTTAATGGCTGAAAAAACTTCAATCGACAACTTAGACACGTAGAGATTTTAAAATCAAGACACGCATACTATGGGATGGCCATAAGTGTTTGTTTTGAAGTACGATTTTTGTCCAGCATTAAACACATTCTGAGTTTCTCACAAAGAAGAGCTCAAAACAGGGTAACCTGGAAGTTTTGGAATTTTTTACTACTTCATAATATTTAGGATGATGACAATGAATTTCAACTTTATCTCCCCGAGAAAATTCGGGAAATATTAAAATACTCAATAGAAATTTCATGGTCTATACATTTCCTTGTAGTTGTTTTGGTACTATATCTTCAATTTTTGGAACGAGTAAGGTTTGACTTTGTATTATTTGTTAGAAATCTTCGATTTTTGACCTCCAATGCAACACAGTGCGCCATGGCGAATGTCTACGTCATACCGATGGAGGAGGGGTCGCAAGGACGTAACAGAGAACTCGCGTGTGCACGTATCGCTGGCTATAAAACACACTTAGCATTGTCACCTGCACAGGGACTCCCTGCGATGGGGCCTCGCTCATTGTGAAACGCCAAGGGGCACTGGCATTATCTCGTGAATGGCTTCAAGCCGCACTCACGAACGGGAATGTTCCCTTCGGAGCTGCTGCATGATAGTTCTACGGCGATACCTGAGTTGACGTTGCAGTCTTATTTGCCAGCAAATCACGACTCCAATTATATCGTTTCGACAACGCAATTCATGGAGGTAAATGTTTATTGGTGGATCGAATGATCGATACGTAAAACAACGTGTAATATAATCGATACGATATGTAAACAACGTGTAAATATATATAACACGTGTATAATAAAAATATAATTAATTTTTCCGTAGTCCTCAAAATACTCTAAAGAAATTAAATATCAATACTTTAGAGAAATGAAAATTATTAATTATTTAAAATAGTAATAATTTAAAAAAATTATTACTATTACATACTGAGAAAACAATAGCATAAATTATCTTAGAAAAAAGTTTGATATGTAACAAATCGAAGTATATAAAAATACAAGTATATAGATATTTTAATACTTATAGGTACTGACTACCTCGAGGTATTTAAATATATATATATATATATATATATATATATATATATAAACAAATAAACACACACATACAACAATGTATTAGGATGACTAGTAGTGTAAAATTTTTGGACTTATTTTCTTGTATACTTTCCTAATGTGACAGTGCACCAAAGATACAGATTATTTTACTTAATAATTTACTAATTATACTAAACCTGCAAATGAAACAAATTAAAACGGAGGAGTTGATAAAAACTTTCAAAAATGTAATTGTTTATTAAATTAACGTATATTTTACATATAACTTCTAGATCTTGTGCTTCGATGAACAACAGATACTAATGTATACGTAAAATTTCATCCAATGTCAGAAAATCTCTGCACACAGATGGACAGATAGGATTTAAACATTTTTCTTCCGTTTCAGGGAATTCCAAATTAATATTTCCATCAAAAGTTTCCGATCGAAAAGCGCCACGATTTCAATTCTTATTTATATACTACCTAGCAAAGTAAAGATCTTATTTTATACGATTGCTCATAATTCTTCTTCGTTTTCTACCCCAGAACATAAAACATGATAGTTTTTTTTCTGAGTATGTTACCATTGCATTAAGACCAATTATAAAAAAATATAGTTTTTGCAAGTAATGCATTAGTTAATTTGAAACATTGTGGCATGAAAATAGAATCATTAATTTTATGAGTATCATTGATATTTATTTCATTTATTAATAAACACATCTTGCAGAATATTGATAACTTGAATTAAAACAGAAGCAACATAAAACAGCTCAGTTCTTATACTGACCGATTTAAATGCTTTTCCATTATAAAAGCCACTCACATCTACGTATAAAGAGAATTTCTTCACATTAGAATGCTACACTCGAAGTTTATTTACGTGATACGGTCGTAAATCTTGTAACACCATTGTCTAGAAATAGAGCTCCTAGGTATGAACGTGAGTAGTGCGAATAATCCCCATTCACTTTAGTACCTCGTTGGGGGACAGACTTCTGTCGCGTATACATGTATAATGTGCGCCGTTAGTCCTTATGCTGGGCTCAATAATTGCACAATGTCCGAAACTGCGAAGCACATTTCTCAATTACAACACAAAATATAAATGAACATAAATATGCATATAATTGACTAACAATACACACTACGAGATAGATAATCTGTTTGACAAGTACTATGAACAACGCACTGTTGTTAGAGTAGCAAACCTACAAATATTATATCCATGACTACGTGCACAAAGAATACACTGGCACCTACATTATTAATTAGTACTCACGACTTGGAGATATTCTACACTGTAAAACTTTATATAACAGTTTCATAATCAAGTTTACAAAAGTGCAATGTGACATAGCTTAATTAAAAATTAAATTTGATTAAACGGAGTAGCGTTAAACAGTTTTCTATAAAAAAAAAGAATTTATGATAAATAGTGGAATATTTTACATGTCTCCGAGCTAGAAAATAAAAGAAATTGAAAGACGCGTTTTGGGTATTCAATGTCAGATGTTGCATGGCTTTAACATTCCGATGGATGTGCCGCCGCACTGAGAGCGGCAAACGTGTTCAACCTATGATTTTTCGGTGGGTTGCTTCTTCTAATTATGCTTTGTTGACTATTCTACCGCTACGTTGAGCCCCGCGAATGTTTTCTTTCATTGTCAGTTGTCTACTGCCTTGTGAAAAGTGATTCGCGAGTATTTCCGCACGCGCCCATTCACGTTAGTATTTGTGATGTAAGTTACTTATGTATATTATATTCTACATAATATGTTAGTTCGAGTTATACATAATTTATAATAATAAACCCTTATATCCATTTAGGAAATCGGAATAAGATTAAATGTGCGGCGCGCGCCCACTTGCGAGACTGTAGAAGGCAAACACACCGGAGAGTTAAGTTACAGATTCGGCGTTCAAGGAGAGATTGTTCCAGGTACTTCATTTGGTATAATTCTGACACCTTAATAGGTCCATAAAATCATAAAATATATCCAATTATGTTTAGAATTCAGATGTGCCAGTGCACCACATGCTACAGCAACGCATCAAAAGAAACCCGGTATAGATCATGTTAAAATAATTTTTAATTTTTTTACGTACATAGTTAATAAATATGTTAAATTAAGGAAGTATCAACATCATGAATAGAAATGTTTCTATACCCAATCTCTAAAACGAATACTAATAAGTTATTTTACTCACATTGGAGCTCTTAAACTCATTATAAAAATGATAAAGTCTATAATAAATTCAGACAGGGAGTCCGGATTCTAATTGTTTACGGTGACAATAAAAATATTAAACAGCTATAAAAACATTTTTCTACAATCTGATGTGAGAATTTTGATACGTACAAGAATTGCTTTCTTGCTTATTGTGACAAATATGTCAATTCCTATTCAAATATGTCAGTTCGTAATTTTCCTTATTAATTTTTATTGTATGAAGAATATTGTTCAATTTTTTAAGCTGTGTGAGAATATTGCCTTCTGAGATTTGTGAGAGGTTTTCCAGCCGCAAAACAAGAACTGTGTATAATATTTAAAATATTTGGAACCGATATGTTTTCTACATACTTATAGCTCTGAGGTATTGAGAAAACCTTTCAACATTGCTGAAAATGGATAAAAATGAATTTCTAACTAGCAGTTAAGGGAGTGAATGCGATACAAGATCTGTGCGCCACAGCGCGACAGTTACAGTGGTTCTACCCCATCTTCTTCCCAACCAGTTGCTCGGCTCTTTCTTGATAAGAAGAATTAATTACCCGCTCTTAATGCAGGGTGCAAAAGCACGCATGAGAAACCATTACTGTGTAAAACAGTAAACTCCAGCGTCTTTATCAACGCCTCACTACACTACTACGTGCTCGCTCCTCGTCGTCTCAAATAGCAAGCAACGTTAACTCATATTCACGTGCCTCTAACACCTCACTTTCCCCTCACAAGAAGCTGTTCTTCACCAAGTCACCTTGCAAAAACACGACCTTCCTTTTCCGAAAAACGTCGAGATGGAAGGTCGCTAAAGAAGGGGTTAACATGTACTACATACAGAGACAATATTAGGCTTGAGGAATAGGGGTGGAGAGAAAGGTTGAGAGACGTGGATGGGAACCAGTTGTAGGGAAGGCAGTGGATATGAATAGGAGCCTGTTAAGATAAGCTCCTAAGATTATTAACTTTTACACCCACTCCCCGGTACCGTTAAGTATCGCCAGTGTTCCGGATGTTACTTGCCTTCCATTTCTCTCAGCGCTTATCTCTCAGGAGCCCTAAGCTTCAGTGCTGTCTTCCTTCCCTCTTTTGTCCCTGTCTCTTCCGAAGACTGCATTCTTTCATTTCATCCTTTTCTTTCCCGTACTCCACCATATCTTTCCTTTTCTCTCTCTCTTCGAGATCATCAGCTGTCTTCTCTCATTTTCGCGAGATTACGCGGCATAGACCGTACTCAAAGATGTCCTTATGGTGCACATAATCTATGTTGATACTTCCAATTTCAAACCCCATCCGAGTGTCTCTCGGGGCTGCTACTTCTTCCGACGACTGCTAGGTTATGTCTACACTCCAGAGTTCTGCTACGGGATGGAGAACCGAATTCAAGGGCCTCATTTAAGCTAACTTTTGATTGGAATGTCTAATTAGAAGTTGCCGGGGACGGCCACTTGAAGAGTTTCTCCGGCGCGCCGTCAGGAAGCACTGTGAGCGTTTTCGAGATGCAATAATACGATGAGACGAGAGTATGGTGACTCAGGGGGTTGTGGTGAAGGAGGGAGTGCGATTCCAGGAACAGAGCGAGAGAGGCGGTGGGGGTAGAGAAAGAGGGAAGAGATTATCGTCATGACATGCGACGATATCGTGCATAATATTAATTATCATTCATGTAGCCACATCAGTTCGAGTAATACGCATCTTTGTGGGAGAGGGAGCAGCAAAAAAAGTTTATAGTAGGATTCTAAGGTTTGCATCTGTGTTTGATACTTCTTGTTTGAGGAAATGGAGCGTTGGAAATGAGAGCGTATGTGCTTTTGGGTTTCGTTTCTGATGCTATCAGTTTGAATTTCATCCCATGTCAGTAATAATCCGCAAACGAGATGTTTTCAAGGTTTTTATGTAAAAATTTCAAATGAAAGCAAGGTTCACTTTTAACAAAGTTTACAAATGTATAGAACATTCGTGCTAATGATATTTACTTTTAATGTAATTATACACACTGAATCTTTTTTAAGATTCAGTGTGTATAATTACATCAAAATTATGTTAAGAAAAATAGAAACGTTGTTTATGGTTACAGTTCCCTTAATATATAGCGTAGATATTTCAGTTCTGGTTTGTATTAACTGAATGCTAGTTTTGTCACAAACTGACAACATGCGGCGATGATCTAAAACATAATCAAAGTAACCATACGTGTTACAGTATGAAAACTGTAAGATTATAATCATATTGTTCAATACGCTAATACACTTCGAAATATATTTACGATAAAAACTAAATCGCATTTAATTTCCCTTACTTTTCCGTCTTGCAGTTGCTCTCAAACACTTGTAGAATTAATTATTCAACCATACATAACATCAGAGTTATATATGGAGAGGCGTAACTGGTTTTAGCTGACATTTGAGCCTGAACGCGTTGCATTCAACATGACACTCGTTAATATGACATCATGACGCCCCCGCATCAGTGAAATGGCTCGCAGATTTTGACAGGAATATTTATCATAAAACATACTGTACAATTGCTACTGCGGTAACACATATTTTCGACATCGTGCGTAAACAATTGTATCGTAAAACATTGCTTCGAATGCTCTGTCAAATGTATTTGCTCATTCCATGTCTCATTCCAACATTCCTGTGGTTAACGAAATGTGCTTTGTTTTCTCGTTTTCGAAATATTACGACGCCCCTCATTTGCTTCTAACATCTCAGCAGGTGCAAGCAGAGAGAAAAAACTGAATCTTTCCAAAGAAACCTGGATAAATTGTATCGAAACTATATCCTAGTACAAATATTCAGATTTAGTAGGAGATATTGCCAAGAGAAGTAAATTTAATTATCTATGTTGACAAAAAAATTTAAAAAAGATATTATGTAACTCGGTTTATGGTTCATGCGATTACTAGGTGAGCTATCTCTCTCTCTCTCTCTCTCTCTATGGCTGTGGGCTGTAATGAATTAAGCTAAAGAAGTTGAAATCGAAACTAATACGGTCCAAAAAGACTCCATTGGAATGATAACTATTTAACAGTCCCCAAGCACTAATATTCTTGTACATCTCGGTAAATATTGCTTAAGACTTCAATCACCTCTTATTCTGGGAACTTTTCCCCATAATAATTTATCAAGAATCACTAAGTAACATGATGCTTAATAACAATTTAGAACTTATATCATATTGGTAAAAATTATGTAGATTTCATAGAAGATATTGCCAAGACAGCCGAAAAAAGTGATAGCCACATTGATAAAAGAATTAAAAATTAAATGAGATTTAATCCATGGACCCATGGTTCTTTCCATTACTATGTCAGCTTATCACCCAGGATGACTATGGAAAGACGAATCTTTGTCAATACAAATGATTTTCAATGGACTCAAGCAAACACACTTGAAATGGACTAACATAAAAATAAATTAGAATAATAGGTATATCCCGGTTCGCATGTACTAATGTCAGGCTCAACTTGGAAAATATTGCTGTACACTGCAGTGAGTTATCACTATCATATCTCAGTACATTTTCACTAGAATTAGTTACCAATATTCATGAAGTATTGTCCTATAACATGATGCTAAAATGAAATAAAATGATGCTAAAATAAACTGTCAGCATATGGAGCAGATTAAAATTTCGCCCTAGATTTGCCCTCAATCTCCGGAAGTTGAACCGGGGAAAATTTTCTTTCATGTCAATTCTTACCATTGTTTTTGGATTAATATTACCAAAACATATTGTGTAACTTGGGAAAACAATCGAGAATAAATTAACAACAAACCAATCGAGAATAATTTAACAACAAACTCTATAATAAACGCAAAGAACTTTAGTTCGAGAAAATATTTCTACAAATATTCTCGTCGTCAAACCCAATCCGAAATCATATTAACAAAACGTGTTATTAGTGAAGTATATAGAAAAGAAATGTTAAATGTCATATAAATATAAGTGAATAGCGTGTAAAATCCCCGTTTTTATATATTAATTGCGAGTCAAATCAACAAACCATTTAAATGTCAATATGTCCAAGATTAAATCATGATCAAAAGCAGAATTTTATTCCAACAAATAAATGTGAGGAATAGAGAAAAAAACTCTTCAAACTCTTCCATTCCAACCACTCCAACGTGTCATGGCACAATTCGTAATGTTGCCGCTATTTACGACTGCATTTTAACAAGGCTCGTTACATGAAACTGTCAAGCGAGATGTAGTGTAATGTGAAAACTTTTCTAGTGTGTACAAGAGTAGAGAAGTTCTACTTAAACTGACAGAAGTGGATTGTGGTAAAGACTACCTAAAGGGGAAACAGCAATATATGTATTCGGTTCCAACTCATAAATTATGGCTCACAACTAAGATGAGGACAAAATACTGAAAAATAATTTGAGGGTAGAAAAATAGCTAGAGAATAAATAGAGTGCCACACAATGCACTGGAAAAGACTGAAACAATATTGGATAGTTAGTTGATATATTTCTCTCAAAAAGAATTAAGGATATAATCTATAATTTTTTGATTGTACGTGTAATGTTAAAATGAAATTTAATCACTCAAATCATATTCTTAACTACTAGTTAGAGTTAAGGTTACATAATCTATATTATCCTGCGTTATTATTATTATTGTTATTATTACATTTCACAACTCTAAAGGTGTTCTATCTGGTTGAAATTTCTAATCCCAGGTTGCTACCCGCTTCCTAAAGGATTAGATACACTTTCTTAAAATGTGGGCTGTGCCAAAAAGAGCCAAAATTATTATTATTATTATATTATTATTATTATTTTCCTCACGACTTGATAGTAGTGTCGTAGGTTATCTTTTAAATCCCTTCCAGATTGTCCCAGCTTCCTTAGAAAAAGTTCCAAATGATGTTGGTGTACTCATAATACCTTTCGCAGAATGTGGGCAGTTCCCAATAGTGCTATTTATTGCACTTGCTAGTCTTTTAAATTGAAACATAAAGTTTTCGCTTCAATTTTGAGGAATCACAACCAAGGTTCCAATTACAATCGGTATGACTTCTCTCTTTACATTCCACATCCGTCCAACTTCAATTAACAAATTCTCGTATTTTATTATTATTTTATAGTGTAATTGTATTTTCTGTGTTCATACAGGTAGTTTGGTCGGGATTATATGTCAAGCTGGAAGTAAAATGTAGTCTTAGTCGAGACTAAGAAACTTCTTTGTGAGGTGTCATGTTTGTAATATAACAGATTTCTGATTTTCTGGCAGTACATTTTTGGTTAATGATAATCTTGTAATATACCGTTTTAGAGTTTTGAAAGTGACTCCAGTTGTTTAAATTATTATTATTATTATTATTATTATTATTATTATTAGGGCTGTCAAATATTGTGTTATGTTGTATTTCTTTATCACCTTAATTCACAGTTACATCCTTCCTATTCACCATATATCATTTACAATCCCATTAAGCCAACCTTCACTACTCTACAATATTAACACACTCCTCTTTAACATCTTCCCACATTAGACGCCTCGTTGGAGTCCTGTGATATTCGATATCTGGTTGTAATGTTGGCAACACGCCTTTCCTTTCCCCTGCGGCTTTTGCGGAGAATGCGCTAGCAGTAATTAGAAGACAATGAGAATGGCTTGAATCTTGTCCGAGAATTCAGTTATGTCTGCCTCCGGAAATCTTTCGCGAAATGAGAGAAGAGGGTAGAAATCTTGGCAAAGTAATTGTTATTTCCCAAAGATAATTTACATGCATATTCTTCACCTTTTTTCGAGATAATGTGTTGTGTAAAATTTCTGTAATAGTCTTATTTATGTCCAGCTTTATTATCATTATTATAATATTATTTTATTGATCTACAAAATATCATAAAATATATTAATTTCATAAAGGTAAGTCAGTAAATTATGTCCTCCTGTATTCATCGATGTTTAACAAACTTTAGTGAAAAGTAGTAAGCAATTCATGTAAAACAACGCTGACTACTACGCATTCAACATTTTCCATATGATATGCAATAAGTATTTTCAGTATGATAATATTTTGAGATGAGTTGATCTCTAGCACTCATTAATATAAATATCATGAAACGTAGGTAGTACACAAACAAACAAACAACTTATTATACTGCTAACCAAATAGGAAAAACCAAAAACCATGTAAAAATCATTCAGTTTCGGGAAATTATTGTTCCCGAATCAATAAAATTTTAATTTATAAAAATAATGGATGTTTGATAATAATGATGCAAAATTTTCGACGAGAAGCATCTTCATATAACGTTAACCTACGGTATATTTTAATGGAAATACAAAAAATCAACTAATGCATGTTTAAAAAAGATCTTGGCGTCACAATGTAGAAAATAGAGCAAGGAGAATTATGGTATTCCTATCATTAAGAAACTTTTTTCTGCGTGGTGATAAATTTACTCACCGTACTTCCATTCAATTGGAGACGACCATTACTCATTGTTAGTATAGACAGGAAATGGCTGATTGAAGATTAAAACCCATAGGTTCATGTTGGTAAAAAAGCAAATTTCCTACGGCGAAATTATTAAACATTATACGGGCTAGGAATATTGAAAAATATTTGCCCATTATTTTATTTATTTAGCGTAAATCTCTTTCTTCTTTATATATTACATATCTCTGTCTATCCTTTGAATCTTGCTTGCATTTCTTAATCCGACACTTATAGTTCCCAGACTCGATTTTCAGTCACTTCCATACTGGAGACATTATCCCTAGTATGTGTTAAAGCATCTATTCAGACGCGTTTAATTTTGTTTGCACCGTTTCTCTCACCCTGTTCGAAGAAAGTGCTCTTTACTACGCGCGCGATGCTGAGCGTTGAGCTGGCGTCAAACGATGTAATATCAAGCAGGCCGTGCGTAGAAAGCAAGAGAGCTTACACAGAGTAAAAGGAGGAGGAGAGGCTTTGGAATGAGTGATCCATTACAAAAGAAACACGACTTCGTTACGCCAGCTCCCCGTTCACTTAACGTTACAAAGTCCCTGCACAGCAAGCATTTACTTACTTGATGGGGAAGGAAACTTAAGGTTGGATAGTGATTTCTCTCTCGCGTCGAAGAATTGATGCAATTTGTTTTCAAACTGAATTGTTTGCTGAAAATTTGAAAGTAACTTACAAAAATTTATGGGAAGTAAAGATATAAAAATACATAAATTAAAAATTATGAATTTGCGTTTTGTACATTATAATGCAACAACTAACGTCTTTGTTTGACGTGGAACACGAGGACTTTTAAGTACGGGGAATATACGAGTAATTGAATCGTGGCCAGAGTAAAAAACAACATCTTGCTAAAATTGCATTTCACTAATGTTATGTCCGTAAAAGTGAATATTTCAACACATATTCGCTCTCTCATATTTAGTGTCCACAGGAAATACTTTTTCTTCATCGGTACTGTTATTTTGAAACTTTGCCATTCCTATTTAGGATAGAAGAGCCTCCATGTCATTTAGCTTGTATAATCATACGTAAATCGTTTATAGGCATACTTTCTTGAATACACTTTATGAAATTTGAGCATTTACTTCCTTTGAGTCTATTGAATCTATCCCTAGGTGCACATTTCATACTTCTGGTACAAATTTTTTCACTAGATTCATGTCAGCCAAATTGTTGTAAATTACATTCATAATATTGAACTATTCTTTCATAACAATATTATTAAGTAGATATAACAAGTCAAGTATATAATAAATATTGATCTGAAATTGCAAAGGGAATCTGAAGTGAATTATAATGTAAATCACTTATTTAAAGNATATATATATATATATATATATATATATATATATATATATATATATATATATATATATATATATGGGTAAATTAAAAAAATGTCTATCAAATTTCTCAGTTTTGAAACGCACTCATTATTTAGTAGACAAATGAGAAACTTAAATGTCAAAATAGTAGAACTGTAGTTCATATGAGATTTTACCATATCAATAATGATTCTTATCTGCTATACAATATTCTTTGCCGCGATATACACTTTCCTATGAAGTTGTTCCTCTTGAAATTCAAGTATTACGCAAGCATTCAAAGGAGTAATGAAAACTTGAAAGCTCCTGTAAATATCCAACCGCTCTCTACTATCTATATCAAATTTCTAACATTATTAAGCAAAAACAAAATGTAATTTTAATGTGGATATTTTAAAATGTGATTACTGTAGAATTATGAAAAATATAGAAAATATAAAATGTGTGTATATGAATAGTACATGAGTAAAGTAACATGAAGAAGGTAAAGTATGGGAATTTATAAAGAAGAACGGATATTTAGATCATTTATTATACTGACACCATACTTACGAGGATATGTTCTCTTGATAAGTACGGTAAAAATTAATTAAAAAAAAAAAAAAATGGCGATTGAAACAAACACAAAAATTCACATTCCAAAATCTGCATTTCAATCCATAAAATCGTGGAATTGCTGTTCAAAAAGAAAATTTACAAAAACATAAAATGTCAAGTACGTAGTGACTTATTTAATTATATTTTTAAAAATTCATATGATAATGACATTACAATACAAAGAAAGCAAAGATGTATTAAAACTTAGAACTGCAATTAAATTACCGGCGTGACTTTTTTTGTGGTTCATTTGTCTTAGATGATCATACATAAAAAGATGTTGTAAGGAACGAAACAAATTAAATACAATATTTTTTATACATTAAATATTTGGAAGCCGTTGAAAATCAATAACATGCAGACTCTTTTGATATGAAACCATAATCTGAATAAACGAGATTATTACAGAATTTTCGATAAACATTCCGTATTATTTAATGCTCTTTTCCCATTAATACAGGAAATGTATTCTTCCTGAAAGGAAATTAATTCAGTAATGTCACATTCATTTTGCTGACCTATTCGTTATGAGTATTCGAAATACATATTTCTTTTTAATTTCCCAATAACGTTATTGTGAGCTTGTAATATTATTGTGATTTTGAAATTTTTCTGATAAATATCAAGTTTTTTCTCTTGAAACTTTCAAACTCATCGCCCAGTTATTTCTCTCTCAAATTCTCTATGTGTATTTCTCTCCACCAAGTTCGCCATCGCTCTCACTCCCGCTTTTCTGTCACCAACTGCGACAACCGCACATCCAGCGCGCTGCTGACCAATCTTCATCTACACCAAACGACGCGCCGCCATTTGTATTCATGCCGACCACCCCACCACTCACTGTGCACTCTGTATCCGGCCCGGAGGACCAGAAAGCCGAGAGGTCGCGAGGCCAGGGCACTGGAGCCAGACCCAAAATGGCCTGAGGTCAGATGTGAGCGTAAGCGTGAGTGATGCTACCCAGGCGAGAGGGAAGCGGGGATTATTATTTTTCTTCATTGGGTGACATGGATGAAGTCTTTGCATCGGGTCTCGGAACAAGTGAAGCACTCTGCTCGAGTGAGGTTTCCGGTAGAGAGGTAGTGATGAAGCATACAACACTAATCCTCATAACGAAGAGGGGGAACGTGTGAAAACAAATGCTATTCATGGCACGGGAGTTGAACAAAATCGTACCTGTTGCAATTATTTCGACATTAACTTGCTATTTTGCACTTAATTAACATTATTTATGGTTGATAATTAGTACAACCTTGTTAACTTTAATGAACCATGTAAATGGAGTGAGCGTACAACAAAATATAAATTGTTTTCGTGTTTAATAGAAGATAAATTCCAATTTTAAGGTTCATCTAAATATCCGAAACTCATTAATTGGAGACAATGTTACTAAAATACTAATAAAATCTAAATGACTACAATCTATAACACAAAAACTAATCAATTTATTTATTATACATCCTTTTATTATTCTAAACAGTTTTGACGATACGAATCAAAGTTAAAACATAGTAAAAAATAGACCTCTTGTTTTGAAAGAGGAAATATATTTAGAGCCTGAACAGTACGTTGATCAACGTGCCATTTACTTATGAACGTCAAATGGAGTGAAACAATATTATATTCGGACAATACACGTTATATAAATGGTAAAATACTTGAAAAAAAAATTAATAGCAGAAGTGATTAAACAAAGAAGATGGTTTTAATCTTGTCAGACACAAAATTATGTATACTCCAGTTTGATGTACAATAATTACCTCACCTCAATTACATCAGATTTTCCCTAAATTGACAAAGCATTTGATATTATTAAATAATATTTTAATACATTAACATATATATTTTTACTGAAGTTAGAACTCAAAAATTGTTCATTTTTAGGTTTATTTAAAAGAGAAATGAGGTTTAAGGTTAATTTTTTGAAAAACGCATTTTATTCGGAGTGTGACGTCAAAGAAAAGCGTTTTGACGATACGCATGAAACGCATTGGTTGCGTTGGATAAGTGAAACATGAGTAATTGATTATTTGATGACTATACAAGGTAACATATGCGATTTTACATTGATTCATATCTGTCCAGAGAAGTGCTCTGTGTAGATCCACCAAATAAAAATATCAATAATTTATTTTAATTAGTTGGTAGATTGTCATATCTGGCGATATAAAACCAGAAGCAATTCCCATAACATTCACGTCTCTGGAATGTTCTTAGTTATTATAGAAGAAAACTTACCAGTAGCTCGTATCTCGATACAAGATTATAATGCGAAGATACAACGCACTTACCTGAAACAAAAAAAAATGCACATTGTAATAAAATTTTATTTAAAAATATTTAAGTTACCTGTGGTATAGTGTGTAAATATTTCATGAATTCTGTCTTTTTAAAAAGATTATTAAATAGTTTACGGGTATAGAACTATGAATACAGTGGACGTACAACGAATATAGTGGGAATACTCAGTTGAACGATGATTTAAAATGAAATTATGTAAGGAATATGTCATATGACTCTACATTTTTTCTTATACGAATTAGTACTGCGAGTTGCCTATGCTCTACTCGCGAGTATAAGTATCATACACACACAATTGGACAAGAAATAAAAGAATAGTAGGGAATATTGGACATACGTAGCAGAAATGATGTTTAGGAAACGTGTTTATTTTTGTCTCTGACCGCTAAGAATATGGAAAATATCATTAAAACGTTTTTCATGTACTGAATATTAAAATGGTAGATGAAATTAATTTATACTTGACTATAATTACAACTAGAAGAATTTTTTCGTATTATTAAATTACCTTTATGACAGTTGATGCAAAATTAGAATCATGAGTTGTTTTAACACATTCGCGCCCGCTCCACCCAGGTAATGATTCGACAAATCGGTTTTATTCCAATTGATTGGAAAGAGATCGCGTCTCAATCGGTTAGCGAGGAAAAGAGAGGGATTCACATGTGAGGGAAAATATTGGAAAACCAAAGGAGTGTAATGAACTTAAGGGACAGGTGGAAACTGTCCCGTCTACATTACACGAATTCTTCGACATCAAACCCTGCAACCCTCCTCTCTAAAAACTACAGCTTAAATTAGGAACTGTTTTCTTTAATGGAGCGAACATGACAGGTTAATTATGGTTTTGCAGCCTTTTTAAGTAAATTGATTGGTGAAAAATGAGTAGTTACAGTTATAAGACTTGTAAATTCTTTTACATTTCGCTCAGCAACTGAGGTCCGTAGCCATTAAGCACATTTTAAAGAGCCAAATCAGTTAACATTTTCCCATATTTCACAATTCAAACATTATAACACAATTTTTGCACATGTTGGGAAAGATAATGTGTAATCAATGGATTGAGAATTGTTGCGAAGGCTTTCTCGTTTTCTTTCTCGATTGACTAATTATTTAGACGTTTGTTGTTTCTTTTGCCTTTTATTGCATGTGTTTTTCATTGCGACCCAATAGTGTCACAGATGGCGTTACATAACACTGAACCGTATTCCACAAAACTAATGTACGAGATCAGTTGCATGTTGATAACCCATGAATGCCGCATAAACAATTTCAAATTATATGTAATCGATAGACAAGGTTTGTATATAAATGTCAACACAAATATAACTGCATAGGCGCAATATTGTCCTCAACAATAAATCAATTAAAGCTATAACTGTACTGACTGCAATAACATGCAAATATTGTTACTTTTATTGCTGTTGTTCTAATAAATATTATTTATTTATTTTAAATTCATACCGAAATTTCATTGTACCAATTACATAAAAGACAGGGGTTCCCTTTCAAACGTACTTCTTTCGTTTGTTTTCACCCTATTTAATAGTAGAAAAGTGATTTTTTAATATTTTTCAAATTTCAATATGTTTAAATTCACGTTACCCGATGTAGATATCAGAATGTATATTTTGTGGAAAATTACTATTATTATTAAAACTATAATAATAAGAATTAAATGTCTGTACAATTATACCAACTAATTAGAAGATGATTCGTATGTAAATAATTTCATACCTTGTGAGTTGTATAGAAAACTCAAAAATAAATCTATACTAATAAATAGCTAATGTGAAAGTGTGTGTGTCTGTTTGCTACCTGATCACGACTAAATCACGGAACCGATTGTGATCAAATTTGGCTTAGAGATAGTTTAGATGTTCAGGATCAACATAGGTAAACTTCTATTTCTAAATTGTGTCGTAAGAGACATAGAAAGGTTTTTGACAAGAGATTTTTGAAAGGTTATAGAAAGAGATGCGATTTTAAAGGTTTAGAAAATGATATAGAAGTGTTAAATTCTCAATTTTTTACATCGCTGAGCTTAATAATGATATTCGGATAAAATGTAAGTAAAAATTTAGCTTCAGTGGGTAGAAAGACATTCCTAGCATCCCCTGAGTGGGAGGACGAAATTTAAAAATAAGTGGAAATGACTGATATTGGTGTTGAAAACATTACTTGCGGGGTCACTGCAATGAATAGTGACATCCTCGATTTCGCTTAAGTCCATGATCATCCCCCATTCATCTCATCAACAATAGAAAATGAGATTGATATAAAAATTAGCTGAAACGAAAGGTGTCGCCCCTGATATCGTTTAAGTCTTAATTCAGTCCCCATGGAAATGACACACTCCTTTATCCCCTAAAGGGAGTGGAAACGACATGAGACGAAGAAAATAATTAAAAAGAACCGATTTACATCAAACAAATGGTTTCAGGATTGCTGTGTTATATAATTGATTAGCCAACGTTGTTTAAATAACATGGAGGTACGGTACCCTTGGAGCTGAGGGTGAGAAGGGAGGGACGTAAAAATAAAGTGAAATGACCTGTCTTAGAGTCAAATCCATCGTCTCCAGGGTTGCAGATATTAATTACTAAAATGAAAGGGGAGGGTGGGAATGATGTAACGCGTAAAAACTATCTGGTATGATTGATGGAAGTGTCGAATTTATAATATTCAGGGTTCCTGAGACGAATTATTTTAATTACGAGGATGGAGAAGAGCGTGGCACGTCAAAACTATCGAAAATGTCCAATATTAGTTATGATACCGCAGTTTACAAGACTGCTGTGATGGGGAATGACATTCTCGGCGACGTTTGAGATCACCAACAACACCTATAACACCGTTCTACCCTTTGGGAAATTCTCGAAAATCATGTATCAGAGAAGAATCCCCAGTTTTCAACGTTGCTGAGTTGAATGGTGACATCCTGATATCGTGAAAGTCTAAATTCAGCTCCCATGAGAAATTGTATCCCTTCCACCCTTCCTATCAGTGAGAGAGGGGTGGAAAGAGGGTGGCATGATACAAAATTTAATATGATTGATTTGTGTTCGTTCTGCAATTTTCAATGTTTTTATACGAAACATTATACTACCCAGGCTGTTATGAAGTCATTGACTTCAACCAAACGGTATGTTTGGCACCCCTCTAGGTGGGGTTGGAAAGAGCGTGATGAACATAAAAGAAGTCGGAAACAATCGATATTTGTGTCGATTCCATAGTTGTCGGAGTTGCTGAGATAATTATGATACTCGGAATGCCGTTAAGTTTCTGACTCAGTACATCAAATAAACTACAATTATATCTAATCTTTGAATAAAATAAACGTAAAAGAACTTTTCCTAAACCAAGTTTTTATTTACAAAGTGCTGTGATAAAAAAATAAAAATTGAAAATGAAAAAAGTAAAACTATAAAAATTATCCTTCCTATGTCACTCATTATAAGTGCAAAAGCTTAGAAGATGCATAAACATAGATATTTTTAAAATATGAAATATTAATTTAAAAATCAAAGAGTTCGAGCTTCATGAATACTAATACAACTGAAAAATGTCTGAAAATATTCTCCCTATTTAAAATTTTACATTGTATTCCCTTCCAAATAGGTACTAGGATTATATAATGACTGACCGTGGAATTTGGTGTCATCGGAAATATCGCTACTGGTTTCAGAGGAACTTAAAACTTCGATCTCAAAACTAATAGCGCCCATTTCCGATTATTGTAACATTTCATCCCCTTCTCACCCTCTACTCAATGGGGTGAAGGGGATGGTTCCTCGTGGAGGGTGAACGTGGGCGTAAGTTGCATTGAGAGTGTTAATGGAATTCAGCGGTACCAAAAAGTATGTATTCCACGCCAATATCGGTCGTTTTTTATCATCTTGACTAGCCACCGTATTTCTACCCCCTTTAGGAGTGCTAGGAGCATATTATATCCCCTATGGATCAATGGTGAACTTATTGGCGTTGTCCTTATCCTTCTCTACGGTACCGAAAACTATAGTTTATAATCAAATATTTTTTAAAATTATTTTTACATGCTACCACCTTTCCCTTCATGTCTCTGGAAGTGCCAAGACTTATCCCCACGGTTCTTCTTGTCAGATAGTCTGTCATCTGTGTATCAAGTTTGGTTCAAACTGCTCCAAGAGTTCTGGTGTTATGGATTCTCACATTCATACCACCATTTAAACCCGCATGAATTGATTTTCGTAAAATACATACCTCCATTTCACTCTCTTAGGGTAGNACCCTAGCCCTAATAGCGTCGGGATCGAAAAGAACAAGAGGTGACCAAGGTAGGTCAGAAAAGAGAAAGGAAGGAGCATGGCACAAGTAAGTGGGAGCAATGCCAGACTCAGCTCGCGGCCCCGTGTTCGCCAAACACGTACTTACTAGATGTAAGTCCCCTGGGGGAAACATTCATGTATGCATACATACATACATATATGCATACATAGAAAAATCGAACGGAGCGAGTTAAATAAAAGCTTGTAATATACTCGGGATGAATACTTTTATACCAATCCGAACATAAAAACAATCAAAAGCGCGTAATTACCATTTTTCCTTAAGCCTCTCATACGAAAAAAGACAACATTTAATCCGTTTTAGGAACTTAAAAATTTGCATCGAGTATAAGAAGTGTCATTACTGTTGAGAGGACAAAACTAGCTTTGGGCGATTCTCTTTTGCCGAAAAAAAAACTAGTATTGAGCACTTTGAAAACGCTCCAAACTAGTTCTGGCGAAAACGCATCTGCCAAAACTAAATTGGTCGTTTTTTTGTCGTCCAATGGCCGAATTTGGGTTTTGTGCGCAACTTATACAGTCACGTTTTGTACAAAATTTGGTGTTATGAATTATTTGAAAAATTAGGATGATGTATTAGGATGAAGTGTTTTGATCTTTTAATATAAATTGATTTGTTTCTAGAGTAAAAGAAGATCCCGTTCAACAGGTTAGTTATACCATACCTGTTTATGTACACCTTTTAACATTATCGTAAGTAAAACTAGTTAGTCAATACATTCTTACGTAATGTAACAAATGTTGCACGTACAAATATTATTATTTTAGTATCTTAATTTGGTTCAAGTAAATCAGTCGAATACAAAATACTCAGCTAAATAAATTATTTGGATCCAAAATAAAATGAATCAATAACTGACTCAACGTAAAATTCGCCAACCTTTTTTTTCACGAGCAATTTACAATGAATTTATAATGATTGAGAGAAAGAAACAAATTAAACAAGGGAAACAAATAATAAGAAATATATCAAACTCAAACATTCAATTTCACGCTTACAATGTTGAGTTCTTCCAAGATAACTGCAAAGACTGTTGTAGAGGGGTTTTTCATGATCAGTTTCTATGAACGGTAATTAATATGTCGAGGAATATATAAGCAATCCATAATTTAAGGTATTTTCTTGACAACTTTATCGATGTGTTTCAACCATGAAATCTTCATAGCCTCTCATATTTGAGGAGAGGACTAAGAATGAATTTATAAGAATCAAGGTATTAATGATTACTAGCAGACAATATATAATTCGAACAAAATTGTTCCTTTTCCCCTCGATCTACACTGAAGGGCTATTTGTTTTAGGAGTCTGAAGGAGTGAAAATACAAAGTTGCAGGCAGTCCTATCAATTTGATGTGAAGTAAAGAATTTAATTATTTTGTATCACTTGCATATATTGCCAATTCAAATAAAGGTAACTACAGTGTATACAAGAGATGCAAATTATCAATTACAACGCCTTTTTACATTTATCAGATAAAATGAAAAAGAACGCAACTCATTCATAAAAAAAATGTTCCCCTTTAAAATGCAAGCTGGCAGTTCTTTTGCTCTTCACCGTAGGTTAGGCTGAGAGAGTTTCGCCAATGGCAGGGAAGGTTAAGAAAGTGAATTATGAGAAAGGGATCCTGACAATGAGGTTGGCTTCGTAAGGGGTTCCGTTAGAACAGATTGGAGTGTCTCATAATTTATGAAATTTCTTCTGGAACTAAAAATAAAGCTCAGAGAAGATTCACTGAATTTTGATTTCTACTATTACTCAATGGCATGGACTGTAAATAACAATAAATGTAATAATATCTTTTACTTTTTCATTAATCTACATTGTTCACCGTTTTGATTCTTTGAGAGAAAATAAACAGGTTTGCACAAGGACTCGTGGATACGAGTGTGAGGATACCCGTTTAACTAGAGCTGCAGCCCACGTCCCAACCTAGAGCGCAGACGCTCCGATTTTCCATTTGCACCGGTTGCCACTAGCAAAATCTAGGACATTTCTGTATACTTTTAGCTTCATATCAGGATAAAATAAGCTTCATATCAGGATAAAATAAGCTTTATTCAGTACATATAGCTTTCAGTGATCCATTCTCTACACGTGCGAACTAAGATACCTCTTAGTTTTATTCCAATTGTAAGTCAATGATTTTAGATCAATTCCCTCACTACCTTTCTCACACATAGCTATGTGCGCAGATGGAGCCATCGCATCTACTCGAAGGTCCCGTGCCCTGCAGAAGCTTTGGTATAATGGAGCGGTAAAAACTTCTGCAACAATGAAATGTTCACTCTCTTGAGACATAGGAATTGCATAGATCGATGTTTTTCAAAAATTTTATGACCCATGAATTGTTTGTGGTACTAATTCTGATCGATGCTGTTAATGTTAGACTGACAGGTCTTTTTCAATTTTGAAAAGGATTAATTATTGTGGTTAATGCATGTACTGGAATAAAATGTTACATATATAATTGTATCATTTATTGTTGTATGATATATCATCATCATAGCTGAGCAGAAAAGCATTTATTTGTTAATGGAAAATAAATATTTTTTTGGGCTGCCTCTTATAATATTGTTAACTATTTTTTTGAGATATTGAAATCAATGTTTTTCTGTTGAAAAACACAAAGGAATATTGTAATATAAAATTTCATTTCTAATTATAAAAGCTTTCAGAGCTTAACCAGGTGATAAAAACTGATTAGAATTCTGTGCTGTTAAATGAACCCGGGCGATGAAAGAGTCATCTCAACCAATTATTAGAATATTTTTACAAACCCAACCACTTCGTTTTCCAGTGAGAACCTATGTCTCGTCTGGGACAACTCATTATCATTTATGTATTGATTTCTTTGCAATCAATTCTGTTACTATATAATAGTAAACAGACCCTTCCTCTCTTTGCTGATCAGCTCGAAAGCTTGTTTGCAGAAATGGCATTTATCTACTCTAAGGTTGAGTAAGCTTGCATAACATGTTTGCTACTGTATTAGATTGACAAACTACTGTAAACTTCAGGTCAATATAAAAAGAAAACCTCACCTCACGCCATTTCACCAAAAGTCCACCTATCTTTGATTAAGGTTGCCTCGCTCTTTTGTAAGCCGTGTAGACCCCATTAGGTTAACTGGCAATAAGATACATGCGCACAGCACATACAGAACGATGCATGGACAGAAAAGATCTCAAATGAGAGGTTTGCAACCCAACTCTTAATGATCAATCGTTCTATTTAAGAAATAAAAAGTATCAAATTAATTTTAAGATTATTTCTTAGAACACGTACATTGAGTACGCATTTCTCATGAAGTGTCGAAGTTCTAGAAACAGTTCACGGGTTCATTGCGTGATTGTCTTGATCCAGTACTTGTACACTACTGATAACATAAAAGGGCCCATTTATTTTTCTAAGTCCCACACTCTGACCAGTTTTGAATCTGTTAAGTTTGCAACGCCTCTCTCCTCTTTCTTCCCCTTCGAAAGGGGAAGTTTCGTTCGACCTATCGTAGGTCTATTTGAAACGGCGCCCATATTTGATATGTGTGATTGTATAGTGTTTTAAGTGTGTTTGTAGATATGTCATTTTAATGTTATTTTTAAAGGAGAATAGAAGATAGTGTGCATCTCATGTTTCTCATTGTATTTGGAATCTTCCACTCAAACGAACGTCCTTAGTCCCGAATTCACATCCAATGACGGTGTATATAGTGACGGTGAAGAGAAAGAGAGAGAGGGAGAAAGAGAGAAGTAGGAACAAAGAAAGAAAACAGGAATCTGTTGTTGTATTTCACAATTTCATTTGAATAAATTAATGAAAGATATTTCAGTTTTAGTTATATTTGTTGTAATCTAAAACACGTTTTCTGTGATATTAATCTCGGATCACGATTTTATATATTGCACGATTACAACCAGTGTTATATTGTAGATCATTGTATTATTAGAACACGTAATTTATTAGTTCCTTGAGTGGTTTAATGTGATTTATAACACGAGAAATAAAATTTTGTGTTATTAATTCATATTT
>NNCF01127779.1:1147911-1167508 GCA_002313205.1 Laupala kohalensis | reverse complement strand
TTTTTTACAGAAACTCTAATATCGTTTACATTGCCTATGAAGACCTTGCGAGACAACGAATCTCGAGATGTCGTTTAAATATAGAGAATGGTAAAGTTTATTGAAGTCAAGAATATACAGAAAATTTTTGTTATCGAAGTCCTAAATGTGTATAAAAAATACAAAATGTTTCTTTAATAGCGGTGTAATGAAACATTTTATCTCAATACTATTTACCCGCCGCACGATGTCTTCCAAATATGGGCGCCGTTTGAAATAGACCTACGATTGGTCGAACGAAACTTCCCCTCTCGAAGGGGAAGCAAGAGGAGAGACGCGTTGCAATCCTAACAGATCCAATACTGGTCAGAGCGTGGGACTTAGAAAAATAAATGGGCCCTTTTATGTTATCAGTAGTGTACCGACTAATCGAGCGAGCATGTTTTACTAATACATTAGGAATCTAACAAGAAATTTCCCTCTCCGAAAGCATTTATTCCTAGACATATTAGAAGACAGTTTTTACAAATGTAGGATTTTACGAGAGAGATAGTTCATTTTCTCAACATGTAAGTAAAGGAAGTTATGTTTAAATTTTTTTTCATGGTACAACTTAATTTTGAAATGATATTTGACTTTCATATTGGAATTTATAAAACAAAAGTTCTTAAGAATGAGTAATCGGCAATTATAACTAAAAATGAGTATGGAAATCAACTTCAGTGTATCGGTAGTTATTACGTCTCCCAGAAATATGAGATCCTGAAATATATAAGATTATGAACAATTTAGAGATCAAATTTTTTCATGGTAGTAATAACCTATTTGATCTTTTTATTGCGAATAAGTGTTAACACAAAATCTATTGACTTGTCTAAATCTCCAGAAGTTTGTCAAGGAGTCAACTCCGAGGACCGCAGAAACATGATAAAAAAGTAAATAATTTTTACCTAAATTCGAAAATTCATTATAAAGTTTAGAATTTTTTCACAAAACACTGTGCAAAACTGTCTTACATCTCTACAAATGAAATTTCCTGTACGAGAATGGCGCAGCCCCTTATCCATTACGCCTATCGTAGAACAAGGGCAGAGAGCAAGCACGAGAGCTATTTGCCTGTACCACGCTGAGTTACGACAAGGTGCTGAAGGTAAAGCCACACACATACCCGAAGGGAAGAAGAAGAAGAAGAAGAGCAGCAAGTTTAGAGCAAGGCTGCCAACTTCGTGCGGTGCCGCCGTCGCCGCTTCTGGTGCACATTGTGCATCGCGAGCTCTGGAAACGTCGCACTCCCGTCTCGTCTCTCCCATCCTCACAAACGGAAGTTGGATGAACGCACGAAGATGCGATATGCATGTGTAAGAAAGCCACGACGCACTTGTGGTGAGAGAGAACAGGAACGTTCGTTTCTGTGTAATTACGACACGTCTCATTCGTCGATTGATGTGTTCACAGGTATATCAAGACGTATCTTTATAATGAGGCCGCATTTAAGTTTACGTTTGATATAGTGCCTCGTCAGAGATAACTCCTGACTGAGGCACGAGAAAAAACAGAAGCTGCTTGGACTTTTTTACTGTCTAATTACACAGAGTGTGCAAGGAAAGTATTGTAATCGGTCGATTTTTTTTGTTGAGATATTGGGATCTTTGTGAATTTGCTCCAGGAGAGTCTATTTTCAGATTTTGGCGATGATGTCCAATGCATGAGTGTGTTAAGAATTTGTTTCGCCGATAACTAACGAACAAATTGCCGCATCGCAAACCAAACTTGAGATTTGATTTTGAATACTTTGGGAATAGAAGCATATTTCTGTACAGCTCCTACCGACTTCATTTACACACCGCGCTCCACTTTCGGTTTCTTAAAATCTTTGAGATACTTGTTTTAAATCTGCTATTAGTTTATTGCAAAGAGTGGAAGATAGTTCATTCTCTCTATACTTGAAAGTGTATTTATTGTGTTTTAGTGTTTATCATGTTATATGACAAATATTTTGAAACAGATTTTTTAAAAATATTTCTTCTCGTTTATTAATTGTAATATATAATGATTTCTTTTTCTTTTCTTCAATTTTATTGTTTGTAGGGTATTTAGTGTTGTGATTTTTTGTTATGAATAGTAATAGGAAAGTTGAGTTGGGCACATTGCAGGTTATATACACGTATTTCATCAATGCATTTGATGCATTAATGCATCTATACACTTATTTTAACACAACTGTGAAAAAAACTGTGAGATTGTAAAAAAATGTTTTTTTGTAACAAATGATTGTTTCGTAATATTTATTATATGTTCGATACAGTCGTATCACACATAAGTAGAACATGAGATGTGTTTTCAAATCAGTTCAACAAATAATCTACATATAGAGAGGATTGATTTGGTTGCAGCGGCAAGAAGGAAGGGCTGGGGACGTCGCGACTATTCTAGAGGTCGTTCATAAAAAACCTTACTAAAAATTACGATTTTGACTATCCCCTCTCCTATATCACACCAACGGAATTATCCACCCTCCAAAATAAAATAAAAAAATACTTAAAGCAAGCTCCACCNACCTTACTAAAAATTACGATTTTGACTATCCCCTCTCCTATATCACACCAACGGAATTATCCACCCTCCAAAATAAAATAAAAAAATATACTTAAAGCAAGCTCCACCTATGAAACAATTTTGTTGCTTCCTAAGAAAATGTGAAAATTCACAGACTATATCAGGGTTCCCTGATCGTAATCGTAACTCACAGACTATATGTATTGGATACCAGCTGCGTCGGGCAATGAACATCTATTCACCAACTCTGAAGAACATGAAAGCACTTCCACAACATCTATCATCAGTTCAAAGATTAAGCAAAACAATCACTTATTTTCTTTATTTCTGAACAAATTAATGACTGAGGAATTTTCTGTAGTTCTTTTTTTATCCTAGTATTCGGTTTCCTCTAGATACATCGCACAATAGATTGTCTCCGAAACTCAATCCCGGCCTGGGTTTTTCTCCGGTTTCCCTTGAGGCCCCTGATCATATTTGATTGGATGGTCCTTTGCTTACTTTGGAAACTAAATTAACTTATGTAGACACACTCAGTTTTTAACAGCCTTTTACGGTAATAAATTGAGATTTAAACCATGCTGTTTATAATTTTGACATGAAACAATTTAATTTGCATGAAGTCAACTGATTGGCGTTGCCATCAAACTAATAAAAGGTTATAAAGAATGTGTGGTTTGCAACACTGTTTTACGTTGTTTAACATTAAGATGTACTTCGAAATGATAGAGATAATACTAATTAAAAGTTAATTCTATGAAATGTTTGTGGCATGGAAAGTGGAAAAAGTAATCGATGAAATTATTTAAAATTACAAACGACTCTTCTTAAGGGTTGTTTCAATTAAAATGCAAAGTATGTTTATTATTAATGAATTTTACAAATACAAAAACAATTAAAATTGGTTGCTAATCAGGAGATATGAATTTTCACTCGCATGACCATACAGCTTACTAATGTGTCCGCCAAGAGGTTAATTGCGTTATGTGAGGTGGACAGTCCACTGGACGTATAATGTACGTGACCGAATCGTAGAAGAAAAATTATATAAAGGCTGTGAAGGACATTGTTTTCAAGTACTTAACCAAAGAGTGAAATGAAAACCAGAGAATTCAGCAGGTTTAAATACGCGCTTTGCTTATTATCCATTATAAACAGAGTTATTGTGTTTTCCTAAATTTCTGTATGGATTTATAATAATTCGTAACAACGAGTACATATTATAGCATACAATACTGTAAACTGTGTGTATTTTTGTATGTTTTCTTCGCAGTATTTAATTTATTAACACAAAAGTAGAGTAATATGGAAGGAAAAAAAACAAACAATTAGAATATTACGTATGAATCCCGGCAACCGCCGGGCAAAACGAGCTAAAACAACCCATACTTTTTGACAACGCTTTACTATCCTCTAAGCAAAAATATATCAATTTTCAGTACCAAATTATTCTTTGAATACTGATGTAACTTTTTTTAAACTAAATTTAAAAAAAAAATTATTATATTCATTTGTAAATTGCTTTACAATTTTGATTGTCCAGTAATAAACGATTGAAGTTTCTGTTCAAAACCTGAGCAACACCGGATAGTGCAGCTACAATTAGTATATAAAAATAAGATCTTATTTATATGTATATATTTGACCTATAATAGTGTGCTACATACCCCCAAATGATCCACTACTTTTCCTATATTTCACGAACTGATTGAAGTATAATCGTGGATTTTATATGTAAAATTTGCTTCATCATATATCAGAAAAATTTGTCTATGGAAGTTCCGATATTTCAATTTTTAATGGGTGTAATGTTATAATTGTTTGGTAGGTCGACCTTAAAGTCTAAGTCATTTATCAAATCTGAGCGAAAAATATTAAAAATACTATTTTTAAGCGGGAAATTGTTTATGTAGTGTAGAGGCATACTAAGAAAGGATTTTTCGAAATTCTCATTTTAAAAGGGATAAATTAAAGTGAAATATGTTGTTTTTTACTTTTGGTAAATATTACAAACAAGTTTACATTACATAAAAATCCTGATGAAATCGTTCTATTGTTTAAATTAAATTATAAGTATGATTAACAGTATCACAAAATCAATCGTGTGAATTACGGCAATAACTTTTTAATATAATATAAACTACTGTATTCACACATAAAAGGTTTCAATTTTTCAAAATAATTAAATAGTAAATATTCTTCGTTTTGAATGGATAGAAAATAATGATGTTTTACTATAATTAAAACACATTCACCTTGGTCAATTCTGAAAATTCTTATCACTTTCATCACAGTATAATTGGAACATACCAATCTCAGAGCACTTTACCTTCTGCATAATTGATTTCGTAAAGTTCTACGCTCTGAGTTTTACACTGTTGACTATTAGTTCATTACTTTTATTTAGTTTAAATACGTAATACTCGATAAGTGGTGATCTTTTGCCATTTTTGCATTTGGCACGATGCCATATAGCGAAGGCAGCCGAAATTAAATTATGGAATAAATCATGAAACGCACGTGTTTCCTTACAGCAGACCTATTTTTTTTTCTTTCTATCTACAATTTGCCCTGAACAAGCCAGTTACTTATACGAGTAAACCCTCTATTAAAGTTGCCCGAAAGTTGTACTCCGTCTTTTTGTTCATCCTACAAAATTTAGTCTATATTTCACTGTCATCTGGAAGCCTCTATTACATGATAAATCTTGAATTGGGGAAAAATCTTTCACACACAGACCAACGCAATTCATTTTATAGTTGTTATTTCCCGTAACAAAATCATTATCAGAGCAAAACTTATTTCATTATTATTATGACCAAGTAATTACGCGAATATAATTTTTTGGAAAGAAATATCAGAAATATTCCCAAAACAACTCCCCCCTTCAGTCTCCATACATTGAATTCTGATCAAATATCTGCTCCATTACCAGTGTTACTATCTCCTTCCTGATACGAGAAGGTCTCTCGGAAATTAGAATCAATTAGGGGTGATTATCCTTTGAGCGAGAATGTGCCCCTGGAGTAGAGATAAAGGGGTGAAATGAGCAAGCGACTTCTGTTAAGAGGATCGCTGTGGTGACAAAGACGCAACGATCATATGAAATCCTTTTTCAAATCAATCAGTCAATCGATGGAATAAATGTGACGCAAGTGTTTGTTTATTAATGAAATGTAGGGTTGTTTCTTAAGAGTTACATCAGTTATGTAGATCACAATAATGTGGACGACTTCGCACCCTACGATTGCAATGGTGCTTGTGGGTATGGGCTTCATAGAGTTCAGTTTTGAGAGAAAAAGAATGTTTGAAAATGGTTCATTAACGCGCTGAGGACGTTATGAGGATTATATTAGAGTAATAACATTTATGACGCACGCTTTAGAAATAGAATATTGTTCATTATATTTCTCGCTAAATAGATACGTAATTACCGTTTCTCTGCCAATATGGGAACAGTGCTACCTGCAAGTTCTTTCAAGGGTAAATGCAAGTATATGGTATGAACAGTTAGGACAACCATCCCCTCCAATAATATCAGAAAACAATATTATTGTAATTTTAATAATGAACAAAACCCTTTTGATATGAGTTTTTTGTAAGTATAATAAATGTAACCCTGTTCCAAACATAAACACCTCGGAATAACTTTATTTTTTAATGTCTTTTCTTCAACCCGAATGTACATCTTTACTATTGGGGGGATATGGTAAGTATAAACATTCTAATGATTTCCTCGTGATATTTCAATTATTAAACTGCAATTTTTATTAATTCATTTCACATAATACTAATCCTAGTAGCTATATCTTCAAATTTCTCAAATTTATTCTATGTTTTTAATTAGCTGTCAGTTTTTTTAAATTTTAAACTATCAATAACGGTATTGAAACTTGAGGTATGGAATAAGAAGTGTAATAGAGAATCGATTTCGAAGTGATGTGTGATAGTGACCACGCTCGACCTAATGTCTCCGCTAGCGTCCCCTCTTTCAAACAGCTCCGGTCTCTCTGAATTACCCCCTTCCTTCCCCGTGGAGCTCATCCTCTCAATTGTCTTCCGTTGAGGATATAGCTTAGGAAGAGGGAGGGATCTGGACTGCAAAGAAGAAGGTGAGAAGGTACAAATTCAAATTATGGAACCACACATTCGTTATTAGGACTATAATATTGTGCCTTACTTTTATATTACGTAACAAATTAAATTAAAAGACATACAAAGTCTCGTGATCAAAGAACTGAAAACAAAGATATGAAGCATGTAAATGGAAAAGATTCTAAATGCCAAAAAAGAAAGAAAAATTCGTGAATATTGTTCTTCTTGGCAACACACAGGCTCTGGTAATCGGTTAGATTAATCATGTTGATAGTTTAATTGTTGTCGGTCAAAAGTTAGCGACATCAACTACATCGTCGCCAGGGTAACATGGATACAGTTCTAAGTGACGAGATCTATGCTGCAAGTGACATTAAGCAGTAGGGTTCTTTGTCGTTTGGAGGTAATGTCTATATTCTGCGGAAAAGTTTGAACTTTAATTGTTTTGATTGAGTTTCCCTTAAATTTTTTTTATATTCACAAACATATGAAGATGGAAAAATATATTTTGAAATACATATGATTATTTTTAATGTAAAAATACTTTATAAGTATGATAAACTTTGATATATTTATTCTATAGCATATTGCCTATTCCTGATATTCTTATGTTTATATTATATAGTGTATGAAGCAATATCAGTCGGGGAAATAATACATATTTTTCCATTTATTCAATTGTTTGTCTCAACATCTGGGAAAATTATGGTTTCTCGGCATGGTTGCATAATATTGCGGGACTATCCGTGTTTATTGAAGCTTACTCGAAATCACATGTGGCACGTAGAATATTCTCCCTCTTTTCAGTTATTTGGCAGTTACAATGGTTCAACAAATCTTAAATTAAGATAAAAAATGTTAAAGACCATTTGTTGTAAACAAGTAATCTATAATGATTTTTCCATAATTATCCATAATCCATAATTGCGTTCAATCAGTTTTTTGTGTCTCCCATAAAAACATGTTTTTGGCAGAACGTTTTCCATTTCCCTGCCTCATATGTCAAAGTCTGATGTGCTGCGCCATCTTTTTAAGTGTATTCAAAATTAAGACTCTTTTAACCTGAAAAGTCATTTTCCTGATACGTGTATCTTTATGAGACAATGTAAGTAAAACGGATCTTTTTCTTCCCTCCCTACCTCATGGAACACGCGGAGTGGTATGTTAAAATCATAAGATTCCTTTACGAAATCCCCTTAGCGCGACGACGCGTCACGCAGTGACATTTCAGGACGCATCATGAGCAGTCTGCGAGCCGGACTAACTTACCGCCACCGGCGAAAACAGTTCCTCACTCACATCTGCGGCTCAATATCATGCAAATGAACAGACCAACTTCGCTGGTGGCGTCGAGTCACCCTCCGCGTCATAACGTACCCCTTTCCTCCTCTGCCTTTAACTCCTCGTCGTCCTTCTAACCACCTTTAGCTCCTACAATTTTTCTCCAACCTTATCACCCTCACATATCTTCGGAATCTAATACATTTGTGTTACCGTCGCCATCCGTGTTACAGTCATTTTTATACAATTTTTATTGACTCACACATAATCACCATGTCGAATAATTTCCAGAATATTCTTCGTAAGTATATAAAATTGTTTGTGGGGTCCCAACTTTTAACACTCTTCCTTACGAAAACTAATTTTCCTCCGCTACTCTCTTTCCTTAGTTTTACTCACTTAATTAAGTGATAATTGAGACTCATGCTTTTTATCCTCCACTTCATTCACTATCGTCATGTAACACTTCCTTTCGACTCACTCACCACATTAAATCCCTTCACATTATACTTGACTTCATAGCTTCGTGACTTCCCTCTCTTGAAATTTCACTTCACTAAATAGGTGAAAACGTGATTGTAATTTCTTTGCACTGTTTGAAAACACGCATATCAACCAGTCAGGACGTTTCATGTGGCATCAAGATTGCAGAGGTAAACGAATTTGGAAGATACGAGAGACAATGGAGAAATGTTGGAACACTCCTTACTATTTTTTATTAAAGACCTTTGGACTGCTGTAGATGTCACGAAAAATCGTAGAAAAAAACTAATAAACACAATTAAACTTGTCCTGTTCTTCTGATTATTCAAGTAAAAAAATGGTTATAAGAATGAATAATAATTTTTTAATAACAGAAATGTTTCAAAAAACGCAAAACTTTTACCGTTTTTCCCGATACGTCGACTTTATTTTTTTTTATAAACTAAACTAAAAGTGTCAAAAATAATTCTTATTCACCAAATGTTAACCATTATGTTTGTGACATTTCAAAATTTCGAGTATCTACTTGCAAAAAATAATGAGTTATTAACCTTTTCCAAAAACATTGCTAAAAACGACCAGGCACATTTTACGGAATAAAATTTATAATGTCATCTTCATCCAAATAATGTGATCACATGATATATGAAATTAAACGTTTAAAACATAGTATGTAATAACAAATAAGTGATAAATAGATTTATGTTTTCATTTGGCGACCAGCGGCGTTGAAGCGTAGAAGTACGTCTGGTACTGCTACATTGACTGGAGCGCGCATACTGCTACACTGACTGGAGTCCAAAAATGAGGTGATTACATACGGATTACGCGAAGAATTTAAAGAACACTTCATGCCGTAGATATCATTTTCATCATTAACAATTAGTTTTTTCTACGACTTTTTGTGGCATCCACAACAGTTCAAAATGAGGGGTCTATAATAAAAAATCCGATAATAGTCTGAAGAGTGACGAGATGTGATCTTCTTGAAATACTGAGGGTATTAGTTTATTTTAAATGAATACTCAAATGACAACCCTACTAAGTTAATAATGATTCACATTCATGTCTTTCTTATAAAATTAGTATTATTATTCTTTCTTCTTTTTTTACATTCTAGTGAATGGCTTCTTGTAATGACTGGCAATCTACCAGGTACCTTTCATACTACTGTTGTTATGATTGAGATAGAAACTTATTGACTATGTTACACGATTTCAATAAAACGGGCTTCTGTATCCTAGGTACCAAGAACCCCATATCCAAATCGTCTAAAACCTTTCTTCGTGGCCTTCCCAGTTGCAGATATCACAAGATGAACAATTTGGACGGTCTAACATGGAGCAATTCCTCCAATTCTTCAGCCAATGGTGCTTATTATTATTATGATTATTATTATTATTATTATACACAACTTTATCTCCAAGTCAATCTTAAAAGTTTCAGAAACTGCTTGTGAATGGTGATCACAGTATTCCAAGACCGAGATTTCAGAAGCTGCCCGGGAGACGTAGCGTCTCACGAGTTATTACTAACGTTTTGATACCTCCAGTGACATTTTTAAAACCACTGTGCAGTCGAACAGACCTATGGAACTCTTGTCTATTACATATTCAGAGTTAAGAAAACGTAACAAATAAACAAAAACACATACTGATACGATTTTGTTTTGTCACTCTTCAATATCGCAAGCTATCAACCGATGGAAAAATTATTAACGTTCGTTCAGTCATCTGCTGTTCGATAATATTTATCCCCCAAGTTGTAGATGCTCAGTATAAAAAATAAAAATAACACAAATCTCGGTACAGCTATAAAGGTATTAGCGTAGGTAGAATTAAATCACTAATATATCTGAAATTGGCTTAAACAGAGTAACATCATCTCATTGTTGTGGTTTCAACTTGAAAAACATAACCTCACCGGTCATTTAAATGAAATAATTGCAATTATAATTAATGGTGAAATACATTGCGTCTCATGGAGTTAAGACGTTTTTTTTCTAACAAAGACTAATTTTTAATTCACGAAAGTGATGGAAGTCTACTTTGATTTGTAGTCAATTTTCCATAGTATTTTTTACATCACTTTTACATATAGATCACCGAATATTACAAAAAATATTTAACTTTTTCCGAGGTGTGATGCCTTCATGTTATTACATGGTCTGGTGCGTTTCAAACGAGTTAAGCGAGTTCCTGAATACTGTTTGTACTATGCTATTAACTGATAGAAATTAAATATATCTTCATTATTATAATTCATAATGTTGTGTTATATGACAATTACAATAAAAATAAAGAAAACAATTATACTTCTCAGCAATTTGACTAACTTGGAGCGCTAGTCCAACCTTAAACAAAGATAATGATAACCATCGTTCGAATTTGCACTTTAGTTAATTCAGAAAAAAACCGACGGTGGTTGACAAAGAACTCCATTCCAATCTTTCATGTTTTCAAACGCTCTCGTATTCTTCGCGTCGACTTCTTTTCCGGCTGACACAGCTCACCCGTCGCTGTCGTGTTACTTCTTTCTGTCTCTCGGTCGAAAGCCGCGCCCTACCTCCTTCCCCGCAGCCACCCCGGGACATCGCTTTCTCACCCCGTTCTCGGGACGAGTGTCACGCGGGAATTAAATATTTCCGCTAGCGTCGAGGAGACGGCGAGGGGACGTTGCAGTCCTATTAGCAGGGCGAGACATGCACTGTCGACAAGGAATGGAACGATGGTGGATGAAGACCTTGGTTGGGGTTTATTGGGGATTTGGAGACAGAAAACAACGACGTGGTAACGCTAGAGTGGGAATTAGTGAAGTAAATTGGTGATGGTGTGGAGACAGAAAGTTAAGTGAACTAAATAGACTTTTATTCAGTCATATATTGTCGTTACATCAACACTTTTGATTAAATTTTTAAGATATAACTATATTGGCATCCATACTGTTAACTCTTTTGAAATCGTAAAATCCCATAAATTAACGTGTTAATTAACATTAAAAACATAACAGAATGAATTTCAAGATCCGTATATAATGGTCTTGCATTCAATTAGTCATAAATGTTTGTTGATATCTATATCTTAAATTGGAATCCAGAATGTGCGATAAATCTTGATTAGAAACAAAATATATTGAACTTACTTCTGAATTTTCACAACTAACAGCCTCTTCCATCGTTTTAAACTTAGTGGACCTGCCGACGACTTTATGCAAAGCCGAAAAGTTGTGAGTTCTTATCACAAAATATATATTGTTCGTCCATAAGAGGTTGTAAGTCTTTTATTTATTTAATTAGTGGTTAATGTTTTTTGTCAGTGGTTAATGATTCGTAATTGCACTCAAAAAAGAGGAAAAAAATAGCTTATGATAAGAAGTGAAATTGGGGAATATGAATTTTAAATATTCATAAAATGTAATTTCGAGATAATCTGATTTTTCTAAAATATTTTACATCATTTTAAAAAAATACCACTCATGCTACACGAAAAATTTCGACATTGTTAATGTTTAAATTAACAAAATGCATGATACCATTCACTATTTAGTCACAATGAAGTCTCCATCTCTCATTGAAGATCAACTTACTTGTTTCCGTTCGTGTCAGAATTGCAATACTTTTCTCTTAGAAGCGAGTAAAATTGCTCCATCTGTACAGAAGCGGCTGATAAACATGACAGCACCTAAAAAGGAGACATTTCCGATGTGCATCTGTACGAAGCAAGCGAAAGCAGTTGAACGAGACGAGGCAGCAGTGACGTTGGTTCCATGCGAAGGTGGAAACGAAGGTAGAAGCTATGCGTGAGAAGGAAGTGAGAAATGTAATATTAGTAAAGGAGGAATCTCTTGAGTTGGTGGCAGCATGAATATAAGAGTGATGTTGAATACTGTTGCGTTGGAGACAGCGTAGACGTGAGTTTACATGATATGGATAGTGAAAGTGGCGCGCACCTGGAAACAAACCTGAAAACAAGGGGAGGTGTGATATAATTCAAGTTGGAAAATTTTCGGAGACAGTAAATGGAATGTAAATTGCCGGGTAATTACAATGTAGAATGTTTGCGAAGGGAGTATAAAGGTGAGAACGTACCCAGGGAAATAAATGGATAAGAACGGTTCTTGGAGAAGGTGAGGGTTGGAGGCGCAAACGAGCCTAGTTTGAGGATTCACATGAACGGTAGGATTTCAAGTGAGGGTATATGTTGTTTGTACATGTTATACCGTATCCCGCAACACAAGGTTGGTGATAGCGAGGAAATGAGGATAGTTAAGATTAGGTAACAATCGGATAGCGACAACAAACAATTGTGGTAAACGTCACGGTAAAAAGAAATGTAAAAGTGGAGAAGTAGAGAGTAAAAGTGTCAATCAGGTAAGGAGTACCACAGGGGATGTATATAAGCCAAGATGTGGTGATAAACGTCAGGGTGAAGAGGAATGCAGTGATGGAGAAACGCGGAGCGGTCAAGAAAGTAAGGAGTACCACAAGGGATGTATAGATGCCAAGATGCGGTGGTAAAGGTTAGGGTGAAAAGGAATGTGATGATGGAAAAATGCAGAACGGAAGACCAAGTAAGAAGTACCACAGGGGATGAATATAAGCCAAGATAGGGGTCCGTTCGCGGGACGTGAATCGTTACCAAAAGAAGGGAGGTGAGTGATGCCTTTACGGGGTGTTCCATCGCGTGCAGTGCTCTAAGCGTCATTGCCGTGCCACGGTGCTACCCTTCCCGGAAGGAAGCAGTCGACACGCGGTTGCCGTCGAATGCGACTCACGCGCTTCTTGTGGGGGGAGGGGGAGGTAATTTTTGGAAAGAAGGCTCCAGACTAGCGTTGTAATGTCTGAGTCATGCTCACGTTGGCCGGGGAAGAAACGGAGTTAGGGCAGCGGAAGTATTTAGAAGGCGTTGAATCCCTACTGCAACGAGGAATGACAGTGGTACGTGAATTACTTCTCTAGCAGAGGCTAAAGCTTGGGGAGTATTTACGTGATGGATAAGCTGAAGAGAAAGTTATTTCTCAAGACCAAGACGAGAAACTTCAATGACTCTTCTGACCAATATATCGTTCTGTATCATTATCCATTTGGATATTGATTTTAAATCACAACTTTATTAGGAACGAAGAGAATGTAAAATTTGTAATAAAAAGATATGATATATTTCTTTAAAACTTTTTACAAAGTATTTCTCTTGAATATAATTCCAATTCCTAAAAGGTATAGAATATTGGAACTCAACGTATTATATACCAGGGGTTGAACTAAATTCTTCAATTGCGATATTGAATGCGACAAGGCGCTTTTCCCCATCATTTTTTCACTCAATTTTTAGGAATCAGTAATTTTATAATTAAAACCTTCGATTCGGTCAATATTTTTTTATTTAACCTATTTTTGTTTTCAGCGGTTCAATTTTCTCTAAAGATGTATCTTTCAGTAAAATAGAGAAGAAATATGAATCTCCAGGAAAGGAAACTGTTTTTAGCATTACGTGATAATTTACTTCATATTTTAATGAAAACTGTGTTAATTAACTGAAGATAGAATTAAACCTTTCATCATCCTTAAATGGAACCTGCTAATATTACTAATATCTTCTCCTTTCACGAGACACCCTCCTACGTGTTACGACGACAAATTCTGGAGATAAACTTCTGAGAAATCTCCGCAGTAATGTTAAAGGAATACCAAATATAATGACACCATTGATTAAATGAAATTATCATTTACACACAGTAATAAATGAAACGAGAAGTGAGGGAAAATATTTGTTTCAAATTTACCGGAAAAAATACTCATAAAACTTCTCCCCAAAAATGAAATATTTCAAACAAAATTTCGTGTTTCAATTGTGTAGTGAAATTAGTCTTAATCGTCGCTAAGTAAAGCTGTATCGTCAGAAATATAGAACGTAAACAATGAAAGTGAGTACACGATTAATGTTGCGAATATTTAACGGAGGTTAGATGTTTTTGTTGGGAAAACGTCTGGAAACGTGGAGTTAATAGTAAAAAAATAATCACAATTTTCTCCGCTCTTAAAATCTTTTCCTCTTTAACAATGTATGAGATTTATTTGATCGACTCCAGTTAGTTTGAATCATTCGTGAGATCTCCAGATGCCCTTGGAGAGTCGTCATAAGCTATATGAGCAACGGAGGTCCACTGCATGATGACATTAGAGGTGGAGGCGGTAGCAGCGCCGCGGGGCGAGCAGAGAGGCCTGGGAGGGGGCAAGCCTCTTGGGACGTCCACCATATATCTGAGAGCGCTCCCGGTCCGTCATCTTCCGGCGTGAGGTGGCCTCCAGAGGCTGAAGGGCGTGCAGTCTTCCCCTTTAACTCCCAAGGCGCTTGTTACCGGATGATCTCGCTTATCCACTTTGGCGCGACCTCTCTTCCCCACGTGCTGTACATATACCCTTGACTCCTCCTCTGCATCCTTCCGTTAGGCTCATTTCACGAGATGGAAATAGACGAAAAATGAAATATTTCATGAAAAATTAATCAACTCGAATTTACACACGCTAAATTAATCTCTACAACTGAATATCCATGTACGCTAATGTTCCAGAAAACTTAAGTTTCTTTCTTTCTTTGTTGAACCGGATAGAATATAACACAAATGAAATATCGTTCTTTATAATAATAAAATGTGTATCGCCAATTTCCTATTATTTCATCTTTCACCTTTTCCTTTTCGATAGAACATTATTGAGAAATAAAAACACAACACTGGAATCATTTATTTGAAAAAAGTGTTACTTGACTTCTTGAATCCTCACAAATGAATCTCTGACGCGTCTGACTACGATGGTATAAACAATATTCGTACGAATTTGTACGTCAGATACGTTACGCTCAATCGTAAATTATCGTACACTACTCATACCTTTTCTGATGTACTGTTTATATTGTTTATATTTATTAAATGCTTAATATGAAATCGAGTGAAACTTGCCTACGACTAGCACATGGGAGAAAGTAGTCTGCAACATTATCCGGGAAAATAAAACAGCCCTGCTTAATAAAAGGAAACGTTTGTATTCAGTTTCCTTCATTCATTGTATAGTTAGATTTTAGCTAGTCTTTATAAATGAGAAAATCGAATCATTTAGTTTTTCTGGGTCCGTTTTAAACTATGCTTCTACCTCAGATTTTTGTTTGGGGAAATGTTCATTTTGATAACCACAATGATTTAACACAGAAAGAAAAGAAACAACGTAATCCTACAAGGCTCATGGATGGCAACTTATCTGAGGCAGGCAATAAACGTGAACTCGACCACTGTGCTACCGTCATTATACTTGAATACACCTCATAATATCTAATTCGTCAACATCAGAACTCCGCTCTCAATCAGAACAAAAAACCACGTTAATAATTTTCATATGTCAAACCAAATCGTACCCGCTTCAGTAAAGATACCAACAAAACTGAACCTAATGTAACAAAACCGATCTATTTCACTGTCGGATCATTAAGTCACTACACTCATAAGAATAAAATTGTCAGCATCTTTAATCACAAGAGAGATTTTCCTTCGAATCATGCAACGTAATTGTAAGAAGAATTCGAAACTCTAAACACTTCAACAACGATAGGAGTGAAAAAACTATTATTGTGCAATTTTTATCTATATGGTTAATTTTCACGTGTCAGTGGTCTGTTATTAATTGCTGTCGACTTTAGATGGCCGTTCATTTTGGTACCAGATGTCTTTTTAAGTAATAACGTTAATGACGTTAATAAGATTTTTAAAATATTACTTTATCATATACATAGAATATAGAAAGAACTGTAATCATAGAAGAAATCGTAAGTAAAATTTCGACGTAAATATGTTTCTTTGATTATCCCTGATTCTGAAAAAGTTGTTTTTGGTATAACGTCCGTCTGTCTGTCTGTCCATCCGTCTGTACGTCTGTGCGCAGCGATTCTGAGGAAATGGATGAATCAATTTAATTCACATTTCGTATTTACGGTAGAATTTACTTGTTGTCGATGCAAATGCTCTACTATTTTTTTACTTTAAAACGAAGGGTACTTCACATGAAGGAGAAAGTACTTTTTTGAATGTTTCTCAAAATCGGCTTCAACTGTTTAAATTTTCTGTACGTAAAGTAGAATTAGTATGCATTACATCCGCATTAGCGGTATTTCGCTTGAAAGTTTGGTATAGATGCAGTAAAATAATTTCTGTCTGCTGCTCTTACACATTAGTTTACTGTTTCAAGAAGCTTGAATAATATTTAGCAATGCACATGGACCAAGCAGACGTAGAATACACTTTTCGTAAACTGAAATGAAATATATGATAATGATAAAATGCATAGGAGGACTGCAAACATACTGCACATGCGCAAATACATCAATTTCTGTCTAAAACAAAATTACATTTACATAACACTTTTACAATACACGTATTTCTAAGACTAATATGTCGGTATATTTTTTGGAAAAAATATTCGAAATATTTATTTTCAAATATCAAATAAAAGTCAGTAATACATTGATCTATCGACTTTGAGCAAGAGTAGAGTCCTGGAAGACGACCAAATTATAGAGGCCCACGCCAGAAATGACTCTTTCACTACATAATTTTTTTCTCACTATGCTGCAGACGGAGAAACGTATATGAGGAAGAATGTGCAATGGTTTTGCACCACTAGTTTTTTCAATGTGAAAAATGTAAGAGCATCGTTTTTCAACTCTAACAATTTCACTCATGAACAAAAACTACCATGGAAATCACAAAATCAAACGAAGAGGAAACAGGAAGAGTGAGAATTCATTTTTCCTTTTAGTTGTTTTTTTCTTTATATTTGAGGAGGTGTGACACTTTTACGATTTCCACTGAAATCTAAAATGCCAGGGAAGATGTCTACTGAAACTCGATCTACCGCGATAGCATACCGGTTAATTATATAGTGAATTTATATGTATACAGTAACATATGATGGGTATAACACTACAATAGCTAAATAAGCCCTTTCAAGTAAAATGAGTAATTTATTGTCACCCAGAACTTCTATTGATAAACTCCAATAGTCATGACCGCAATTATGGATCTTTAGTTTTGGAATGCGGATCCGATATCTCAAAAATGCATCAAACATTTCTTTATTTCTATTGTAGATATATGTTTTACATCAGTTTTCAAGCTGTAAATATTATGATGGAACATTTTAAAACCGATAAAAATTGCATTCGAATACAAAGCAATATTACTTTTACCAAGAAACATTAATATTTAATAGGGATAATGCGAAAAAAATGAAACTTTCTCGATGTTTATATCCAGGCTTTTATGAAGTTTTCTCACAGAAATAACACACAGAGACAATATATTATTGTTCCAAAAAAGATACACAATAGATACTCGCCACTTCGTATCTTTCTTGAGGAAATGCAATAACTCACATCATACTCATTTGTCTTTCAACATTCCACCAAGTAAACAAAGTTGAACATCCCCCAGAACTAAAAAACTTTTACACTACTACACATCATCGTAACGCCACATAGACTCCGACAATACCATATCACAATATGAATTCCCAAGTCATTCGTTAAATTTTATATTTAATAAAATATATCATTTAGTTGTATTATACGTATTAAAATAATTTATATGGTTTTGGATGAATGATTAAACAAAATTTTCAAACACGGTTACTAACGATGAGTGTAAAACAAATAGAAGCTAAGTTATCAGTACTTTTAAAAATGTAAGATATTCATATATTAGTGATATGATGCGATTTTCAGGAATAAGGTTGGTAGTATTTGTTTAGTGTATTTCACTTTAAACTCATGATTTACAAGACATCACCTTGAAGACGAAAATAAATTTCGCATTCTTTCTATCTCTTTTCCGCTATTTGAAACTCCTTCGTTTTTACTTGGGTCTTAATTAACGTCTAGGACCAGAAAACGGTCGCGACCTGCATAAAAACGCCTTCAAATGTCTTGGCCCCGTCTTGCCCTCGACGCCACCTCGAGCCTCTTCCTTTTTTTCTGACAATGTCCTTCCGCAGATGTCCCAGCCGTCACGTCGCGTCGCTAGGCTTCATCCCTCTCCTTTCCATTGTCCTGCATCCCTAATTACGAGAGCCATCCTTTCTTAACAGACTGAAAGAGTTCTCCCACGGGCCAGAGCGGTGTTCCTCTTTCATAATTACTTCTAGAGAATGTTGTCGATTCTCGTAGACCAGTTCTAAATTTTGAAGTATTCTCCGTATAATAACGAGATTGAAGTCAACAGGTACGATTCACAACATTCAGGCACCAAGGAATATTTAAATGGTTCGAGAATAAAGTTGAACGTCATTTTTACGAGTTGACAGACGAAAACATTGTGCTGTAGGTTTCATAACTACGCTTTTCAATGATAAAAAGTATTATGATTTTAATTTCAACTTCAGTAATAATATATATTAAACAATTAACAAAATATTTCATAACAATTAATAATATTCGAATATTTTACACAGATAACGAAGCTTAAACAAGTGATAGAACTAGAAGAAATAGTTCTCTAAACATATTTAGAAAATGAAAAAAGAGAATAAATTATTTTGTGCGAACCTATGACATTCTATCAATTTTAATTACATATTTTTTTCTTTTCATTTTCTAGCTTTTCGTATTTCATAGTACATGCATGTATTGTAACTTAGAAAAATAAACATCATAATATATAGATTTAATTATAAAACGATTACATTGATTTTGGAAATTTTGTTTATATTTATATATTAATATTAGATGTTTTAGAAAAAAATCAGAGTAATCAGAATTCTACGAAAAACACACGAAAATACGATGAACCGTTTAAATAAAATATCTTGATAAAATATCGAAATTTTACTGTTTAATTACATGAAGTAAATAATAATAATAAATTTACTTATTGTCAAAAAAGAGTACAAACTGCATATGACCACGTGGAGGATAATAAACTAATTTAATCTCCGGAAGCAAGCAAGGGACCATCCCATCAATTTCGATCAAGGGCCTTAAGGCAGAGGCGAATTCAAAAATTTAATCAAAAATTCCTAGATAAGATAAAAAGTTAGCTGCAAGTTATAATACTAATAGAATGTCAATATGTTTGTAATTTTACGCAAAAAATTACATGTACAAGTTATTATCGAACTATAGATTATTCTGAGTATAGTGTTTAAAAATCATAAGAGTTGAAA
>NNCF01127779.1:1117708-1146599 GCA_002313205.1 Laupala kohalensis | reverse complement strand
CGGTAATTTCCAATATTAAGTTTGTTTCCTTTCTTGTGTAAAGGTTTCACTTTAGCTCTCTTAAATATTTTAGGAAACACCCCTTCCGATAAAGAACTATTAAAAATATTTATGAGTGGATTTAATTTTGCGTGGGACGAAAATTTAACAATAAACTCAGGTATACCATCTACGCTTGTTGAAAATTTGTTTTTTAATGGGCTGATGATTCTCATGACTTCACTGGCGTTAGTTTCGGAAGTGAACATAGAATTGGGTACGTGGGTGGATATAATTGGAGGACATTGATTTGGATATATTGAGTTTGTTATTTTACCAACTTCTGAGAAGTGAGAATTAAAAAAAATTTGCGATGTCCTGAGAATTTGTTACGATTTTGGCATCGTTTAGTAAAGAAACATTTTCTTCGCGATTTTCAGAAGTTGACGTGTAATTGTTAACAATATTCCACATGTCTTTCATCCGGTTGTTCGATTTCAGTATATGCCTGTCGTTTTCCATTACTTTTGCTGCATAGACTACTTTTCGAAGAATAGTCTTATATTTACGAAAATAATTATGGAATTCGGGTGGTTGGTTATAGCGTTTTGAAAGATAATATAAACGGCGTTTGTTTTTTGAAGAAATCCTTATCCCTTAGGTGATCCATCTATTGTATTTCTTTGTGTTAATTAACTTGCGTTTTACGGGAAAGCTAGAGTAGTAATGTTTTAGGAATATTGAGATAAATACATTGAATTTGTCGTCGGTGTTTTGGCAATTGTAAACATCTTTCCATGTTTCTTCACGCAAATAATTTATAACTATGGATTTATTTATGTCATTAAACTCTCTTGTAAATTTGTAAAGGATTTTAAGTGATTTTAGTTTATTATTAATAGTCAATACTTGAGCAAGGTGATCATTGTATCCGTCGATCAACACTTCAGAGAGATACGAGATTCCTTTGTTGACTATAATTTGATCTAGCAATGTTTGAGATGAGCCGGAGAGGCGAGTTGGGTCGTTTATCGTAGTAATAAGGTTGAAGGAGTCGATAAGATTCATGAATCGATTAACTGGTGAATGTGCAGAGTCGGATGTACTCAGGAAGTCGGTGTTGAATTCGCCACATATAACGATAGATTTAATAGATTTATGTGTGATATGTTTTAAAACAATTTCGAAGATCTTAAAAACTTATTATTCTGTATTTAACAAATGTAAAGTTATAGGAAGTATACATTCAGCCCATAAATAAGATTAGTGCAATAAAATTTTGATCGAGTATCCGTTGTTTAATAGAAGTAATAAGTCGAGACCTATGTGTCCTACTGTTCGTTAATATTACAACGTTCGACATATGAAAGATTCTTTTTTTTTTTTTTTCAGTTAATCTAGTAAACTAGAGAAGGATCAGTTATAGTAGAGTAAATGCTTGGGTTGAAATGATAATGAAAATGATTATAGCAATCAAAATAATATAATTTGTAACAATTCTAGCTCATTGAAGAGAAAGTGGTCGTAGCTACAGAGCTGCATGTTGTATTAGCGATGAAGAAGCGAAACATCAAGATAAATTATTTTAATCAAAACGTATGAACTGAGGTCTCGAACTGAATTCTAAGTGATGTACCACAATGGAAAAGGGTTAATTTAATTATTTTTCGACGAAAATGTTAAGATAGGGACAACTTACAAAATTTTTGAATGAGAAGATGGAAAAAAGTTTTAAATAAATCGTCATAATCGATAAAACTTTAAATGATTTCTGTTTCGAAATGATCCTGCTGGTAACATACCAGTTACACCTGGACTGAACGAACACCTATTTCGTGCAGGTACGACACGGGCTTGCGCAGTTCGTCAGAATTGATGTTCCCGCCTTGAAGATATATTAAATTATTCTTCAGTAAGCTGTTGTCCAGCGGCGGGCAACAGTGAATCATATAACAGATGTGTACTCCCTCGCAAAAAGGGTAGTCCAAACTTACGCCACCAGGGCGCACCAGTGACCGGCTGAAGATTAATAGACTTCGAAGGAAATATCTATGAATTCCTGCGTCAGAGAGCGCGGCGGTAGCTCGACCTTGACCGTCGAATAATATGGTATTCACATGTTTGTAATTTTTAGGGCTGCTTTTGTACGAGCACGAGACGAAGAATAAAAAATACGTATTGTATCGTATATAATTTGTTTTATGCTCATTTTTTCATATTGAAACATTTATTTAACATTCACATTATAAATAGTGTGAATTATTTCTTGATTGAACATATTATTGGCGAGGCAATTGAATTTCTTCACGACAATGAAATCTTGTTTTTTATAAGCTCCAATGAGATTAATTCTGCTTCAACAATAGGTGTATATTTTTTATTGAAGTGATCTTCTTTGCATTCATTCTTGTGAAAACACTGTTCCTAGGAGCCAGGTCCAACCCAGACGACGACTAGATCAATTCTTCTTGCAGATATTTTGTGTTTGTGTTGAACAATTCCTAAATACAGATTTTATGTTATATTACTCATATTGAGATGAAAATGTTAATTAAAACATGCAAGTGCAAAATTAATGAGCCTTATCTTCAACATGTGTTTAATGATTAATTTATTGTTCATTTCTTTTATCATACTTTAGTTTTATCATTCTTCATTTCAAGTGTCATAAAAGAAATAATTTGTTGATTTTTTTCTGTGGGGCTTTACGATTCGTCGACATCCAGGTCATTAGTGCCCTAAAATTTTGTACAGGTAGGGAAAATGCAGTTACGCACTAAGGGGAGCCAACATGACTCTCTCCACGTGTGGGACTCGCCGAATTATTCAACCTTACCCACTAGAAACCTTCCTGAATTACAATATATCCAAAGAGTAAATTTAGAGAGAAAAAATTAAATTTCAAAACAAAAGGGGAAAAAGAGATTTAAATCCAAACCCTTTCCAAGAACTTGTGGGAGGAGCCCCGTTTCGTTTATGGATTTGAGTAATGGCATATGAAGAAAGATCAGATACTGTTCCAGAGGCCACATTCCTGAAGGAATCCAAAAAGGTGTATCAAAATCGGTTCATTTTACCCAAGCATAATGTTCAAACTGTTGGGTAGATTGTGACGCCGTCGGCTGGTATTATATTTTAGACACTCCAGAAGAAAGTGTTATGTTGCAAGTTTCACAGTGTTGTGTTGCAAGTTTCACAGATGGGGCAGGTTCACCGCGTAGGAGATGACCATGGGTAAGATAGCAGTGGCCAATGCGAAGGAGTGTAAGGATTACTTCTTCACATCTGTTCGCATGGGATGATAACACCCAGGTTTTAACGGAGTCTTTTACCTTCCTCAGCTTGAAGGCGCAATGGGCGACCCGTGGCCTAACGCGCTCGCCTTCTTCCTCTGGGGACGCCGGTTAAAACCCGGTCCGATCCAAGTAGAATCCGACGGAGCGGTGTTCGCGGCAGGTTTTCTCGGGGTTCTCCCGTTTCCCCTGCCTGTCATTCCACCACAACATTCACTCATAATCATTCACCCCCATTTCATTCCCCATTTCAGGGGAGGTGCGACAGGAAGGGCATCCGGCACCCTAGTATTCCCCAGCTCCAGCCAAAAACGAAGCATCATATATCCATCCCCATTCGCCGACCCCAAATGAACTGGGAAAAGGTCAGATAAGTAGTAGTAGTTTGAAGGTGCAAGTTTGCCATTCGGCTTGCCATGTCCCAAGAAGACACGATCTTACGGCAACCTTTGAATGTGACGTAGGAACAGATGAAAGGTCAAGGACTGCCCTGTGTTCCCCGCTTCGCTGCCTCATCAGCTTCTTCATTTTCTATTTTACCCACGTGCCCAGGAACCCAACAAAGGACCATTTCAAAACCTTGAGATACCAGACTAATTTGTTGAATTAAGGAAAAAATGACATAAAGGAAATTAAGTCCTAGGAATGGAAAAAGTGATGAAATACATATTGAATGGATTCTAAGTCAAATTAATCTAGAAATTCAAAGACATCATTTAAATTCACGTTTTAAAATACATATTGAAAGAGGAAAGAAAATATGGAAACTAAAGAGAAACCATTTTATTATCAGGAGTATTAAATTAATTAATAATTTTCAATCATCAACTCATACGCAAATAAAAAGCGAAAAAGAATTAATTACAGTAATTAAATTTGTCTTTAATTAATATGAAGTTTTTAATTGTATTATCACCATTTTAAAAATACTTTGAAATATTTGAAATATATTGCTGAACAATAGTTCATTAAAATAGAATTATATGGTTCAGAACAAATACATATGACAGTAATAAAACATTAAAAATAATAAAAATACAACTGTATTTCTGTTGTGCGATCGAGAAATTAACAACTTCAATTCAGACCTTGTAATGATGAAACGCGAAATATATCTATCCATTAATGAGCAATATGTTTGATTAATTAAAATTGAATTTGGCCTTGAATTTCATTCAACGCTAATACAAGTAGATAAAGTTCCAATCTAAAATTACCACAATACAATAAACATAACATGGGGTAAATGCGTTATATAAATTGAATGATATATAACTAGACTTCCCAGGGTTTAAGTTCAAATACCAAATATTTTGTTGGAATATTTAAGTGGTGAATATATTTCAAAACGAATCCATGCATGCACCGTTTTTTAAATTATTTGAAATTAACTAGTTTGCTCTACTAAAAATATATTCATGAAACTCCTACAGCCCTTACAAAAATGTCTCGAACAAACGTATACCAATCATCTTGATCGTTATGTATCTTCTCTACAATATATCTAGGTAATAGTAATGAAATAATGATGAGAAGAACATACAGATTTATTTTCCTATTAAAAATCTATTTTTAGAATCATTTTCCTTGCTCCATCTTTAAAACTAGAAATTCTCGAAAAGGATTAATTAATTTACACACATCGTAAGGAAAAGTATCTAAACTTGCCTTAATTAATACCAAACATTGTATTCTCTCATCATTACCAAGACATCTTGAGAAAACAAGAAGTTGTGCTAATCAAACATGCCAAGGAAGTCGCTAACTCGCAAGAATAACACGCCTTAAAGCAATAGTGCAAAACAGAACAGACACGTAATTCTTTTCGGATCAAACTTTCCTCTAAAGTTCGTCTAGTCCAACTCATTAAAATATTCATACGTTGGAAACTTGTGATAAATGGACTTAAGTTCCAAAAGTCGGAATTCGATTCACTGAACAGACTAACACGTATTTTCACAGAGATCTTTGTTCGGAATTTGCTAGCTTCCCTTAAGAAAAATATTGATTACTGATAAATGTTCAAAATTCGGTGGAAGGAATTGACAATTTTATCTTTAAAAAATTAATTAACTTCATATTTTACCTTTATTTAGCAGAAAAACGGTTGATCTGTTGAATTACAAAAGACATTTCACAATTAATTAGTTGTTAGTTAGTCGTTGGGTTTTAGAGTTAGCCCCAAATATTATTTTTATTATAAAACTAATGTGCAGAATATATTTCACATGAGAATATTAAACTGTGTAAATATATATGCTGGTAGCAGTAATTTAAAGGAACAATGGGAACAATTGTCTTTCAAAGAACTTTCTATGCCAAGTATGCATAACAATTGACTTGAAAAAGAATATACATATTGATTCTATTACTAATACGTTAATCACAGTTGTTTTTGTTTTTCTTAATTTTCATTATTTAAAATGATTTAGACAATTTGTTTCCTTATTTCTATTTCCTTTTTCGTGACTTTTATAACCAGTAACAATACGCATTAAAAACTTTTGTCCGACATAAAAATTCCTTCAATGACATAAAGGCATGTTCATGTCCTATAACATCAGAAACCACACCAACAAAGAAATGACATCCCAAGAAATTGCTGAGATGTTTCACAGATTCTCATTTTCTGGAAAAGATAAGCAAATTTTCCAACCATGGAATGAAAGAAGGTTCAGATATACAGAGAGAAAACGAAAGTTATGGTGACTTAAAGGAGCGCAACGACTTCACACTAGGATAAAGGGAGATACGGTAAGAGATGTGAAGAAGCAAATACAGCGTCAGGGAGAATGGCGGGGGGATATAAAAGAAACATTGTCATGGAAAACCGCTTACATGATGTGACACGGCTAAGATTCAGACGACGGGGTGTTGAAGTAGAACTACTGTGATTCCAAAGATTGTTTGGCTCATCAGGTCTTATGAGAAACAGCTGAGATTGATGGATCACTATGTCCACAATGGGGAAATAATTCAGAAGGTATTTACGTAAAGGTATTCATTCTGGATGACATGTGTCTACCATAATTCTTCACGTCATGAAAAATAAATAAAACACGAAAGTTTAGAGTATAGTACACTCGTATTACACTCCTGATAAACATGTCAATAAAGTAGGAATTTAATGTGACATTTCAAATTCGGATGTGTCAACACAAATAACTTTAAACAGCTAAAAATTTATAATATTAAGTTGTCCACCTGTAAATAAACATTGTTACTGTGCAAAAAATAAAACAGGCAGTATGTGTTGTATTTCTCTTTACGATATGGCAAAATTCAGATTAATTTTTAACTGTTAAAAGATTTAAGAGCACAATTATGAATACACAAAGTTCCAATCACATTTGGGGAAGAGTTCCTACCCGGGTTAGAGAATTTGTACTTATGTAGAAAAAGAGGAAACTTCCAGGTTGCATTTAAGTGCCTAAATCACCTATATATTGTTCTTATTACCCAGTATCTTACGTGATACTTGGGTTCATCTAAATTCTCCTGGAGATAATTCCAACCAACTGTCGGGTTGAAACTTAATAATAATAATAATAATAATAATAATACTCGTTCCGGAATATCTGAATAATAGAGTAGTATATTTAAAAATTGTATACCGTTGTATTTCATATTTATTTCTTTTCTTCTAACCCGGAATGTCTTACTGTATACGTGAAATGCTTCGCAATACTTATTTACTCCATTACAGTTACCAATACATCCGACTACGAAGTTTAGCTTTGGCTGGCGGACTTTCTTATCTTTCATCTTTGTTTAATATTCTGGACATTTCAATTAAAAGTATTTGGATTTTCCTTCAATCAAATTGTTCATTTTTCCAAAACCACTTCTTTTTAATCTCTTTCCTACATTTTGTTCATTCTCAAACTATTTCACTTCAATAAATTCATCCCTTTTTTTATTTACCTCGATAGTTTTCACCCAACTTCTCATTGTTTTTCACACCAACATCATCCATTTTTAACACTAACGTCCTTTTCTATCATTGTTTCCGAAATCTCTCATCATCATCGCTCCTCCACTCCTATTCTTCCATCTTTTGCGTCGTGTGCTCGGGCGACCGTTCGCACATTCTCTCGGAAGGGCATCCATCTCCCTCGGAGAGTGCACGATGCTTTAAGCAGATAAAACACCGCACCGCTCGCGCCTAGAGGCGACTGATGCAGCCCGCTCGTCTCTCCCGATGCTCTGGGTACGAAGAAAACCCACAAAAATACGACGGTGGCGCGCGGCGCGGCGGGTGCGAGAATGAAATAAGGAATCTCCCCCGATTCCCTTGATGCGCCTTCACGCCACCGACGGCGCCACAATCTCCCGCTCGCTCCCTTCTCAATGTGCACTTTATAGTTAATACAGCAAGCAGAGCAAAGTTTGCCAGAGGAAACCCCCGCATGGTAATAAGTTACGAAAATGCAAATCAAATACGTGAAGGGAAATTAAGGGGTGTTGGAGGGAACCGCTGGAAAAGTGATCGTAAAAGGGTGAGGTGGTGAAGTGAAACGATTGCTGTGGGGTATTCAATGTTAAAAGGGATTTAATAGATTCTTTATACACAAGATTGTTGAGGGTTTTCACCGAAACCAAGAATTTAATATGATTTCGGGTAAATCTTCCTCAGTTTCTTGTTAATAATTCAATGGAAATTTTTATTAACAATTATCAGTTGTGCCTTACAGTGGATGTGAATGCTGTAGACATGTTATATATCTTATTCAGAATATCATACTTAAATATCTCTAATTGCATGAACCTTCTCTACATTTCTACTATTATACCTCCATCCAAAAAATGATATATTTTAGTCACAAAGCAACGTTGATCTTTTTTGTACACATACAAACAAACTCGCCATTATATATATATATATATATATATATATATATATATATATATATATATATATATATATATATATATAAATAATGCGATTATATCAACAAGTATCGGTATATAGTATACGTTAAAAAATTCTAATGTAATTCAGGATTATAACTCTACGAGAATTTGTTTTATCTTTTGATTATAAACTAACAATAAGATAAGTTCAAGAAGTCTCCAAACTTTCATCGAATACCGAAAACGAAACAATCAGACAGAAAATGATGAAAAAAGAACTTTCTAAAGTGAATTTGGAGTAAGTGAATCTCTCAGAGGAAGCTGTGTCGAATACACAGACCCGTCCTAGCGCTCAGAAACTGCTAGAAGAGGCCGCGATGAGTGGCCGGAACTACAACTGCGCCGGAGCTAAATTCACTTTCAATAACGCGGCAGTTTCCAACTCACACTCGACTCATAGATACGAGCTCGGGAGACAGAAAGAGAAAGAAATGAGGAATGGAGGGTACAAAACACAAGGAAGAATGAGTTCAAAGGCGTATGTGAAAGTGGAAATGATAAATAACTAAGACGCGATGGGAGATGCTGGAAGAGATATGAATGGGAATATATGAATGTACAATAAAATAGCGAGAAAATGTGCCAAAAGAAAGATTACAAGACAGTGTGAAAAAGGACAAAAAAGAAATGCGATAAGAATAAAATGTAACGAGCTAGGATGTGTGTGATGCTGCATTAAGGACAGAGTAAAAATGAGGATAAAGATACAATGAAAAGATACGAGACATACAGATAAGGAAAATGAATAAGTGATTCACTTACGCATAAAAGTTGACTGGAGATAATTGAGTGAAAAGGGGAGAATAAAAGAGAAATCTCTGAACTAAAAATAAAAGCAGCAATGAAAATCATTGGAGAAATAATGATAATGAAAAATATTTTTGTGTGTTCGTTTTTCTTTCTATTGTCGTTTTAATGTTATGGGATGAACAAATATTTATCATCAGAAATAAAGTTATTCTTTTCTCGATACTTCTCACAGAGTTCTCATCTTACACCATCAACGTAGGAGAAACAGGTATAATTTGATTTAAGAAAATCAAGTTGTTGAAAGTGGTTACCCTAACTCACAAAGTGGCTTCATCGCACAAATTTTGTGTTTTGCATAAACCATACAAAATAAAAATACTCGTATTTATTAATCTATTATGTGCATATTTCAAGTGTAACGAAGTTACCAACGAAGAAGTAATTTTGGTTGCATTTAATCATTTTGTGGTTTTAATTATGTTTCTTTCTTTGAGTTTCATTAATTGGTTCACTGATATTGATTTCAGACTATTTTGACTACCATTGGTTAGAATGATTCTCATACTACTGAGGCTTAAATTTCAACGACTTAATGTACAGAATAAAGACACTCAGTTGAAAAAACAAAAACAATTTTGTAAGCTGTAACATAGAAAAACAGTAATAAAGATATTAAAAAACCGTTGATCGCTTTTGAATTTTTGTTGTTTCGGTTGAAGTGTCATTCACAAAATTATTCGACGTCCCCTCGAGACTCCCAATTCTAGGACCCCGGTGCAAATGCCCCCTCCACCAGCACCTCCACCACCAGAGGAGTGCAGAACGGCTTCGTAACGAGCAGAAACCACAACTCCAGCAAACATCCCAACTATGTTGATGCCTCCTGGCCACGGTACACTGGAAGGACGCAGAAGTGGGATTGCTCACGTCGGAGTGGGGGGAAGAGAGGAAGGACTAAAGGAGGGGAAATGATGTGCCTCGAGGGGAGTCCCCGTCGCGTCGCATCACACCGTTCAAGGACCACGCACTGGCCAAGGAGTGTCTTCTACGTTTGCCTTCCATGATTCCAAGGATTATAATTCTGTTGAACTTGAATAATTCTAATCTAAAGAAACCTGTAAACATTTCGAATCACTCCAAACATTGCATTACTCATCTTCACCTAATTAGATAAAAAAGAACGACATTACTGCTGTTTCAAATTTGTTTCATTCCAGAAATACTGTATTACGTTAATTTCTAACCGTAGTAACAGCAAAACTAATACCATTAAACAACAAATGTAAAAATTAAAAAAAAACTCAAAGGACTCTTTCATTCAAAATCCATTTCAATTTTTTTTATTACAATACACAAAAAACTAACCATATAAAGCAATGATGTAGTGCCATGTACAATACAGAAGCCGTTTTTAAAATTTTGCGAAAAAAATCTGAGAATTTGCTAGCTTTTGGCGGATTCGTTTGCGAATCTCATATTCAACTACACGGGATAGTCGCGATGCTTCCATGGTCAGACCAAGACTCTGAGGGTGGGAGCCAAACTTCCCGATAACATGAAATAATAAACGACAATGTTATTATATCTAACAATGGATTCAGTGCCCAAACAATAATAATTTCATCTTCACGAATATACGTTATAAGTTCGAAATAACAAAAATAATACTCAAAATATCAACGATTTTTTACGTTGCTGTAATGGAAAATTCTGGAAATGAAACGATGAGTTCGAATTAATAAGGAATGCAGAATGTTCGAATTAGTCAAGGTTGATGATTCATCTCACGGACGGAATCCAGCACCTTTTGAAATTCGCTAGAGATATATATGATCAAATCCTTCATGTTATTAGTAATCCAATCTTCTAAAATATTAAGCGAGCAATAATTGTATTTATATTTCTGGATTTCCTTCTCGAGAACGCTTCAAACGATTTCGAAATTTTATATAACATATTCTCATTTCCGAGTGTGAACGTTTCAATATGTAATATAAGAAAATAAGTGAATTATTTATTTTTTGTCTTATGGAGATGTTCAGGCCACGAGACCTGCTCTTGTACCTAACTGCTCTCGGTGAGATGTTAGGTTGCCGGGAGCTTACGGTACCGAATTGTCTGAAGCAGATAAGGCGAGGGAAGGACTCAAATGTCACTGACGTTGAAGAGTCCTAAAACCCCACAAAAAAAGTAGGTGAGGGAAAGCCCAGCAGAAAATCTCACTTAGTTCGGCCGAGCAAGTTTTGAATCTATGCTCTATCACTCAAGAGTATGGTAAAGGTAACGTAAATATCTTTCTTTTTTCATTTAAATAAATCTCAACACTAGTCATTATCTCGGTATATCTTATCTGTTACGTCTTAAGTTTCATTGCATCTTAAATTTTTCCTCTGTCGTACCTCAAATCCAGTATTATCATGTATAATTATTGTCACTTATTCTTTTTTATTCTTATTTTCTAGTGCACATCATTAGACCACCGCTTTGGTGATTACGGATCTAAAAGAAGAAATTAATTGTTACATTGTCAATGCGTAAATGGAAAAACTCATGACCTACTAAGACAAAATGAAATAAATGGTTCGTATATTCCATTTACTCTGTCATGCATTAAAATTAACATTAAAATGATACAAAATAATTTTCATCGTTAAAACAAGGGCTGTAAAGAAACAACAACATAAATGCCAATATTTAGATCTGTTTCAAATCAACTATTTAATTATCTCTATGAGACCTGACACGAGGTATTAATAGTCAGTAGCTGAACCCAGGTGAATAATTCACACACACTGTTAAATAACAAAATATATTCTGAGAGATGATTTGTTCAATTAAATTGTTTTGTTAAATTAATTTCTAACTTCAGTTATCGAGAATAACCTGTTACCTCGCTTTATTATCTTTTGGTAAGCGCTGCGCTGATCTACTATTTTAATAGTTACTTCTTTTCATCCTCTTCTTTATGTATATATATCTGTCTCTTATACACATCTAGATGTGTATAAGAGACAGCTCTTATGATTTTTAAACACTGTACTCAGAATAATCTATGGTTCGATAATAACTTGTACATGTAANNTATATATATAAAGGGTTTCTTTTCAAATATTTTGAAGCTACATATTTTAAATAAGCTTAAGAAGATTGTAAAAGCGTTTAACAGACAGAATGTCCCATAACTTCTCGTAAAAATTAGAGGGATGATAATAGGAACAAAAAATCATTAAGGTACGCGTGTCCAGAAAGGTCTCCCGAAGGATATATAACGACTCCAAAGTTGCGTAAGAATACAAGATAAAAAGGTGTGTAAAGCGATTCATTAGAGTAATTGAAGTGATATAGGTGTGTAACGTTTAAGACAAAATAACAACATTTGATCAAATTTCGGCTGATTAGCAGTAAAAGAAGCCTCCCACCGATTCCCGTGACTCCTGGTAAAACGTAGACGTTGCGTTGGTGCGAGATCTGCATTGCTGTTAATGGGCAGAATTTTGAACAGCGATTTTAATTTGTTATTGAACTTTAAACACCTGTATCACATCTTCAACTCCTATATTAAAGATATTTACACACCTTTTTGTCTTGGATTCTTATTATCTCTTTGCCATTATATCTCCTTCGGGAGACATTTTCGTACATGTGTACCTTCATGATTTTTTGTTCTTATTAATGTTCCTCCTATCATCCGTTCTATTTTTGTACGTGGAGTTCTGGGACATTCTTGATAAAATATAGGACTATCATAGGTTTTACCATAGGTTTTCTCTCTTTCGATGCTCTCACGCTTTACCTGGATGGTCGTGCAAGAACTTAAGATAACACGAATTTGATTCGTATTTTAAAGCAAATATTTAAAAAATAGTACAGTTAAAATGTACAAAAAAGGTCCTTCCGAAGTCGAGAAAATTTGTAATGCTAATGACTTATGGCAATTGCTTATGTATAACGGGAAGAAGGGCGTATTTACAAAACGTTTCCTTCCAGAAATATATGCCATTATGAAATATTTGATAAATTGAAATAAAGAAAAAATGCAAAACAAGGAAATCGAATCGATGAAAGACGTATTACACATAATTATCATACGTAGCTTTTTCAACATAACAAAATACCATGATTGGAGAATCACATTTTTTCACTATGAGAAAAGAAAATCGTACGTAAAATTATTAGATAATACGTGCAATGCAATATAAAAAGACACATTAATGTTCAATATTGCAGGGACACAAAAAGAAATATTTCCCGATAAACAAAATTTATTTTCTGCTACTGCTGTCACCGAAATGAAACTAGCTCCGATGCTTTTGATCCGATCAACATTGACCAACTCTTGTGTCTCTGCTAATATTTGCCATTCACAATGTCTCGCATCTAGAGTGACAAGACATGTATTGGTGGAACAAATAATACACGTAATGAGGACGTGTATGTGTAATTAGCGACCGCAAAGTTAAACGTTCAACTATGCAAGTTTGAAAGAATTAATTGCGGTTTGATCGATACTCCATTAAAACAGGTGATCGAAAATACAACCTTTTGTCATCAAGAGCCATACTCTTTATTCAGTAATTTTAGAAAATTAACAAAGAAATTCAGATCGCTCAATCATGTACTGGCAGCGCTTGTTGTCATGATAAATTACCCCTTAATTCTTTCGTCCAATTAATGGTGTATACACTTTGTTACGCACATGGTATACCCTTTCAAAACGTTTCGTGGTTACTGCACATGTAATGCAGGTGGAGCACACGAAATAGCGTGCTTCCTGCTTTGAGATAAAAAGAGTATTGAAATGCAAGCAGAAAAATAGAATTGTAGAGAACGATTGGAGTGCCATGTTTTCAATGGACTTTCACTGAATGATTTTTGTTGTAAATTCTTTGAGTCTTCTTCGTGTCCGTATTTTAAGTGAATAATAATTACACATACATGTTAAACTCGCGATCACTCAATTTGATTTGTTATAATATTTTTAAAATATTTTTTAGGGTGTGCCTGTGAAAGGTTATCTCAGTTAATATGCTTCGTTAATGCATTTTTTCAACAGAATAGATGCATTAATAATATATATTTTTCTCTCTTGCTCAACACATAAAGAAATAACTCTGGTTACGATATCACGACAAACAATTTTCATTTGATCATATCTTCCATTGACGACTTCACAGAAATGGCAAAAAAAAGCTTTTTTCTTCTTGGAATTTTTATCGTTTTCAAAATTGTCTTTCTAAAGAAATATCAACAATACTTTCCAATTGAATAAATCAATTTAATAAAAAACCAAGATCATTTTTGCAATGGGATGTAGTTTATTTTCTATTTCTAGTTTACATACAGAAAGAACTAGTACATGATTTATGATATATCCCTTCTTGTAGTGAATAAATTTTTTAAAGGAAAATAAGAAAACCTTAACTCTGATAAAAACATTACCATACTGTACTTATACTGTACACAATGTACTGTACTTCTTCCTATACATACTTGTATGCTAAAATATATTGAGTTTTCTAATGATTTAAGAAAGTTTATAGAACTTGCAGTTTGAAATTTTAAACCTTTTGCCCAATTTCATGTTTTACTCCAATGGTTTTTTGGTTGTAACGTCACAATCTATAGTGATACAGGATTTTACCTGACACGGACTGCGATATTTTTACTATGAAGTTATCAAAGACCAATTTGAGTTTCCATCCAGGACATGTATTCAAACAAAAAATTTTATAATTAACCCTTAAAGGTTAGTTTATTGAGATTGTAGCGTAGATTCATATCAGTTAATTTTATGTTAATCCGGAATTATATCAAGGAATTATACATGAAAACTAATCGTCAAACTCAAATTAGTTGAATAAGAAAGGTATACGAATAGGTTACGCAGCTTAACATGGCAATCTTTTTAAGAAGATGATAAATCAACAATCGATAATACATGAGTCGTTTAGAGAATCCATTGCCAAGTAATTCATAAACACCTCATCAGATCTGAATTAATATCCGAATTAATTAAAATTTCTTTACAGTGCTTTTAAATGACAGGACTCTTTCCATAACGTAGATTAAGGATTTTCAAAGGCTCCACGGTGCATCAAACTGCTGCAGGCAACACTCACGACCCATCGCCATCAAACTCCTTACACAAGCAACATTCTCGTACAACAAGGTAGTGCATTAAACGCTTCTCCCCCTTAATGCAACTAAGCTTACATATCCATCCACTCATGAAACGCCTTATGTCACGGCGAAGAAAGCGTAAAACAAGCGGTTCTGAAGGCAGATTAGCGACCAAGCGAAGCGGCACTACGATTAGCTCGAGAAGGGTCACTTATCGCGGTTCAGATTATTTTCCTAATCCTTGAACACATATAAGAGAAGGATCTGTGCCGGAGGAGATTTGAGCGCACGTAGGTTTAAAATTGCATGAAAAACTCAATGTTATAGGAACAATATTAAATACATTCTTTTAAATAATCAAATATCCTTTTTTGTTTACAGCTTTATTAAAGTTATAATTTGTCGAACTGATAAAGGATGCCTTTCTAATCACAATAAATTTCCCAAAAAGTCTGATTCATTATGATGAGTTAAATTACATTTCCTTATTGCTTTTCACTAGTATCACGTAAAAAGCCGACCAATATCAATAAATTAAAAGTTGGATGTTACTCCTGGTGTAATTTTGTACATCAACAATACTTTTTTGCGCTTGCAGAGGAGACATTAGTTAGTTCCTCTGAGGTCACAGATTTTGTACTTCTTTCTGTATAATCATACTTTTTCTTAGCAACATATACATTTCAATTGTAGTTTTAAACACTCCAAGTTCAATACTATTCAATCGAACAGTGGATATGAAAAAATACGTAATTTTAATCAATAAATTAGTTTGCTGTAACTTTATTAATATAACAGTGAACTGAAAAACATACCCTGTCTAGGTTCTGGTTCTGAAAATGCGTAATTCCATTTAAAACATTCAAATGTAAAAATTGTGAGGAATCCCTTTTCTACAGAATTTCTTACGGTGAAATCGGAAATTGAGACGCAAACGAGTAAACATCCTAAGATTCGTGAGCTGAAGGTAGACCGCGGCGCATATTCCGTCGTGGTTGCGACCAGCCTCTTTAAAACCGAGGCCGATTTAAACGAGAAACGGCTTCTTTGTGAGATAAATCGCGGTTGCTCTAATGCTTGGGAGCGCGTATTCCGGCCAAAAGCTCTTCTGTTCCATGGGCGCCGCCTCACCGTCACTCCCGTCGTTCCGTGGGAAGCGACGCGGCGCGGTGCAGCGGGGAGACATAGCTGGAAGGGAAAAAGGCACTGGCTGCACTTTGGACTGCATTGTTCTGCTTAACAGCACACGCAGGAACACGCGCAGAATGGATTTTACGCCACTCCAGGCACCCACTTGAACGCCTCGATCCCCCACCCTTCCTCACCTTCTAACACCCAGCGTCTGCTCACAGAATCACATGCAATCATATCACTGATCTTCCCATTTCTATCAGAGATCGTGGGTGACCCTGCTACCATCCATCATTACGTATCGACGAAAATGAATAAAATATAATTATCGGTTCATAGTCAGAAAACAGGGTTGTGAATGAAATCATGTTCTCTAAGATTTGACCTAACAATCCACAATTAGAGCTACAAAAGTGTTGAAGATTAAAGATGAGCTTATGGGGATACAGTATTGATAACCGAGTCATCGTTATACTCACCTGTCCGATATTAACGTATTTCTTCCTATCTGTGCCGAAAAGCAAAAAAGAAACAAATAAAAAAGATTCCCAAAAATACCCTGATTACGTGCAAAACTTTGTGCCAGGGCATGTATGTATGTATGTGCAACCACAACAGAAAAGTAGAAAAGGCCAAAAACAACAGAGTAGAGAAACACAATATTGAAGAGAACTTTGAATGGAGCTGTCCACTCTGCTCCTTCAAAAGACAGGGAAGACAAGGAAGGCAATACGTAATGTCTCACATAACTCAAAAACATCCTATAACAGAACCTGTGAACACTTTAGATGATCCAATGACATGCAGACATTGCCAATAAACAACAAGGAGTAAAGCCGGGACGACAAGCCATCTTCGCCATCAACACCCATATATCCCACAAGACAACAGCAGGAAACCTATCAAGACCCCACTCCTGCCAGCTTCCTGTAATAATATCACACCCACGCCGGATACGCCTTCTTCAGCATATCTACCAAACCCAACACCTCCATCTCCACCAGACTCAACACACCCCGACAATTTGACTTGCCCTGCCTGCAGCCGCAAATGTAAAAACAAGGCCGGATTGAAGGCACATATGAGAAACAAGGAATGCAGAAGACAATTGGAGAGTGGCATCATCGGGCACGATGGACGCCGATAATCATGTATGTATGTATGTATTTATGTGTGTATATGTCGGTTTGGCCAACTACGTACCACAATGACGAGTGCTAGTAAGGCCATCTACGTGAATTTACTCACTAGACACATTGTGAAACATTTTGGAGGGAACAGCGTCTAGATGGGATCTAGATTACTGTATCCGTGTATTACAACTGCGGGTAAGCTTATTAATCATCAGAGATATATGAACTGAGACATGGAAGTGAAAAGTTACAATGCTTTCTGGCCCCATTAGGACTTGAACTGGGGATATCTCCATGGCAAGCGAGCATGCTAGCCCTTGTTTTAAATACCTAGTACCCCACCATCGCGGTAGACGTATACACCATGCCAAACTTAAATATATTACATATTTTTCAGTGTTGTATTTATATCAACCAACAACTGCTGAAGCTGTTGCAAATAATTATTTTGATTCTTTCTCCAAACAGTAATTTTTGAACAGTTTTCCGATTAAAAAACAACAATTTTCTTATCCACCAACAAATAATAAATGTAATATCATAAAAGCCAATTTAATGATTTTGTTGTACTCCGAACTATGGAATAATAGTCCGGATTCACAACTGTATCATTTGATATATTTTCCATTGACATTCTTTACGTATGATAGAGAAACAATTAATAATTTAAAGTAAAGGAAAATTTGGAGTTTATCCTTCTGAAAACAAGTGTGTCGGGACCTGCATCGGGATGTAGCACCGTTGAAAGTTTACTTTCTTACGTAGCCATATGCTATTATTTTCTTCACACATGAGCCATCGAAGAAGCGCCAGGACATACAGTATAATAAATGGACAATAAAATTAGTAGGACCTACTTTGAAATAATGTACAGCTGTTGGAGGTGAGCGGTTGGCACAACGAAAAACTACCGGTAATCATTGTACCCGGGTACGACCCTCGGATCATCATTTTCACGTTACTAAAATTATCGCAAAAATGATTATTTGATAAGTAAAAATTGATGAGGGAAGACTGATATAGCACGACAGACAACACAGAAGGAAAATATAATCAAAATTAATAATCCCATGAAGATGGATTAAAGAAAGAAAGAGGACGTGTTACTTACAATTATATTTAGGATGACATATGCTCAAAACACAGAAAATGGTACAAACCAAGCGAAGTTTTTTTTTTCAAAATCGTATCCAGACATGAAATACATATCTGTACACAATAAAAATATGGATTAATGGCGAATATGATAAAACTTCCGACCACATTCTTTGGGAATGTCTATTGTATGACCGGAGAGATGATTCTTAAATACAAGCGTTGCGATATTTTAAATCTGAAAAAGATGATGACATTAATTGATACAAGATAAAAATGTCATATGTTTGAAATTTTATGTAATAAAATTTTAATGCAATTTATTATTAAATATTTTAATGCAAAATTCAGACTAACAGCACATTATTTTATTGGGATGGTCACATATGGCTACGTAAGAAAGTAAACTTTCAACGGTGCTACATCCCGATGCAGGTCCCGACACACTTGTTTTCAGAAGGATAAACTCCAAATTTTCCTTTACTTTAAATTATTAATTGTTTCTCTATCATGCGTAATGTTTACAACAAAGAAGGAGGCGAGGAAAGCAAAAACAAGGAACCAATCCCTGAAATGACAGTTGGATGCCGTGGAAAATCATGTAACAAACAAATAAAAAAAACTATCTTTTCCTAATGTATGTATAGTTACTTAGTAAAAATTGCGACATTCCGTACGCGTTAAATATATAAAAATACTAGCTGATTACCCGGTGTTGCTCGAGAGTTTTCTTAGATTAATCTTCTTTTACTCAGGAAAAAGTAAAATCTATCTATGTTATAAGATCAAAATACGTTTATATACCGGTTTTTGGAAACATGTACAGCATCCAAATTTTTCAAATTCATCATAATACTAATTTAACACAAAAGCTGACTGCATACACTACACTATCTCGCGGGAGCCGCGCCGATCGAATTTTCACTTCCGATGCTTGACGCGGTTGCACCATTTCATTAAAATTCTTGTAAAATCTAAGCTATTAATCGAAATTTTACGATTTAAAGGCGGTTTTTATCCTTGTTAAATACACAAAGCAGGAAATTCATTAAATTTGATTATTGTTTTTTTCCTTCCTAAATTATTCTTTTAATTTTACGTATTTTAACACTCCTTTTTTTAATAAAGTTTTTTTTCTTCAATAATGTGGGTGAACCTTTGTAGATAGACATATGCTGTTTCGGGGACATTTTTTGTGGAACTCTTTGAGGCGAACAATATTGCCATTCATAGTTATCACCTATCTCTAATCGATTAGGTGGCTTTGGCAAATATACCTCTCTTTTTTTCGGATTTCATCGATATTTATAGTCAAAATCATCTTTCTTTTCACGCATTTTTAAAATAAAAATTAACCTATGTTCATGCTGGGCATCTTAACTATGTCCATGCCAAATTTCATCACGATCGGTTTTGTTGTTCAATTGTGATTAAGTAACAGACAGAGATGCTTTCGCGTTTCGCATTTATATATTACTATGGAAGTATGGATTACATTTGGTAATTTACAATATTGTTTGTATAAGATGCTCATTCTATACAATTACAACTTATATTTATATTGAATACTGAGTAGCAAGAACGTTATTTTGAAATTAGAAAAAAATTGTGAAACGAAGCTTTGATGTNAGCTCTGATGTTTTATAAAAATGTGCACCCGCGACATTGAATTTTTAATTTTTTTGGAAGATGACTAATTTTTTCTATGTGATAATCGAAAACTGTTGCTAAGATTTAGAACTGATGCTTGTATGTAATTTGTTTTATCATTCCTCTGTCAAAAGTAGGTAATTGTTAGGACGAACCATATAATAATAATCATTATATTGAATTATAATATTCAAATTCATTGAATATGATTTGTTTGATTCAGAGATACACGGCGATTTAAGTTGTAGAAATGAAATAGAAATTCAAACATAATTCTGGAAGAAAATTTATGTTTCTTTTGTACATAAGTATAAAGTCTTTGCAAAAAATACTACTAATTTGTATTTCACTTTAAATTAATTGCAAATATAACAATATGTTCATATTAAGGGGTTGAACTAACTTCAAATATCTAAGAAATGCATCTAAAATAACTAAGTGATTCGAAAATAAATACACGCCTAAACGCATTATTTTGTCAATTGTAAACCACAATGGAAGAAGATAAAATTCGTGACTACCATACCATACTAACCATAATACACATTTCCTTCAATTTAATCCGGCGTTTATCAAGGAAAACCTATCAGAGGATCTGAAGAATGTCTACCACTCCTAGTGAAAATAAGAGGAATTCAATGTGGAAATCCCACAGAGGCGTTTTATCACAGAAATCCCGTCGAAATAGGACGTCTGCAATTTACTTCTCTTGAGAGGTTCGTGACTGGTGCTCGTTTGATTCAATGTCTTGCGGAACCAAAGGAGGGACTCCAGACTAAGTCCTTTCGTCCACGCAAATTTTCCTTCAAGATTCCCCACATTTCTGACGAATACTGGGTCTCCAAATCTGATACATTACAAAATCACTACTTTGTGAGGAGATTTTGGACGATAAATAACATATTCTCATTAAGTACGGATATTTCAAAATCGTTATATAATCAAATGTACTACATTCCTCATTAGTTGCAATAAACGTTTCAAACAGGAAATAAAATAAAATTAATTGTATGTTTTATGTTTGTTAGTTTTGGCACGTAATTAGAAGTCTAAGTGTGGATAAGAAAATTTTGTTTAAATTACATTTATTAAATATGTTGTCTATATTTGGTGATACGTGTACTCCGTTACATAGGTCGTGTACTATTAAAAATTAATAATAGATTACTATTTGTCTAATTTCTATTCGACATCGCTTCCTGCAGATTTTTTTCTCCAGCTTTTTAATTTTTAATTTAAACTGCAACATTCGGGTACACTGTACTCAGTTTTCTACTGAATGACAACGACCAAAATTTTTACTAAAGTAAATTAACAATTGATGTATCAATTAACAATTGATGTCATAGTTAAAAAGTAATCGTCTTTTATTAAGGAAGTTCTTGCGAAATATAATTAAATCACTCAACAGGCAAAAGTTGGCGTAAATAGTCATTACTACATTTTGTAATTCTGATTTCAATATAAGAAAACATATATAACCCCCGATTTAAATGAAAGTGCAATAACTATTTATAGTGGACTATATTGCATTAGAGAAAATGTTAATTTAAAAATAAGACAAACTTTTCATAAATGCATCGAGAATTCAGTTTACTTTGCCGGAAACTTTCATTGTTATTTTCTCATGACTTTTGAGGACGGTTTTAAAGATTTTTATTTACGTACGAAGATATTATATACGTACTAGAGATACTTTAGGTAAAAAAGTGACCTAGTATGGCGAAATTTCCAAATAAGATCGTTTTAGTACAATATTAATGAAACAAATTTTGTTGTTTTGGATCCCGAAGAGTAGATAAAGAGCAGGGAGGAAAAGGGAAGTCTCGAAGAAAAATGGTAGAAAAATATTGGGTATCGTTTTTCTAGGGTTACTGTTTAATATGAGGAAACAAATCACGATCTAAATGTTACGTAACTTCCACTTACAATTTATTAATCCTACGGCCACGTTCATTTCTACAAACAAACCAAGAGTTATATTGTTTGGAGTTTTATGTACGTCTGGATTTATCTCTATAGGCTCAGTAAAAAATATTTACTACCGAATGGTAACTGTAAAGAACTTGAAGACACTGAAATACGTAGTTACGCTCTTCACTATGTAATGGGTTCGAAAAACTTTTTACTTGAATTAATAGGAAATTTTCTTTTGTAAATTTTTCCTCGCATCACTCAGTAACATCTTCAGTATTATAGTTTACTGTATTTATTTAATAATGATATCAAATGTTACTTAGCCTTATTTTTCTGCATCATAGTTCAAGTTTTTTATTCCTTGATGTATCAAATAACGTGAAGTATCTAGTACAATAATTCCCACCACTTAATATCGAAGAGAGTCGCCACTTGCATATCCATTCCCAATTATGGCCAGTCTATCTTTTCCTTTCTAGGTCGCTGGTTCACACGAGCGTTTGTTGACTTACATACGACGATGTCACTCGAAGTGAGGACCCTTATGAAAGTCAACGCTAACCGAACTTTCCACACTTCCTCTCGTGGAACACACTCCCCCATATTGACTCACTTTGATTCATCTTTGGTGCAAACGATTTTCATGATATGCCACCTCCCTTTGAAATCCACCCTAGCATCAAACGACGAAAACATATTGAGAACTCAGGGGTCCCTTATTAACTAATGAAGTCTCGTATGAAAATGTCATGTTCAAGTTCCTCTTTACAATGATTTAACTCGCGAAGAGGCTGAATAATGTAAAAAAAATATTTTAATTTTTTGTTTTAGTTTTCACCAATATATTAAACAATTATAGTTTTGTTATTAATAATATTGGTAGATATTGTACGATGTTCGGAACGCAAAAATAGCAAACGATCATTTATTTTATATGTTGTAACATTGAAATTAATATTTAACTTTGAAATAGTCTTAAGATTAAATTAAATATTATTGTGAAAATAAATACCAATCCAATTATATACTTTATATTTCTAATATATAGAATACGATTAAAACTTGCAACATATTAGAAGAATTAGACTAAATTTTATATAATTGGAATTATATTTATTTTTAATGCATGCATTAATATTTTTCAGTGTTTAAGTTTTGTATATTGATAAAAATTGCATTTGAAAGCCAATTTTTGTAAATAATTAAAGGTGGAAGGTAAGAGGTGGAATTAAGTCACATAGAAATGTATTTTTCAAATATAAAATATAGTCTTGGGGTTATTGTTGTTTATTATATTTGTATGCATTAATTTACGTGTTTATTATATTTGTATGCATTTACAATTTGTATGTATTCTTTGATCAATTAGTTGCAGGAATCGTTTAAAATCTATACCATTTAACATCTCATCCCTTTCAACCAATCTCAATGCTGTGGACATAGCACGCATTTCATCTCCCATTTCTCTCTAGGCTCTTCCCTCCTTCTTCAACTCCTCCTAGGCGGCTTCACAGAAAGCTCCTACTAAAGCAATGCCCTTCCCGCTTTACGTTCCCCTCCCTTGTCCCTTCCACACCCTTCGTCGTTGCGGCTTCGTTCGTTTCCGTAAGAGTATTAGATTCTCAGACCCCTCCACTCTTTCTTCGACTCTTCTCCCTCAAAAACCCCCTCTCCTTCTCACTACTCATCCAGATCTTCCATCCTTCCTCGAACACTTCTCGCTTTCGTTTGTTGGAACCCTCCTATCCCGTCTCCACCCCTCTTTCTTTCCTTAAAGTGCCCCGAGAACCTTCTCCCTTCCCTTCTACCCGTCTTCTGCCAGCCACGCCACTTTTTCACTCCGACACTCTGCGAAACGAAAATCACAAAATCCCCTTCTTCTGCGGAGGGAGGTTCCGGCGACGGTAGAGGACGTCGCGCGCGCACTGACTGAAGCGAACCCAACCATCTGTTCAAGCCACCCAGACACGCGCGACGTCACGAATCCAAGAAGGAAGAATTAGAAAAGAGAAGCAAGCAGAGGAAAGGAATACTAGAAAAATTATTGTACGGTAAAATGCAAAGAAGATCATATGCGAAATTAGAAGTAGGTGCATAGGGGTCGTCCATAAATACCGTAACGCATCCTGGGTGATATTAGAGAGTTATTGCATAACGTACACGCCTCCTAGCGTGTACATTACGTTTTCCAATCCTTCATCGAAACTTTTCCCATCGACGAGATGGGGCAAGCGTAACGTGATTATGAATAGGGAGGTTCTGCGGTTGGAAGTCATTTGATGAAAATATTGGCGTGAAAATAAATGAGAACGCTAAATAACCTAAAGTGAATACAATGGGAAATAACTGATTCGCATTGAAAACGTAAAAAATAAATACTGTATTAATACTTACGTTTTTAGCATCGCTGATTACAAATGTCTCGAACGGGGAATAATTAAGAAATATATTCAACACGAACAATATAGATAAAAAAGATTGTTTCAAAAAAATACCTTTACGAACACGAACACAGAAAATATTAGTACGCTATTATTAGAATACGAAAATAACTATTATTGCAAATCAATGGTAATATAGTTTGATGTTATGAGCGCATTATACTTCGTTGGTACGACCTGCACAGAAATTCATTTAGCTGCACTATTGCTATATCAAGAGATGCATTTCATAATTGTTTTGTAATATCTTTACAGTTACTGAATACATGTTTGCCGTTCCAAATCAAAGAGTTAAACTAGACACCTCTTTTAGAATCATTTCAGAGTTACATGATAATTCTCCTCCATCAAATATGAAACCTAAGGAGCAAGGTTATCAAAATTCGTCCGATTTAAAACAAATCTTACTCACGAATTGAAAACACATTGAATACCAGATACATTTTCTTTCACGCTTAATGAACAGTTCAATGTGATTAAATTAAAATACTGTGCAGTAATTGAAAAAAAAAATTAACTTGTTGTCCAAGTAATTCGAAATTTGGGAACCACTACTCATAGTAACAGGAAATTGGAAGAGATTCACGTTCACGATACTCTTAAACACAATTTAAACTCGTTAGCCATTTGTTGACGACTCTTCAGTAAACCCAGTTGGACGAATTCGAGTGCCCGAAGAATAGTCTGTGATACCGAAGAAACGCAAGATACCTAGGAAAGAAAACAACCAAATTTCTTGGATTTAAGTCCAATCCTGATCCTACGGGCCATGGAACGAAGGAAGCGTTCCAAGCAACCCGCTATGTTTCTTCGACCTGCCGTCGTAATTCCTCACTTCCTGGCGTCAGTTGACAATCTGTTTTCATCCACCCCTCCAATCCCTTCATTCTATCCCCCTCCAATCCTATCTCCTCCTACCCGCTACTCATTCCTCCACCGCTCTCTTACTTTTCAGATTACTTCTTCCATCTCCTGTCTTGTATCGTTACAACAACAAAAAGACGAATTAAAGGATTTAGAAGTCTTTTCTGTGCAATTCAGTTCTGACATTTTAAACTTTTCTTTTCGGATAGGCGTATGTTAATTTCGCAATCTGCGTAAGACGTGCTCCAAATCGGGTCATCGTGTTCCTGGGAAGAACAGAGGATTTTAAGAAAAGTTCTTCTCGGGAATAATTTCTTTATTCATACATTGCAAAACTGGAGACATCTCATATATAACAATATGTAAAATTAACGAAAGAAAAAGTATTGCAGCTACACTCAAAAAGGATTCCAACCGAGTTTTAATCTACTTGATCCAAGATCCATTTAATTAAGCGAAATAGTATGTGGCATGAGAACAAAGCTTATTATAAATATACATTTTAAGTACAAAATAGTTTTTGATATATTTTAAAACGAATAAAAAACTTAAAACATAATTTTTGCGAATATACATTATAAAAAGAAGCTTTTGGAAAGCGAAAAACCATTTTTGTGAAAAAGATTTATCATTATTGATATCTCTGATAATATTAAGTAATACACATACTGAATATTACGACTAAATTACTTTTTTTTGTGGGGCATTACGGCTCGTCGACATCGAGACCATTAGAGCCCTAAAATTCAATACAGGTAGGGTAAATGCAGTTACGCACTGAGGAGAGCCAACATGACTCTCCTCGCGTGTGGGACTCGCCGAATAATTCAACCATTCTCACTAAAAATTACAACATATCAAAACATATATCATTACAACGAGGAAAATGAAAGATACCCTAGCCTTCGCAACCTAGTAGTGTCGGGAACGAAAAGAACAAGAGGTGACCAAGGAAGTTCAGGAAAGAGAAAGGAAGGAGACTAGCACAAGTGGAAGTAATGCCAGACTCAGCTCAGGGCCCCGTGTTTGCCAAACACGTTCTTACTAGATGTAAGTACCCTGGGGGGGGGGAACTAAATTACTACTCGATGATAATTTAATCGACAAATGTTTCGATACAGGTAAAATTTAATACGAATTATGCTTCTTTAAAAAAATAACATTTTAAGAATGTTTCAAGTATTAAAAAATATCTCCTACAAATCTGAATAAATATTTTGTGATCGATGTTGTAAATGTTCACATACACCCCTGTGTCAAACCATTTAAGAATTAATGTAACCTCAGTGCATACAAAGACCATTTTATTACTATTTTGGCAGAGACAAAACACCTCAAAACCCCGATTCTCAGAAGTAAAAAGTATCATTAAACGACCTCAACCGATTCGTAAGACCAAGTAAAACCACACAACTCCTCCTCCGTAATTAGTCTTTTATTCCGCCAACACTCCTGTGCCGGATAAAAAGCTCCTTTCTTCCCATTCATCCCCTACCCCATCCCCTAGGATCAAAGAGTAACGCACCTCGCCAACAAAGAAGACCTCTTTAACACGAGGCTGCGCTTTAAAGCCGGTTCGCTTCGTAACATTCTCAGTCGCCATGACGTACGGGAGATGGACGCGACGGTATGCCGGGACAGACAGACGGATCGCGCTGCTCTATCAAATTGCACGCGGAGGCTGCTCCAACATACGTCGAATAACTTACCGTCACATATCGAAAAGTGGCTACACTTCCACTACACGTTCCACCCCCTCCACTCTTTTTTTGTCTAGTAGAGCGAACCTTTCATTCCACTGGCACCCTTTTTTTTCGCGCGTCCTCGCCATTGCAACCCACTCCCTCGCCGCCCGCCGGTGGCTCGGGCGCCGACAGCTGAACCTGCAAATTTGTAGCCTTTGAGGGAGCTACGTGTAAAATTGCTCCTGGTCTGCATCCGGCACCAAACGATGTCCACTCTTCGTCGACCGCTAAAACCGCACTGAACGTCGAGGCGATGCTATTACGCATCCGATGCTTACACTGTAGGTTTCTATCACTCATGGTCTATTCACATATGCAGCGTTCATTACGTCTCTCATGTTGGTTCTCTTCATGGCGATATTTAATAACGTGTTCATTAGTTTCCGAGGCGGTAATTAAGCTACGTTTGTTGCTAAGAAAAAAAATATATTCGCGCAATTAAGGAACAAGCTATTGCAATAATTTTTATGTTCATAATATAATATCATAATTTGATATTATATAATGTATATAATATCCAATTCAATCCAATTTTTATCCAATTCAATATCAATTTACACTCACGTATTCAACATCCACTTTGACGTAAAATTATGTTAACAAAAATTCCTCTCAAGACACTCCTCTACTAATTTAAAATTAGCTATTCAACAACAGAAAAACGTCCGATGCAATCCTGCAAATCGACCGAATACTCGTCATAGTTTCAAATCTTGAGTAATTTGTCATTCCTTCGTTCTATTTCTACATATCGTTTTCTGACGATTCAGCTAAAACCACTTCTCCCTGACTCCTCATCAACCTCTATCTCCAATTTGCGTGACCTCCCTGCCTCGTCAAAGCTCACCCTTCATTTCCTTCCCTCCATTCCCCTTTCCACCCTTTCTCCAACCCTACGCCCAGTGCCCAAGATATATAGCGGTGTTACGTTGTCCCGATGCGTGTACGCATAAGGGCGGAATCAGCTTTTAATTACGGTGGCGGCGCGTAATGAAGCAGCAGGCCGCAGTCAATCAACTGGGGCAACCCCTTCGCCACCCGCGGGTTGGTCGCACCGCATCACCTACGGCGCTCGTACAGTGGTTCACATTCGGGAATCGCGGATGAAAAATTCGTATTAAGTGTATCGATGGAATTCAACAACATCCATAACCTTCTTACCTTTTTACGAGACCACGCTACTGCAGTTTTACCGCAGTTTAACCACAGTTTTACGGCGTTTATTAGACTCTGAAGCAATTTTAAAAACATTGAATAAAAGGGAAAAGGAACTAACTAAATCTGTCTAAACATCGCGAAGGACAGCTACATAACTCGTGTCATAAATTACTGAATTAGAAATTTTAAAAAAAATTGAAGTACATTCTCGTTTATTTCGTTAAAAAATTAAACTAACAGTATTATTCAATATTATACAATGTTCAACATACCATTTTTCAGAAACAGGCATTTTCAGAAACTATAAAATATTATGATTTTTTTAAATTCCAAAAAGAGGAAGTGATATAGACTTGTAATGATATCAACAAATTGTGTACCTAAATTCTCATTAGCTCAAAAATTATTCTTCAAAGCCCTTTTAGAATGTATTTTCTCCCTCAATTATCATATAAGTTTCAAAGTTGGTTGCCTTTTCCAACGCAAACCTAACACGAACATTAGGTTTATGGTGAATCATAGTAATGGAAGTGACAGAAAGAATAAAATAAAATTAAGATTACATTACTCCCCGACACATCAACTACATTAATGAGAACGAAGCCTCGAATTCTTGTAATGTGCACTTGTATTCTTATCTACCTGTTAAATTCTTTTTTTTTTTTTTTTTTTTTTTTTTTTTTTTTTTTTTTTTTTTTTTT
>NNCF01127779.1:1080182-1111810 GCA_002313205.1 Laupala kohalensis | reverse complement strand
AAGGAAGTGTGGCAGCATGTTAGGGAAAATCCTGAAGTTTTCTTGTTTAAAGGCTCTCTCTCTTCAATGAGAAAAGTTGTTAGAAGTCTAGGCTTTAGGTGGAAAAAAGGAGATAAGTATTGTCACCTAAAAGAAAGTAGTGATATCACTTTCAGAAGGTCATGCTTCTTGACAGAGTATGTCAAGAACATGAGAAGCGAATGCCCTTTGCCTGTTGTATTTTTAGATGAAACCTGGATTTATATGAATGGTAAGGCTACAGTTAACAGTATTATAAATAGCACTCAATTATTTAAGGTACTAAATTAACAATGTAACACAACTTGTAACTGTCTTATTGAAGTAGTGAATTATTAATGTGTGATATTAATAGGAAAGCCACCCTCAAAGTCTTGGTGTAAACCAGGTGAAACCAAGGCAGTGCTTAAGCGACCCCCAGAAAGTAGGAGGCTGGTTGTTGTACATGCAGGAAGTAAGGAAGGATTTGTGCCAAGTAAGTATCAAAAACTGAATAAGAAATTTTAAGAATATTTATGATTCTTAGGAGTAATTTTCCCTTTTCTTTAGATGCAGATTTACTTTTTGTCACCAATTTGAAAACTGGTGATGACTATCATGGTGCTATGGATAGCACAAATTTTGAGAAATGGACCAGAGAGAAACTAATTGCTGGTCTAAAAAATATGGGGCGCTGTATGGTTGTTCTCGATAATGCCTCCTACCATTCGAGATTGTTGGAGAAACAACCCACCACGAAGTGGAGGAAAGATCAACTTATGGTACATTTTGCTTTGTACACTTCAACTTAGTAACACCTTAACATAAGCCTAAATGTAATTATTTTTTTAAGATGTGGTTGAATCAACATGGTGTTTGCCCTCCAGCCAATGCAAAAAAGGATTATTTGCAAGGGATGTGTAAGGTGTTTAAAACCAATCTGAAAAGGTTAGCTAAGTACTAAGAAATTATTGAATGATCTATTATTTATGTGAATGTTAACGTGGGTTTTTGCTGTTTTAGTACATCAGTCTTCACGTCGCATGACTTTGTCATCATCCCATACTCACTACATTCAACCCTGAGATAAGGCATTATGTACCTGACTCTCTGTGGAACCCATTTTAAACCAGAAGTATAGACATTATTATTTTACTTTTAGATAGATATTTATTATTCTACCTAATTTTATTTGTATTGTATTCATTTAATAATATTTATATGTTTTATCAGTTTAAGTTTATCAATTTACAGTTTGGTGTCATATTTTGAGGATATAAAACTATTTCTCTTTTATTTTATTTATAGCTTTTATTTAAATTACTGGAAATAAAATTAGTTTAAAGTAATTTTATTTAAAGCTATCTTTATGATTCATATCATTAAACAATTGACTAGTAATTTTGGAATGTATGATTAATAGACAATGAATATCTTTTATTACGGTCAGTTAATATTTATTGAGTATGAAAATATATTCAAAGTCCTGACTCTTATTCTGCATGTAATTATATAAGGCTGTGTTTAATTATGTAATAATGTTTGTTCAATCATAGTTCATGACATATTAGACCAGTAGTTCATAATAACACAGATAATTTGTAATTTTAACTATTTATAATCTTACATTAAGGAAGTAATATTAATGTCATGAGTTAATATTAATTTTGGTATGCAGGTATGTGGTCGATGATCTTCTTGTGAAAGAAGGTCATCAAGTGCTTCGTTTACCCCCTTATCACTGCGAGTTCAATCCTATCGAGTTGGTCTGGGGTCTCACCAAGAGGTATTTGTTTGTTTATTTCTTTCTTATATAATTTTTGCATAGTTACATTATTACAATTTGAATTGTATGTTACTGAATTTATAATAATGTTTATTTTAGGTATTATGACAAACACATAACATCACAGCCAGGCCAGGGATTGGATCGCACCAAGCAAGTTTGGGCTGAAGCACTTAATCAGGTAAGGGTTAGTTACTGGGTTAGATGTTACTTTTAAAGTCTCATATCATTATTTTCTTATTATGTATAAGACTGTTCAGCTTAACAATGATTCCTTCTAGATTACACCCGGTGTCTGGAAGAATTGTGTGGAACACACCGAGGCTCTGATTCTAGAGCGCTACGACCTTGAAGTGGAAGGGATCCCTGAAGTGGAAGAGATGATCATCACTCATGAGGAGAGTAGCAGTGACGATGATGATGATGATGATACATTGGCTACACCTCTTCCTGATTTTTGTGTTTCAGGTGCTGAACCAGGACCCTCTTGGCGGTGAAGCCTCAAATATATTATAGTTAAAAATTTCTTTAATTCTTATAAGTATTATAATAGTCTTGTTATTCTTTTGTATTTTTAGGTTTAGGTTCCATTATTTATATTGTATTTCAGTAGGTCTCTGTTGAGTTATGTTATTTTATAATTTGTAAATTTTATTCTTGTTCGGCAATAAGCCGCCATCCTGATTGGGGTTTTGCTAGGTTTTATTCAATCGCTTAAGGTGTCACACCGGGATGGTCCCTAGTTTTGCTTCCTAGCATTAAATGTAAATGGGTTCCCCCTTCTTTTCTTCTTTGTATTTATAGTAAATAAATTTAATAAATATAGTATTTATTGTATAATTTGATTTACACACTTTTTATTCTTTATCCTTTTGTACTTCATAAAGTGCTTTGAATTTGATTTCTATCTAGGGTGCTTAATATTTTCTTACCATTACATTGTCAGACACATTTTCCATGTAGTATCAAAAATTCATTTAATACTAAATTGATTCCAATTAAAATTAGTAATATTATGTTATTCAAAATTGCGAGTTCATCTTTAGTTAAGGGCTCAATTAATTTTTTTTTAATTTATCGGACCAAAATTGCACAGATTTTGTGCGTGTTTTGTTCGATATTATGTAGTCAAGTCAAAGCGAGTGTCGGGTTTTTGTTCTAAAATATTGGTGGTGGCTGCCCTGAAACACCACTCAAGGCCGCCCGGAGTCAGCCATCTTGATGTTTTTGGTGTACTCACTTACGGTAACTTGGCTATACTTTAGGATTGATAACCTGTGGTACCATCTCGTGACGAAGAAGAGAACGTCTTCAACCTCGACAACCAGCTTACCCACAGCAGTGAGTCGAACGAGAAAAGGCATCATGTACAGAGCTTTCAACGCCTGTGGTTGCCAACCTGGTGTTATTTATTGTTTATGATTCAATCACTTGTTCAAATTGATCCTGCATAATAAATCTTGTCCTGTTTAACCTGTGAGTATTTATTTTGAAGAGGAAGAATCTTATTGCGAAGCAACCTCAGCATTGAGATTAGTGAAGCAATAAAAAATCTTCCCCGACAACGTCAAATATTGACGTATCTTACCAGAATAAACGATAAAGAGATAAACTAATAATAATAATAATAATAATAGACTTTTTCATTTCATTGTTTATTCTTTTCAATTTCATAAATGCATCTATCTCCCATATCTGTGAGTAAAACGGTTCTCATAATCCAGTAATATTTTCTTAGTTAACACAGATGACTGACCGATTTCCTTTTGTGTGTGTTATCCACCCACTTCACAAATCTCAAACAACATCCTGCAATATAATAATTTAAAACCATTTCCTCATTATTCAAACATTACGTTTACGACAAACGATTAATTTTACGATTCACTTCTTCAGATCTACTTAGCAGGAAGTGATGAATTAAAGACCACAACACAACAGCTCTTGATAATCCCCAAATCTTCTGTAAGTTCCTCGAAATAATATGATAGAGAGAGAATGAGAGAGGTGGGAGTATGACTACAATTGCTTTTAATGATGATAACATTCAATTTAGGATTTCCAAGATGTGACAGAAGAGAAATCAATACTGTTAAGAAGCATAAAAATAAGTGGTAGTTAATTATCTTTACTAAATCATATTCAAAACAACAAAATCAACAAATATTTAAGATTATTACTAAAAATTTGCAAATAAATAAAAAAATAAAAATGAAAAAATTATATCTTTTGTTCGTTTTCAATATCGAAATATCTAGGAATAATGTCGGGAACATGTACCTTCACAACAATTTCCCTCCCTGATTAGACAAAAATTGAGTCTCATGGTTAGCCTGCCGATCCAACGCAAGGTAGTTTATTCTCAGTGCCTATTCCACGAGAAAGTAGTTGAAAGAATGAAACAGAAGAACAGAAAAAGCACCGCCAGCGCATACCCGTTTTTTTCACAACTTCCCACCTCGCATGCCTCCGTTCCCATCGCATCAGCGCTCTGAGGCTTTGACAAATCACCCGCTTGGGAGAGAACGAAAAGGTGAAACGGTTATAGACGGTAATAATGCCGGTGTATTTTTGTCTGAGTTAATTTCGATACTTGCGCCAAGAGTTTGGGAATCGTACTGAAGCATCATAAAAATTCCTCTTACGCAAAACAGACGAGAAAAAGAAATGATGGTAGATGCGAGTAATATATATTTTCCTGTAACTTACGTCATAATATGATTGGCACTAAAATTTTTGGGTTTCTCAGTGATAAAAAATTTCACTCTTTACAACATTTTTTAAGGAAAATATAAGAAAAATATTTATAAAATATCAGTGAAGATAATTAGGAAATATACACAATTACTTTATCACAAAAAGAAACTTATTTGAAACTCAACATGCAAGGAAACTACCCGTACTTTTTGTAGATTTGAAAACTCATTGATATGTAGATCCGTGAATACAAGGATTAATAAAATAGATTGATATACATTTATAAAACTGATAAAAATATTATTTTAACTTAGAAACTGAGTTGAGAAAGGATGTGGTACAAAAAAGAACAATTAAGACAAATTATATATTACTATTTTCATTTCACTATCGTTACGCTGTAAATGGTTCAATTGAAATTCATTGAATTTACGTTTTTTTAGTAATTGACCAATAAAACCCCATATTTATGCCTGCGTATTTATTATCTAAATATATTCGAAAATGTTACACAAATTCATTTCTTTATAAAATAATATAATTTTTAATTTAATAAAATTAATTCAAGTTCTAATTTTTCCAGTTTTCTTTTGACAGCATTGATTAGATACCGTATTTTCATTAAAAGTCGTTCTGAGTGTTGACGCTTCGACCTCAGAAACTATCTTGATCACGCTCCGAACACTTTTTGTGCTAAATCTCTCTCTAAATACACTCGTGATCTATTGTCAATGCGCGATGGATTGTCTGTCCTGCATGAACATTGCCCTTCTGACATTAAATTACGACCGCTGACTTTCATCGACCAGAGAACAGTTGAGAAAACGGACAATACGGCATCGGAGACACAAGTAATGTCTCGAATTACTATTTATTCATAATAATGCTTTGAAATTTTATTTTTTTTCAAAACTACGCGTAGTACAATGTATTTACTTAAAACATTATATACAATATTTTAAAATATGAAACTAAAATATTTAAAAGAGGTATACCGTATTTTCATCGTATTGAGAAAGGTTTGTTGTGTAATGTACTACATAGTAATTAGTACGTGATTACCTAAGGTAAATGCAAATATTTTGAAGGAATTACTTGATTACTTTGTGAAGGATTTTCCGTGTTTAAAATTAGCCTTAGGTTTATTTGGCTCAATTAAGCGAGAAGAATATACAGCAACAGTGAACAAATAAAGTGTTTCTCCGAAGCTCTGTAAATTGATTTCCGAAAGATTCTTTACGTTACAAGGTGACATATATACAAATATGTTTGTATGAGTATTCGCTGTCAAATTAAAACTCGTTAAATTGCATATAATCGATATTTTTCGCGCGTTTTTTTATTACCTTTGTTTTTTATTTTCATTGTGTTTTCGTTTTTGTTTATTTTGGATATAATATATGTTAATTTCATTAAGAAACTTAGACTCATAAACAAAATGTCTAAAAACGGAAATAAAATAAAGTGTTTTAGAATGTCTTTATTTTTAAAGCTAACTTACTTCAATGGGACTTGCTAGAATAAAAATTGGATTCGATAATGCTACAATCTTTGTAAAGGGAAAGTTTGTTAAAACTATCACCAGAACTGATCATACTCAATACGTATTCTGTATTTAAACTTGCATAAGCTGAAAAAAATATCAAACTTACCTATTAATTACATGAATAAAAAATATAAAGTTTATTCGATCAATTAAATTTAATAATATGGAAGTTATACAACATATTTCTAATTGTACATCGTATTATAATCAAATAAGTTTTAGCAAATTTTGAAAGATTTTAGCAGTATCAACAGCTACTTTTTGCAGAAGAAATTGAACACCTGTTTTGGCTATACAATTTTAAACTGTTTAATTAATTTATATTATACGGTATGCCCATATTAACAAACCCGTGAGTTATAAACCATGGAGGTATAAATATGGAGTCAATAAAAGTAGACGAATACTTTTTTTTCCTTAAAGAGATATTCCGCCGTAATCGGGAAGCAAAAATATTTGTATGTGCTTCGGTATCCCAAAGCAAATCAACATCGAAAATCACAGTCATATCTCCGTTTAAAAGCGCTCTCTCCCGGAGAACCCCTCCCCTGTCTTTCGGCGTCACTGCGCCCATTCATCCACTCCTTAAGCGGCGGCGCGGCGCTCTCTTTCTGAAGAAACCAATCCACTACGGCGATCACTGTAAGCCACGAAAACTTCACAGCTCCCCCCTCCTCCCTCTTCACTCATCACTTCGCACTCATTCAAAGACAAGGATTCAATTAACAAGAAGAAAGTTCCCTTCTCCATCGCGAGAGAGCGAGCGTCGAGTTGCACGAAGACTTATTAAGTGGCTCGTTGAGATTTCAAATACAAATTTAATAGCCGTCATAAAGACCTCGAAACGAATGCTCTACCTGTGTCGTAATTGTTTTTTAAAAGAGGTATAATTCTACGCACCTGTTCTAACGGCCTGGGAAGACATTTGAAAAATTATTCACATTATAAAACCTTAAAATCTGAGCGGAAGGGCGAACAAGGTTTAAACAGAGAGGCCGAAACGGCATAGATGCGGGTCGCAGCCGACGGGATGGAACAAAAGGGGTTTCCCCGAAACAAGGGACGGTGGTTTTCGGAGGAAGAGAACGCAGAGGTTAAGTGAATTACATCCACAGGATTGTCGGCGAAACGAAGAACAGCCATAATTTTAACGATGTCGGCTTGCACAGGGTACGCCTCTGCATCGGACCGCACTGTTGCAGGAGGATTCAACGTAGCGTGTGTGGGTGGTGACTGAAGAAGAGTCGATAAAAATAACAATTCAGGGTCACATGATACGATGTAAGGGTTTACGAAACAACTTTGGAATTAAAGAAAGTGATATGAGTTTCTGTGAAAGAAAAACCAGTTACTATAATGCTCCCTTAATCAGGAAAGTATTAATAAAACGTAAGTTACGTTTTTTTNTTTTTTTTTTTTTTTGGTGGGGCTTTAGGGCTCGTCAACATTGAGGTCATTAGAGCCCACGTAAGTTACGCTAATAAGTATGTTTGTAACAATGCGTCCCTTAGAAGAAGTCAAACCATTTTAAAAATGTATGTTAGTTAGCGCATCTGAACACATCATAAGTATGCATCGTGAAGGCCAGGTGAAAATTGCAACGGATCGGGACTTGAACCCGGGTCCATCTAGTCTGGCTGCAGGTGTGCTGTCCACTGTACCACTCGCCTCGATTCTGAAGTCCGTACGCAACTTACACCTAGCCTGTTTAGGCGACTTCAATGCTGGTAGCACTTAAATCCGGTTTCTGCGTACCTACGTGTCGGATGCCAATTTTAACTCACAACTTCCGAGTACCTACTCGTGGAGAAGTGCTTGCATTGTCAACGGTCAGGTGAAAATTGCGAGGGACCGGGACTCGAACTCGGGACCTCCTAACGTACGGACTCAGGTGTCGAGGTGGATGGTGCAGTAGACTGCACACATGCGACCAGAGCAGAAGGTAAGTTTTGCTAAAAAGTTTTGCATTAGTATGTTTTGCAAAAAATGATCGTCAGCAAAACATGGATAAGAAAGTTAATGCAACAATGTTTCAAGCGGCAATCTGTATCGAAAAATAAAATCACAGTAAATTTTTGGAATTAAGAGCGAAGAAAATGGAAATAATCGAGATATAGAAATATTGTTTCTATTGTTTATACATTGAAGCCATGATAAAAGAACTGAAAGTAAATTTTTGTAGAATAAAGAATTCAAATACCAGAACGTTTACAAAAAAATATTATAAGCCATCTTACAATATAAATAGCGGAAAAATAAATTGTGACGTACACGTACTTTGATAAATATACTCCAATCCCGGATCAATATGTGTATTGTCCGCCTGATAACAAAGACACATTTCACAGTATTGATACTTTTGTAACAGTAGAGAAATACCGTGTAATAATACTAATAGTTTAATTGATGCCTGTGGTGCTGCTGTCAGAGAAGCGATAAGAAATGCAACAAATGTTGAAGATAGTGACTTAGTTGCACAGATGTAGCAGAAAAGGTGATAAGAGAAAACAGAAGGAAGGAACATGGATGGCGGCAACATTCGCGTGACGGGTGGCGTAGGTGGCAGCGTCGAAGAGGGGTTGGGACGAGCTGTACCTCAGCACGGTGGTAGCTGGGAAGGGCGGGAGCGGAGAATGAGAGCGAGGTTCGTGCCACGCGCGGTCGTCGCAACGTAGCGGTCTAAATCTCCCGCCGGATTACAGTGTTTAGCTCGGAGGGCTAACTAGCCGCTAGACGACGTTATCGATTCCACGGCACGAGAGGTGCTGGAGCGTGTGGGCTTTTCGAGAGGGGTAGAATGATGGCATGTAAGGTGGAAAGGGAGGGAATTTATCCGGGGCAGATCTTCATGCCGTCCTTTGTTCATCTGTTGTGCTTCCTGCTGGAATTACTCGCAGCTTCAACTTAATGGAGTGTTAAATTCAAAGCCACTATATTGAAAATAGATTTTCTCTCTCGAATTGTAAAGTCTAGGATGGTACTTCAGTAGAACTATTAGTTCATCGAAAAGGTTTTAAGGTTAATAATAAAAATATTGATTCAAACGTTCTAATATGCAAAAATATGGTAATAATTACACGACAAATATTAATTCAAAAATTTAGAAAGAAATATTAAAACAAGATAAAACTTGAGTTTTTTGGAATGTTTTTTTCCTGATATTCCTAACATGAATGTTATTTACCTTCCTTTTCAAATTAATTATGACTGTGTGTTAATAAACGGTCTTTGAGATTCATTCCATGCATGAGAATATAACTGTGCCACAAGATTCCTATAAGAAATTGATCGAACTTGCATCATTTTAAACTAGAAAACTAAATACTCATGATATCATTCCATTCGCATGGGAATATGATCTGAGATTACATTTTCATATAGTATCAGAGGGCGGGTTCAATATACGGGCAGTTACTGTTTTATTATAAGTATAGATCAGCACTGTCTAACTGGCGGTCCGTTAAATCTACAGTCCATGACTTATTGTACATTTACATAATTTCTTCAAATATTGGGAGGCACAACTTTGTGTCATAAATCTATGCTGTCAGAATTAATATTTGATGTGGTGTGCCCGGTGAGAAAAAAAAATATTCGGAATTACCCCGTCATACCTTACAACATGAAAATATTTTATTATTGCACTGTAATATTTAAAAAAATACAGAATTATAATACTTAATATTTCCAGCTTGAAATAAAATAAATTTGTAGATGAGAATCACGCTCTCGCGTCGCGTATAAATAAATATGACCCACTAGGTTTATTTGTCAATATGCTGGACAGTGCTGGTATAGACAATTAAAATATTTTACTGTAATTTTACTCTGTATTTTCCCTCTCACCACACTTAAGCACCCTTCAAGAAAGCAGAAAGAAAATCTCGACTCCCATCCTAATTTTGAGCGTAAGTCGTTCATGCATCACGTGCGAGATATGTTCCTCGGAGACCCTTATCCCATCACTCGCCTCCAGAGGTCCTTCTTGTTGGCGAGTGGAACCTCTGACGGGAGACTACTTCCATCTAGACGAGCACCGTTTTCGACCACGGAGTTCCCAATTTGTGCGGTGGCGGTCGAGAGAAGAAACGTTTTGTTTACGGTCGTTGGAAGGGTAAAGTACAGGGAGAGGGCTTGGCAAACGAGCGCCGAAGGAGAAGCCTCACTGGAGAAAGTAGGAGTTCCGTTGGAGGAAGTTGCGATTGAAGTACCGGAATAAAAGGTAAGCACTTGATAAAAGTGACAAACGCGGTGGTTCTGAAGCTGTCGAAGTGGTTATGTATGTGAAGGAAATTGAAGCAGTGATTGTGGTAATATCGACTTAGGTGGTGAAAAATCGTCAGGGTTTTAAGTGCGTCGTAATTGATTTTACTGCGTCAGTGGAGTAAGCTGCTTCAATTCGTAGATAGATATTCGCATAGCGCGGTACATTGGTCGAGTGGATATTGACAAAAGACTTACAGGTTACTACATGAGAAGTCATGTGGACAATCAACTGTTCCAGATATTGTAGTGCTATTTTGTCACAAGAGATGAAGACAATCCGCGTGGGAATTATGATTTTCACATAAATACTAATCCATCGATTTTAGTTATTTTTTATTCCACATTAATATTATTATAATAATGATTTTATTAAAAAATGAACTTTAAAAACAATTTTATATATACATAACTAACTTTCACTTTCAACGTTTCTGACGGATTTTCGTAGAGAATGAAATATAGTTATTTGTCTATAATGGTGATAGACGGTTACCATTCAATAATGTAATGATGTTATACGTAAGTAGCACAATTATAAAGATATTATTCTTTATGACTTTTCAGAGATTTTGAAAAATTAAACAAAACTTAATTTGAGACTTAACAGCTCCTATCCAAGTAAAACGAGTAGTAAGGAAACTAAATAGAACCTGAAATCCATGCAGTGCAAATTTTAACATAAATTTATAAGGAATGTGACATTGTTTTGCAATCTATAAGGTGTCCTTTAGATACGTTTCAAGATTTGTTCCGTATTAATTAAGAGAGTTTTTTGTCTGTTTTCTAAAACCTTTTTACGAAGATTTGAGAGTTTTTACATGTAAAAGCCTCAAATGTAAAATCATTCCTTTACCTTTTTAAGTCAAATGTATTCTAATTATCGAAATATTTGTAAACGAGGTAAAGTCTGTTCATTTACTTGTTCTATTTTACAGTTTCTTTATGAAATACTTTAATCCTTCCAAAATTTCGGGCTTTATTAATGGCGATAGCTAGTATGTGAATGTAGGATAAGGTTATATCTGTAGATACAAAGCAATTATGAAAACAATGGAGACGATAATGTCAAAGGCAACGTTTTGGGAATAAACATCAATAGCAGCAAAGGATGTGCACGGAAGCAAACCCCTCGTGTTCTAAAGATGGTATCACACGAAGAACTGCTTTTGAGGAAAATAAAGGAAGAAGGAACACAAAACAAATAATGCGATAGTATCAAGGTCGAGTAAAACTAACAGGGCTTTAAATAAATACTAATAAATAGATAATAAAATGCGGGGGAAATTTTTTGTAAAAATATCTCAAGATTCTCAATGATAAAATGTTTCAAAATGAACCCTCAAAAATACCACGACCCAGTAAATTAAATTTTAAATAAAATTTATCAAAAACATATTTAGGATTATCGATCTAATTTTTTAACAAACAATATTTCTTGTATATCTTTATATAATTAATAAATTGAATGACATATATTTTGAATAAATTATTTTACTAACTTTGACGAAACGATACTTGAGAATATCGTATTAATGATTCGCGAAGCGCTTTTTCATGGTTGAATATACCAGCTGAACCAAATTTCATTCTTTACAATGAAGCTGACTTTTGCTTAAAACTAAATGAAAGAACAATTTCTTTTTGTTATAAAATCAGTTCGTTATTATTTAATCCAATAAGAAGATGAAGATATTAAAAACTAATTAAAAACATTTTCATTTAATTATTTCATTTTTAACAAAATTGTACCCTATAGCGGCTGAGCTCATGCTTGTGTAATGGCACGATAATTGCCGATGTTTTAATTGTATATGATTCACCACAAAAAGAGCTTTTTTTCAGGGATAAATTGAAGCGAATTTCGGTAGCTGCAATATTTCTTGCTTCAAAGTGGTGGGAGTGCTCCATCGTTTTAGAGCGAGATGTCACTAGGGAAATAGCAACCCCAAAGAAGGGAAACATTTTTAGGTCACGCTTTTGACCTTTCTATCCTACACGACGTGACTTTTACCCATATGTAGCCTTTACTCGAGTAACAGAGTTGTCGTTGAAGGGGTCGAATAATGATACAGAACATTTGAGAAACTTATACCGCGCGGAAAATGGCAACACTGATCACCCTGTGTTGCCAACATAAACAATAACCAGAAGACAATTTATGGAATTTAATTCATTGGATTTAATTCACATTCAGTAAAAATAAAATTAAATAAACGATTAGAAATGTAAATCTGTCACTTAATTTCTGTCTTAGATTGTCAATAAGTGTAAAAGGAATTATGACTCTATAAAGCAAATTTATTCTCCAATAAATCAATTCTTACTACATAAATTTTTAGTAAATATTAACGCTTTCAGCGTATTATCAAGAGCTTTTGAGTCTCCTAAAAAAAACAATTTATGATGTGGTTTACTTCAAAGTGGGGAATGGGAGGTACGGAAATTTATGTCGGAAAATAAAATTAATTCGTTTTACACGCGGTCGCAAATTTAATTGCTACATTTATATTAATCCACTTCCACTTACAGTGGCACCATTTTTAATGAAGTGCAAAACGTGTTACATTGATATAAATACAACTCATTTCATAAAAAATCATATATCCTTAATGTTTCAGAATGTAGAATTTGGTAACTCCTTTAACAGCAATGCGATAATACTGTACACAGACAACAAACAGCATATGAAAAATTTAACGGTTCAGAAAATAAAAAATATATATTAATAATGTAGAATAAAAAGAAATTTAATGAGAATATAAAATACTAAATGAACTTCATTTGTAAGATAGACAACCTTAAGAAATGGATACGAGTTCTTTTCTATGCACTTACAAGACAATCTGTTTTTATGTAAATACAGCTCTGTCTTTGATTATTGCAGTATCGTTTCGCTTCGATTATGGGTGTGGATGTACAACCCAACGCCGTTAAAGAAGTGTCATTTCAATTATTATTAGATATTTAATGTTTAAACTAGTTTATATTTAATTATTAGATATTTAATGTTTAAACTAGTTTATATTTAATTATTAGATATTTAATGTTTAAACTAGTCGTTATTCTTTTGAAATGTCGCTTCTTTATTAGCAATGAACACCTCATTGCACACGCGATAAAGAGGTCATTGGCGTCAAGTACCCATAGCACTAACGAGAAGAACGTAAATCTAGTGTTGAGTTTTGTGATTTTATCCTAACGCTCCGTATTTACGGTTTGCATGAAACAGTTGCGACCGAACATCAAGAGTCGCGCATGCAATTGATCCATGCGGTGTCGGAAGAACATAAAGTGCGATACAACGTTCACTCACAAACAATAAATTTTACTTTATAAATGACTGTAGTAATGTATAATACTGCCCTAAACAAACAAATGGCGCTGATCTAGCGAAATCCTACATTACTACAGAGAATGTAAATTTTTACTTGCCAAATATGTTTTCACGAAATCGTAACATAGCAAACACGAATTGCGTGTGGGAGATACAAATGTGAACATTTGAAATATAGTAGTAATAACTTTTCCATCACTGCTTGAGAATATCACTATTTCCATTTGATACAAAAACTATTTGTGTGTAGTTTATAGCCACTGTATTTCTAATGTACCAGCCTCGGTTGAGGCGTGAAACACAATAGATTTACGTTCTGGATTCAAATCAGAGTGGTAATGTCGAACCCCACTCGGTTTTCAAAAGCCTGCAGTTCTCCTAGATACTAAATTTAATATTTTAGCCCAGAAAAAAGCTCCAAAGTATTGTAGCGTTCGTACATAGCGATACAACAATAATATACAATGTTGCGTTGGTCGTTGCTATTTATATATTTAGCGTTGTCTTTGTCCCAACGTCGGGAGAGGATAGACCCCAGAGGAAATAATTAGAATACTCGCTTGGCAATAGTTAGAGTAATTCTCTATTCAGGTTTTTGGCGTTTGGTTAATAAAACATTGACACATATAATCTACAACAAAGGTTTAATAATTGAATTTTGCACATAAGCTCGAAGAGAGCTTATAATTAAAAAGTTATAATGATGCTCCCATAAGCAAGTGATTACATAGTTATGTTAAATGCCCTTATCGGAGCGAGAGATCAATATACTGCATTAACATGTTCTAAAGACTCGTGAGGACGTCAGGGTCCATTTAGAATGTTCCATATGCTTCCAATTATCGTCAATACAGACCGTCATCAGAACTGTTGTCGGCTGCGCCCCGTGAGGCCGCGCAGGACGCTCTTGCGTCCCGTCGCCGACACACCCAGTCTCGGGTACGTCACATCGTCTCCAGCGAGTTCCCCATAGAAGAGATGATGATCAATAAGCAGAAGAGAAGGCAAGGCCCTCGGACCACAACTTTATGTTACGCAAAAAGGAAGAAAAGTAGAGGGGCGACTTCTGATGGGGGAGTAATATGAAATCCCACCACTAGAACTGAAAATAGGAACGTTTTTCAATTTAAAAAATGAAGCAACATTAGCAAAATCACAAATATATTCTGTGAGCAGCGGCGACTCTTACTGTGACCAAATATGACTCAGAAGTTAAAGCTCATCCCACCAAGAATAAGTGAAATTTACTCACCAGAATACACTTGTTGATAGAGGTCTTTCTTCCCTCACCTTGATCCAAGTTTCCTGATTCAACGAAGTTCGGTGGTTGCATATTATCATCGTCCAGGGTTACATGCATTCTGCGCGTTGAAATTATCGACGCATTTAAAATTCATCACTCCATTACGTCCGTGTTTTCAAATGTATTATAGTGACATTTGCGGTGAGGAAGCTCCCTTGTTTTATGAAGACACTCCCTTATTGGGAGGTTTCTGTATCACATACTTCGCTCTGTGACACTCATACAATTTCGAGGGGTGAATTTCAAGAAAAACACGCAAATATATCACACTTCAAAATACCTGGGAGAGCTAGTGCCACGTATACAGATTCAAAAATGTACACTCCGGTAGTTGAGATTTAAAAAAGTTCAAGATCTGTACAGAACATTGAGAGATAATAATTACGTGTTAATCTATCAATGGGGGTATTACACGACATTTTTAATATTCCTCACAATAAGTCGAGGAATGAAACGAAGTTAACAAGAGTATTCTCACTCCTAACGGGTAATCACAGGCAAATGGAACGTAGCATGCGTTTCTTCATCGAAGGAAATAACACTGCGCAAGTGCAGTTTTCAGAAATAATATGGGAGGGTTCCATATTAAAAGCATGAAGTGTTCACAAAAAACACACAGAAAGTTAACTTGAAGACTCAGCTTGTCGATGCAGCGTCTGCTGCCTGGATTCTGAAGCAAATGTTCACAAGAATGAGCGCTGGAAAGATCACTCCAATAAAAAAAATACACCTATTGTTGTAAAAAGAATTAATCTCATTGGAGCTTATAAAAAAACAGGATTTCATTGTCGTGAAGAAATTCAATTGCTTAGCCAATAATATGTTCAATTAAGAATAATTCACATTATAGAGAATGCGAATGAAGAATAAATGTTTCAATATGAAAAAATGAGCATAAAACAATAATATACGATACAATACGAATCCTTTCTCCTTCGTTGCGTAAACGCAAAAAAGCAGTCTTAAAATTATACCATAAAAAATGAAACAGATGAACGTCGTAATTTCTCGACTGTCAAGGTCGACAGACGCGAACTCTCGTAGGGATTTAGAGATATTGCAAAATAACTTAGTGCGCCGGTCACTGGTGCGCCCTGGCGGCGTAAGTTTGAACTACCCTTCAGGAGGGGGGGGTAAGCGTCTGCTCATGTCATGTGCGGCGTCGCCGAGAGACGACACCTTACTAAAATAATTAATATATCTTCAAGGCGGGAACGTCAATTCTGACGGACCGCGCAGGCGCGTAGCACACCTGTAAGCAAGAGGCGCCTGCCAAGTCCAGGTGAGCTTGATACAGTACCTGTAGGTGCATTTCGAAACATGATCCATATTACAACATTCTCCTGTATTATTGCCAAACGTCATACTCATGGACGGAACTCCAACATGTTGCATGAATGTAGCAAGATAACCCTTAACGCACTATCCTGATAATCATCACAACACGTGCGTCGGAGTAAAGTACTTCAAGATAGCGCAAATCACGTGACTGAAACCGAAAACTATTCTGTTATGAAGCCACATTCTCACACTATCCATAAAATATACAATGCCAAGATATTTGTAGTTTGCAATTTACGATGTTTGGTCTCCTTGCAATACACATGCACTTCATAGTTCCACAAAAAAGAATTCGCAGAACGAACACATCAATAACCATTCTTCAGTGAGAATACTCAACAGGAATATTCTGCGATGATTCTTTAATTTCAGTTCCAATTCGAAGAGAAATTATATCAGCTTAAACAGCCAGATGAAAAAGATGATGGACTGAGATTGAAGTGCTCCTTGCATTAAAAACCACTTGTAGTTACTTATCTCCTGATAAAGAATGTAACCCAACCCAACACCGCTCATGTGGTATACGGACATTTTAAGGTTAAAAGAGTTGTGCGGAGTACAGCTGGAGGTCCTAGATTCGAGTCCAGGTCCATCTCCATAATGGTTTCATGATACGGTTTCAATATAAAAAAATAATTTACACGCGCTTTGTTGAAGTTAAAAATAAGCTTTTTTCAAGTGATCATGAATTAAAGTATTACTCACACAAAACTATTTATTAACCTATTGTTTAAACAATAAAATCCTTCAAATAAAGAAAATCAATTTGGAACAACTATTTTTGTAAATTTTATATTGGTTTGTAGTAATATTTATCTGAAAAAAATCGTTCATCTCATCAATGGGTGGTCACAACACCAATACGGAATGATAAACCCAACAAACATTAATTCGACATTTCAACAATCAATAAATCCATAAATCCAGAACTGCTATGAGCATTTTTTTAAGTCTCCATACACGAAAAGAAGATTTTAATGGACAATTTTTTACTGTAACATCAAAATAAAGTGCTATCAGTTATTTTTTTATATCCCTGTTTATTTTTTAGGACATTATTCAAATAAAAACTATGAAATAACGATGGACATAACATTTTATGTTATAGAATAATCAATATTCTTGAAAATATTTAATTATTTATCTATGAATACTTAAGGCTCATTAGGCGGTAAACAAAAGTGTTTGTGCCTCATATATTTAGAACCATACGTATAAGATTTTTGTTCATTTAAAATACTAACCTTCAACGCAGTAAAATTGTAACAGTGGGTTAGGTAAGGATTGAGTGACCGGGAATCTGAAAATACATATATTTTCCTAATCTAAGACCGATATTCTTTTATATCTATGGTCATGGGTGACACATATTGATCAAATTTAGAAGGTTGTTTCTTTCTATTATAAAGAGTAAAGGAAAAAAGAAAAAAACGGAGCGAAATACAATAGAAACCTTGTAATATTATCTTTTGCGAGCAGGTTGGTAAATTACGAAATAATTGAAGATAATCGATAATATTTTATTCACTTTCCTAAAAAAACTGTTTTATTACAAAATTGGACAACTTACTTCATGTATTGAGAGAAATAATGAAGAAAATCTCTCGTGCCAAGGTCATTGTATACTGCAATTGTATTTTTAACGTTTCGATCTTAAGAACTTAACAGTGAATAATGGTAAAAACATGCACAATTGTAATGACCAGATTCATTGTTTTTGTCGAGAAAATTCCATAATTTATAAAAAAAAGTTGAAGAAAAACCATTTACGATATGTCAGAACCAAGGGGTTAAAGAGTTAAATTTCTATCAATAAACAGTGCAACTCAACACCCATTGAATCTGGAAACCCTTTATTTAAATATAGGGAACCTAAAAAGAGGGTCTCTAATCGAATTCTGACTCTTGAGCTTCAGCGGCGAAATCCTAAAGCGGTCCGGCACGCGCCGACCGGTCGTTCGTCGGGTGACCGTGCGTGCTATCGGCAGGAGGCGTCACAGAGCGAAAGGGAGAGTAGTCGGTGTTCCCTCAACAGGCACCAATATCGTCTCTCCAACAATGAGCGTTACCATTAGAATCACTTCCGTAGCCAGTTCCTCCACCACCATGCATGCCTTCGTGCGGAACATTCTCATAATAACCATGATCTCTTCGTTTCCATTTTACTTATTCTCCTGAAACAGAACGTATAGTTAATAAACTATTTATAACTCGAGTGAAATTAACCATTTTTAACTCTTTTTCTTTGTAACTATAATTGTTCTTTAGTTCTATTATTTTCTATAGAGTACTTGCTGTATATGCATCAGTGTTGTTCAAAGTACATCTAAATCTTCAAAATCATCCTTTTTCGGAATCATCCCATGGATTGCTCATCATTGCACTTCCCACACATCACCACCATAGGCACATTCATCATTACAAAACAGTGCACACACTCCCCGTCACTGGCCGAGAACCCGCGGGAATTTTGTTATTCTGTTAACATATACTTTCACACAACACCATAACTAGTAAAATTATTAAAAGTAAATGTTACTACCATAAAACCATCTTTTCTTTGCTTTAATGAAAAAGAAAAGAAAACTTTACACAGTGATTTTTACAAAAAACGTTTTCGGAATCGCATTTTTACAAAAAACGTAAATACTACTGAACGAATGGAAACGAAACTTATTCGTACGGTTTTCCGAATGAATAAAAAAACAAAGTTCTTGATGAGGGATGAAAACGTGCTCACATATAGAAATACTTGATTCCTACCTACCTAAATCAGAAACCGCTGTATTTCTCGGAATGTATTTTCATAGACGACTCACCTTTTTAAACTGAGTATTGTATTCTAGGCAAAAAATTCTTCCATCTCCCTCACAAATAAATTATTAGTTTATACAATAATATTTAAAAAACTCTTGGACTTCTAGTATACAGCTTTGGGGTACTGCTAATCACTCAAATCTAGAAATTTCTTTAACGATTGTAATTCCAAAACCCTCCGCAATCAAACCAACGCTCCACGGTACGTCTATAACTCTGTTCTACACAGTGATTTACAAGATTCCTCATTATCTAGATCAATTACAGAACTCTGCAAAATGTAGCAGTTAAGATCAAGCGACCACTCCAAGCACTTGACTCTTAGCATGCTGGACAACAGTAAAGAGACAAGAAGATATGAGATTCAAGCCACTTGACCTTCACTTCAGATTTTGTAATTAAATAATTCCTAACATGAAGTAATAATAAGATACAATTGTGTAATCTTCTTACTGTTGTTAATCTACATAATAATTCACCATAACATGAACTGTAAATTCTGTAACTTGAACTGTAAATTCTGTAACTTGAACTGTAAATTCTGTAACTTGAACTGTAAATTCTGTAATTTGAACTGTAAATTCTGTAACTTGAACTGTAAATTCTGTAACTTGAACTGTAAATTATGTAACTTGAACAAACTGTAAAAAAAGAAATAAATGATAAAAAAATATTTTGTATAGTTGGGGATAGGATCTGATCTTAGTTTCATTTAAATATTGTACCGAGATTGGATACAGTAGAAAAAAAAACTTCTAAAAAAATGAGCAGTTATTGGTTTATCGTAAGTAACAACCCCTGTGTCGGCACTATCCCACACATTACCAAAAATCGCCTGCGTTACTGCAATCCATACCGTCACCACGCAATCGTTGCGTACAATCCAACCATTATGATATCCCCATCATTATCACCTCTTATCGCAGTTATATTCTCCAGTTCTATCAACATCATCACCCTCTCATTTCCTCTACCACCGACACCACCACTACCACCACCACCCTCACCACCCAGCGTTCGTGCTTTCGGCCGTGTAAACACGGAGGTCCCTTTCGTCGCCGCTCGCGGATGGTGAAGCGGCCGTGTTGGTGTTGGCAGATAGTGGAAGGGATGTGATTGGGGTGAAGCCGGTGTCTGTGGTGGTAACGCTGGAGGTAGGAGGGTTGAAATGTGAATGTGGCCTAGCCAATGTTGGTATTCGCTCACCAAACGTGGTGGTAGAATCAAAGGGATGCCCAGAACGAGCACGATTGTGGAACCATGCACGTTTACTTGCTGTGCACTGATACATCTAACGGATTTAATACTTTACATAGAGAATTCACTCTCTTTATATAACTTTCATAATATAATATTTTGATTTGAAAGTGCAAATGGGGCAATGAATATTATTTGTCCACAGTATTTAAGTGCGTATGGTCAGCGGCATTTGAAGGAGCGAATTCAAAATTATAATATCGACCTAATTTTGTACCACGTTTAAAATATTGAGTTCAAACGCTCAACATCGAAACGAGAATCGTTATAGGTGTATTTACGTTTTTTTAGAGGTTTCAAGAATAAAATGATAAGATAGATTTGATGCGTAGCATTTTTACTTAGAAACAAAGTTAATGACACGTGAAAAGAGAATACGTACATGATTTGGATCTTGACCACTCAATATAATTGTAAAAGAATCGTGAGGCTTGGTTAATAAAAGCTGTTTCTTAATAACTTGCTAACGTTTCGGATTTTATTTAGAACCTTCTTCAGAGCTAACAACATAAACAGGTGACTATTACTATCAGAAACAAGTGGAATTACTTGAACAGAAAATCATACGTAATACGAACAAACAATATAGTATTCTAGTATACAATGTGTACAGTTTTATGACTCATAAGTTGGCAATAACTTTCAGTATATAAGCAGGCAGAATCCGTTTTTTTACTCTTATTGTTAATATATTATGATGTATACAGTCTGATGTGTTGGGAGGAATACCACAGACTGGGATGGAGTTTCTTATCAGATCTACAATGATTTGTATATAATAGATAAACGAGGTATACTAGAGTATCATATTATTTGTATTATTGTGTATGATTTTCTGTTTAAATAATTTCATCTGTTTCTGATAGTAATATCACCTGTTTATGTTATTAGCCCTGAAGAAGGTTTTAAATAAAATTAGAAAAATTAAGAAATTTCTTTTATTGACCAAACCCTCACGATTCTTTTACAATGATACGTATAATTTCCTTAGAGGTACTCGTTTTGGTGCCTTATGCTGGAGCACAAAAATTTTCAAATTTAGTACAAAATTAGAACAATAGAAGCATAAAGACGTAGTACAATATGAAATGCTTAGTATTTTAACTTTGGGAATCCATGAATTTCACAATTCCTGTGTTTTATGTAGAATCAATTATTGTTAACGTGGATCTTGTGTTGCATCCAATAAACGTTGTGGATTACATACTGAACAAAGATGAAAAACGATTATTTTATTTAGAGACAATAGTTTCTGTAATCTCTTTGGTGTATCAAATGTCACCAAAAATGTTACAATAAATTCATTAATTTCTCAGTAATTAGAGTGCTGTTAAATTTGCGTATAGTTTTGTGGCACAAAGCGTTACATGTTTCGTTACACTTTCGTTGGAGCACAAATTTTTTTAAATGTGGAATAAAATTATAGTAAAGATTTCAGTTCTTTCCTTGAAATAGATGTCGCTGACTATACGTAGGTACAGAATAACCTGGCGCGAAGAATATGCAAGAAATGAGTAATGTAGCGAACTAGATACGAGACAAATACTGAGACAATATGAGCATCAAAGTAGACTAGTTCTATGGGTGATTACGGTGCAGTCTTAAGTCTGAAGACGGACGTTGAAGACGGACGTCCGAGACGTAGCGAGACCTCACACTCATTTGAGATATTCAAAGAGATTAATATGGTGTATCATCAGCAACGAAATAGTAATTCAATAAAAAATACACGGCCAAAGAACTGTTGAGAAAATCCTACGTTATTTAGTGAAAAATATTTGTAGGAATATTGTGGAATTGTGGGGAAGGAAGAGCGATATTAGTCTTAATTCGAACAGAATTGTTCAGGTACTTTTTTAGTATTGTAAAATGAATTCATTTCAAATGATTTCAATTGCTTACAATGCTGTCAAGGTCTACTGAAGCATAATAAAAGAAACATCTCCCATTTCCTAGTTAAGAACATTTTTGAAAATAATAAAAATTAGCGAATGGTGCCGACAATATCATACACTTTTTGGTAGAGAATTGTTTTATCATATTTAAACAATTTCGGTAAGAATACTTTCACGTAGAATATGGATTAAATGCGGCTTACAATGAGAAATTCTAAATAATCGAATTATTTCAACAATTTTTTAAATATAATTGAAAGATATGTTGTATATAATACAATTCAATACAATACAGTGCAATTTTCAATATAATTCAATAATTGTTTTGTATCTAATATAATTGAATAATACATTTTTATAATAAAAACAACAACAGCCCCGTTTTGGAGTTTAGCTTCTTTCTCTTTTAGCCTATGACGTCATATCAAACTGAAACTTATCTTTGTCCCTATTCCAAAATTAAAGAAATACAACTATGAACATTTCTGTATTGTTTGGGTGATGCGAATATTAAAAAAGTATTCGTAAATCACCAAGTAAATTTATCTTCTTTCTTTTATCTCTAAGAAAAGGGAATTATGATCACTAATGTGTTCATTACACGCCCACTCTCATAAAACACTATGTCAATGGTGATTTGAGAAAGAAAATTTGCTCAAAATCATAAAATTCACGCGAGTTAAGGTGAATGTGCTCAGTAATTTTATACTATTTCTTGAATACGATTGAAATTTTTATTTATGCTTGTACTAAATTTAATATCGCGATGTTATTCCTCATAAAAAGAATGACCGACTCAGCTTTTATGCATCACGCATCCACATTAACCGAGATCCATCCTCAAACAGCTGAAATCACGGCACATAATAGAGACAAAGGTAGACGAACGTTATCGATTCAATCCCAGGAGAGCCGCATGGAAGGCAAATAAGCCAGACAAATACTATCCAAAGCTATCTTGGGGAGGAGGCGCGCTCGGCACTAGCAGCACCAGCAGGAGCGCGATTTGCATTTTGGTAGGCGTGAATATTCCTCGGAGCGAGCGTTCGCCAGCAAAATGGCGTTAGACATCTTCCCTCCCTCGCAGACAGTCAGAGCTACCGATGGGAAGGAAGCCATAGAGCACGCACGCTGTCAAGTTGAGTGATGGGCGAAGGCTGCTCCAAGGTAGGTAAGCGAGGGAACAGCACAGACACGCCGAGGCCAAAATACCAAATAATGTTTGTTTCAATAGTTAGGCCTGTTTCAACAATAGATTACTACTAAAGTAATTTTAGTGCATAGGGAGACTTTTTTTTGTTTGTTGGCATTTAAAATAGTGAAACGTCTCTTAACGGACAGCCGTTGTGGACAGATTTTTTGATCTCATGAATGTACATTAAAGACACGTTTCATACTGTTAGAATTTTCTGTTGTTTTACAAATAAAGTGAGGAAAAATACTATCCTGCGCATGAACTTTGAATTTACAGCAAAAAAAGACTATAATTATTACGGTATCAAGGTACTGTGGCTATACTGCATGAAGGTATAGTGAATTTACCACACCTAGATATTGTATCTTTATTCATCGCTATTGTGAATTTACTTCAAGGCATGCTACATTTTCAGCATGAAGGTACTGAAATTTCCGGGCAGTGCGTGGGAAAAATTCAGAATTATACTCAAAATACCACGGCAGATGGCGCCCTTTTTCATGCTGTTATTTGACGTAAAATATGCAAAGTAAGATGTCCCACACTATAATATTCAAACCTCACACTTCACGGATATTTAATGTCATTGGTTAAGAAGAATTAAATTATCAGATCAATACATTCACAATTATTGCCAGAGAGATTACTTCTTCTCTTGAAGAAATATATTCAATTTCATGCCATTAAGCAATTGTTGGAAATAAAACTTGCATAGCACGCCAGAGATACACGTGGTAGAAACTCCTGTTCGTAATTACCGTTTATCTGATACTTATTCCTTGGTCTAGCTGCACTCCTCACTTGTATGAATATCAATATGAATCAATAATAGCAATATAATTTCTTTTTCCAAGTCCCCGTCACGACAAAAACGTCACTAAATCACTTCTATGATACATTGCACTATACACGTCCCAAAATATATATATAAAAAGATAAGTGGTATTAGAAAATACCAAGCACTCTCACAAGCTATATTACGATATGCAGTAAAATCACAATATTAAACGTATTTTTCCTAAAACTGTGCAATTCTACAATAAATATAACGGTAAAATCACCCAGTTCTTTAAAATTACAGTATTTGTGCAAAATTACAGCATTTTCCAGAGTTCTTCTAAAATGACATCAAATGTGGTAAAATTGTGGCAGTTTTTTATTTTAGACGTGTAGTAAAATTGCAGACAATTTTAACAGTGCACACTGTTAGAATTTTCTGTTGTATTTTTACAAAAAATGTGTGGGAAAATATTATAACGCCCACGATTTGTAATTTTACGGCTACTTATTTTATTCCGTCCTACTAATTTTATATATACTGTTTACATCTCATACACATTATAACTTCCCCTTTAGTTTTTTGCTTTACATTATGACACATTTTAACTTAGACATAACAAAAATTTCTCAATACGAATAGTTATGTAAATATATATGAAACAAATTTTAGTCATGTTCATTGTATACTTTTGGATATCTTATGTATTTATTATTTATAATGTACTTTTTACATTACATATGTTTACATTGGTTTTAACCTTACTTTTGATATACTTTACAACTTAGTTCTAAATATTATTTAACATTCCATAATATTCTTCCAACATTATTTCTTCCGCAAGATTATTCTTAGACTGCCTCATACTATTGTGAACTAGTTTGGAAGTACCTCGACGTTCAACGTCTCATTTTCCTTCGAAGACGTTGATTAGACATTCAATCACTTCATAACATCTGAAAATGTCTCATATGAGACAGTTTAAGTGTTTTAAATTCTTTATTATATTAACATGATATTATGATTTTTATAAAAATAAATTTGTATGCTTATAAACAAGTCTTATTGAAGAATGTATTAGTGGATACAGGACGTAACTACAGCATCAATTCTATTCTTTTTCTTTAACGATTTAATACTACATGCAAGCTTGTAGAACAGATCGTATCTTTGGTGAACACAATAAAAATATGACAGTAGACGTTTGATTTTATACTAATTGTGACTTTCCATAAAAAAAACAGGAAGTGGTTTGAACCGAATAAAATGCTAATAGAGTACCTCTGCGGTCATGGGAATGTTAACAAGTACATCAAGAATATTAGCGATGTACAAGAGGATGTCTGTTATTGCAATATCGAGGATTCAGAAACCAGAGACCACGTGCTTTTTGATTCCAAAATTTACGTACAAGAACGCGGAGAGTTGGTTAGAATGATGAAACATTATGGAATAATTAGAATTGAACAAAAATGGGAATTCATTAACAGCAGAGAGCAATATGAGACATTTCAAGCTATAGTAACAAAGAGAGTCATGGTACGGAATGTACTACAAAAGATTGGAGATTAATGTTAAAATCTAATGCAAAACAATTACTCCATATCCCCCAATAGTAGGAACGAACATCCCCAAATGAAGCAATAAAACTAGTGACAATTGCAAGAAGAGTTTTGAAAACAATGATTCAAATTATGTTAAATTGAATATTAGTGTGCATTTTGTGTTAGAAAAAATAGAGAAGAATAGATAATCAAGAAAATACATTAAAAAAGTGAAGTTATCCCCAGGTATGGACTACGTTACGTTCTGGGTAAGAGTTGCTGCACAGACAAATATATAAATAAATAATAAAAATATGCAATACTAACATATTTCGATTTGAAAAAATCTTTCTGAGTTAGTTGGATCGAAGAGATATCATCGCATCTATTTTCAGGCCATCAGAATGCAAATCACGCTAAAGTTAAGTAACAGTATTCAGGCACTTCAAACGAATCCGTGAATTTCAATATACGATCCAGCACATACGTAACTATATCTTAATGAACTATTCACCCATGATTCTATACGCTATGCTGAACGACTACCTGATGAAATACGAACAACTGACTGATTGGGAACGAATTAAATTGGTGGCATATCAAGCTCTGCATGTGATAATAGGAGGCTGACCTGATATCACATAGAAGTCTCAATTTGATATAAGGTTATAATATATTAAAATTAATATATTCGGTAAAATATGAAATTATGTATATTCTGTCAACATGAAACGAATGTCAATAAATGTGCATATATTCATCAATGATTAACAAAATCGCAAACATTAGATTAAGATGAACTGCAAATTAAAGAACAAGAATTTTGTATGTCGAGGTTCGGTGTTGGAAGTATACGCGTTATTTTTTGATATTTATTAATTCATTGGAAATTTTCATCAGTGCTGGTTCTATTGATGAGAAGGGTGGCGAATGCATACATCTTTATACAATAAAAAGAATTATGTAGCACAATAAATAAAAAATATGCAACAATTTGAAAAGTTTGAACCCATGGAACAAAGGAAATGGTGCAGAATGAGAAACATGAAGGAAAGGAAATCAAATATTACGATTCGCATTATGACACCGCTTTATGTGGTAAAAATAAAAAATACTGTAACATAAAAATTGAGTAATTCTTGTGTCAAAATAATTCCATATAATTTTTAATTTTTAATCGTGAGTTTTATTTGAAGTAAAACATCGAGACTAGAATTTCAGACATTTTACAATTATAAAAAACTCATTTTTCACATGATAATATGAATATTAGAATAATACCTGTTTTTCGCAAACCTGTTTTTCGCTGCAAGAACAGTGGAATCCAATCGAAGGTTTATATCCTCTTTTTTTTCTCCTCGAAAAGCCTACCTCCACATACTTCACATGTCATCGACTTACAGTCGGAGACCATTACCAGAAGTACGCACTTAAGAAAAGTGCCCAGTCCCACATTAGTAGAGCCCAAAAGTAAAGAGATAAATATCCCGCGTATCTTGGAACCGCGAGAAATAAAATACTACTACAGTGCTCCAGCAACTGAAATGGAGCACTTAAGTTACAGATTAATTACTCTGTGCAATTCACAGTCGGGTGCCCTCCAAGATATTCCAAGTTGAGCGGTTCTTCCGTTCGCAGCGCAAAGAAACTATATATTTTTAAATAGTTTCGTAGAGAGAGAGAGAGACAGATATATTCGTAGTTTATGGGAAAGGTGTGGGTGATTGTAATTGCGGAGAGGCGATGTCATGTATCCACTCCGCTGAAACAAACTTTCCACGCTATTAAAGCACAAAATTACCTATGGTCAAGTTCCTCGCTAGTTTACTGGGTTCGTAACAAAAGTAATACACATGAATTACATTGCCACTTAAATTTATTTTCTTCTTTCTAAGACCAAAAAAGAGCAAAAGATACAATTGAAAAAAAAGAGATATATCTCATATGTCACAGACGTTAATATAAAATAATTTATGAAACTCGAGGAACCATGCGTGTGATCGCTTATTGCAGTACGAAACCCAATAAATCGTGACGGAAAGCAGCGTAACATGATCCTTGTGGAATGGAGAAAGGAACGAGAAATCGTAAAACGGTGAGTAGTGTGGGTGAGAACTTTTGAGCACGAGAATAAGAAACTAAAAATTATACGAAAGAACTGCAACATTAATTTTAAAACAAATTTTAAATATTCGTGCACCAGTCATTTTCAATCCATTATTTTTTTAAATACAAGGGACCAGAGAATGCATAATTATAAAGCAGATAATAAATCCATAGGAATCAATAGATGAGAGGTAAATGATTACATAATATTTGTATGATACCTGTCTATATGTCTGAAATAAAATTCATATACGAGTGAATTTATTCACTAATATTATTACCAAAATCATAAATTCGTTGATGATTTTAATAAACCGTCTTCTGCTTAATTTTTAAATTAACCAAAAAGTTGCAAAATAATTCAATTAAGAGAAAAATTAACACACGAATATGTGAAACCAATAATTAAAAATAATCCTTCAGGAATGTTGAGGCTCAATATTAAACACTAAAGGAATGCCGAAACAATTAACAACTTCCAACGCGTGAAATTATGGCGCCGAAGGGAAGCAACACGCACGAAAACACGTTCTTGGACTGACAGCGGCGCTGCGCCGCGCCGAAGTATGGGTGTGGGGAACGGCCAGGGCGGTTGCGTTCTATTTGTAACGGCTTCGTAATGAGGCTAAATTAGGCTTGTCAACCCCTGCATCGATTGTACGCCACAAGGGAGCATGCTTACATTACCGTAGCTCAAATAATGGAAGCGGTGCGCCTGCAAAATGGGGAACTGCAGCGGCTGGCAGGTTTGAACAGGAGGAGAGAAGACATGGGTTTGAGTTGGTCAGCAAGTTGGTGAAATAAAACTTTTGTAAAAGAAGCATAAAAAAGAAAAAAATGAGGAAAAGAATGGAACATTGGAAAATTAAAATGGCGTAGTAGATGTGTCCCATCTTCGCCGTTCCTTAAAAATTAAAAAAATAATCGGGTATATTAAATTATCAAATAAATTTTGTTACATTCTTAATTAATTTATGATCAACTGAGTCGCATATAGTAATAGTTTCATATACAACCCTCTTTCCATTTAGGTCGTGAACATTTATCCCAACATGTTAAATGCTGCACGCCAATAAATAATAGTACATAATTATTAAAATTTCCATTCATATAAAGTCAAAGTAGTAAGAGAAAGGGAAGACGTGAGTGTTCATTACGATAATCTTGCCTAATATGTGAGGGTTTGAATCCTTCCCATGTGCCAGTCTAATTTTGTAGCCCTTTTTAAATGATTGGTACGTACAAACGAGTAATTAATAATGAAAAGGAAAATAGTATCAACCCAAGTCGGGGAGAGAAAATTATTACATTTTCAGTGAGATACAATAGTATTATGAAAAGCGCTCTGTATAGATTAATGCACTTTGCGGCAGTTTACTAAAAGCTATCGATGTAATGTTGTATACACAGTTTTAGGAACAAAAAATATCATTTGAAGAGCTTTGTGGCTCACCTAATACCGACCAGTGGTAGCAACCCACTGTGATCGATTACAGTAAACTGTTCTTCTAGATCAGGGATTCTCACAAAGTGGGTTGTTGAGATCGATTTTCAGGAACAAAAAAATTAGGCCTGTCATTTGAAGAGCTTTGTGACACTCCATGAGACTCCCCGATCTAGAAGAACAGTTTACTGTAATCGATCACAGTGCATCGCCCGCATTCCAAGATCTGCCTCGTTGATCATTCCAAGCACCAACCTAATACAGGCAACAGCCCTGGAAACCTATTTTCAGCACAAGAGAAGTTGAGCTAATGAGCGGTGCAGGCGCGGGTGGCTGCGGAACGACCAAATGGCGTCGACGCGTTCATTCGTTTGGGAGGTTCAGTAGACGTTCGCAGAGACAGATAGAAGCACAGCGAGGTCCGCTGCCCACCGGCGCGTCGAGGGATCGCACTCGTAACCAAACGAGCGGAACGGATGGGAGTACGTGTCGTAGGCTGCTGACTTTTATTTTCGACGATCACTTTTTCGTTTATTTTCGTCATTCTGACGATCACCTTCGACAGCGGTGGTCTAGTGGTAGCCTCTTCGCTAGCACTTCGCTGACCGGTAGAGTGTGGGTTCAAATCCTGCTCGGCCGAACTAGGTGAGGTTTTCATATGGGTTTTCCATCATATACTCCAGAAAAATGTCGGTACGGTACCATACGTTCCTTGGCAGCCCAACATCTCTCCTTCCCAATTCCATTACCCAAGTCAAACGGTTTGGTGGAGGAGCAGACTTCATGACTTGAACCTCGCCAAAAGGCATTAAATAAATTTAAAAAATAATTCCCTCATTCGGAGAAACTTTTAGATAATGACATGTGGCACCAATATAAGATCCCAAGCCACATTCTTCACCACCACTTCCCGCCAAATCGAAGATGTGCCAGTATGAAGAGTTCTATCTTTCAAGCTCAAGACATTTGTAGTACTTCAGAATCATAACCAAGAAATTAAATCAATAGTGTCGGATGACTGAGCAAATTGTTTGAATGACGATGTATATTTCAAACAAAACGAACTAATGTCTTTTAATTAATCGTTAATATGTTCAAAAAACACAAGCAATACATAATCAGGCACAACTTCATGTTGGCGAAAATGGATTTAAAAGATTAAATTATCACAATGGAAAATGAGCAATGTAACTTGAAGTTGTTAGAACCGTTACCTTACACGTCATTCACGATAATATTGAATTGAAATCACACACGTACCTATCCTAACAATTCGGTGACTGTATTGTCAGTATCATTCATATCATTTGCTTTTTTATTGCATTAGCTGAATGTATTTTTTTGTTGGTTCCTCTTTGGAAACGGTATAATGGTTGATCACTAATCCATTCCGAAAAAATGTACTTCGATTGTGTGAGCTACATCAAAATGTTTCTTGCTGTTTTCGAGAAACGTTACAAAACACCATCGATCCACTAAATAGTATGAAAATTATTATAAAGAATAAGTTTTTAGTGATATTTCATTAACAGCAGAGATCTTTCTGAATATATTTTTAATCTTAGATATAATTTTTTTTCATAATTTCTCACTAGTTATCAATTTTTGATCGTGATATGGTTTTCGTATCAACTAGTGGTCACACCAAACTCTTATAAAGAACTGAATTTAAAAAAAATTATTTGCTATTTACTATATGATTACAACAGAGCGTAGTTTTCCCGTTGGCCTGTGATTCGGCACAGTATTTGCCATGGGCTGTACAGTAAAATATACACATCAATATAAAATCACCCATAATCTGGACCAGCACAATATTCAGTGAAATTAATTTTTAATGCATTCCACAGAGTTAATACTTATTTCATTGAATAGCATTGGATGAGTCTGATAACTAAAGTTAATGTAAATACGATCCTCCCAAATCATATCTTGTATTTTTTCTGGTCATTACTTTTGTTTGATTTGACTTGATCATTGTTTGACGGAGTCTGTTGACCTACGCCTTGTGCAACAAATTGCCGAGTCGTTTACTTTCGTGATGCTGCGTAAGCTGCGGCGCCCGAGAAGCAATATGCAGTTGTTCCCAAATAAACGAGATATTAGGAAATGTATAGAATAGCATCACAATTTACGATTAAAATAGTGATGTACGAGTAACTCTTTTTTTTTCTTGTGGGGCTTTAGGGTTCGTCAACATTGAGGTCATTAGAGCCCATGCAAGTAGCGAAAAATGCAGTTTCGCACCACAGAGAAGAGCCGCAATGACTCTTCCCCGTGTGTGGGACTCGCCGAATATCTCGACTATATTCACTAAAAAAA
>NNCF01127779.1:1045802-1078074 GCA_002313205.1 Laupala kohalensis | reverse complement strand
CGTTCAAGATACCAGACGAGACTTCGGTTGATAATTCTCTCCAGAGTTTTACCAACACAACTCGTCAAGGCAATGCTTCGATAACTACTATTAGTTTTGTCCTTACCTGGTTTTAGTAAACGGATAAGCGTTGCTTCTTTCCAGGAATTAGGGAATACTCCCTCGGACCATGAAAGATTAAAGATATCCAGAAGGTATTCTTTTGACTCGAGACTGAGTTGTCTCAGCATTTCATAATGAATTGAATCAGGGCACAGGAGCAGTGTTGTGGGATTGTCGCTAGAGCTGACTGAAGTTCCCACATAGAGAAGGAAGAGTTGTAGGGTTCCCAGTTGGTGGAACGAAAGTCAAAAGAAGTGCTATCTGCTGTTTCCCTTTTTCTCTTGAAATCAGGATCGCAGTTTGCTGTAAATGTTAAGTCAGCAAAATATTAAGCCATTGCTGTTGCCATTTCTCTGTTGTTGGTGAGAACCCGACCCTGATAATTGAGTCCAGATATTGGGACTCGAGAATACCTTCCAGATATCTTACGGATTGACTCCCATACTTTAGTGGACGATGTTGTTCTCTTAATGGTGCTTAGAAACTCTTTCCAGGAGGTGGATCTGGATTCTTTGATAGTTCTGCGCGCTTTTGCTCTAGCAATCCGATATGCGGCGAGGTTTTCCGGAGATGGACTAGCCTTAAATCTCCGCAATGCTCTTCGTCTTGCTCGAATGGCGGAGCGACATGCGTCATTCCACCAGGGGAGGTGAGGTCTTCGCGAAAAATGGATGTTTTCGGAATGGATTCTTCAGCGGCGTGATGTATCACCTGGATCAGATGGTCGACACTCTCTTGGACACTACCCGTTTCTCTGATGACAGACAGGGAACGGTACTGTGTCTAATTAGCCTTACTGAGAATCCATTTCTGTGGCTTGCTTTCGGGAATAGTCACACGTTCCTGCAAGGACAACCAGATACGATCATGGTCGCTACCATGCAGATCATCTTCTACCTTCCATTGAAAGATATCATCAACTTCAGGAGAGCAAACTGATAGATCTATAGCAGACCATGTCCCCGTACCAATTGCGAAGTGGGTCATCTCCCCGGTGTTCAGTAGACATAAATCTTCCCGCTCAAAGAGACAATTCAGCAGTCGGCTGCTGGGGCAATCGCTCGACGAGCCCCACAGTACACTGTGGGCGTTGAAATCACCAAGGAGGAGGAATGGTCGAGGGAGCTGATGAATTAAATCTCTGAGGGAGGTCTCCGAAAAATCTCGTGTCGGAGGAAGATATATAGAACACACGGTCATAGATGGTTCACTATGAATTTTGACTGCTATAGCCTGGATGTGTGTTTGTAGGAGAACAGGCGAGCAGAGGATAGTGTTTGTAACAAACACGGCAACGCCACCTCTCGCTCGATCTCCCGTGGTGGCGTCATATCTGAAGCTGCTGTATCCTCGCAGAGAGGGTGAGTGTTCTGGTGAAAGGTGTGTCTCTTGTAGGCAGATACATATCGGATTACAACGCGCTAAGAGTTGTAACTCTTCACGTTGCGTTCTATAGCCATTAAGGTTCCACTGAAGTATGGAAGCCATTACTGTTTCGAACCTCCGAGGTCAGGTTCGTGAATGTGTATTTCCGCTTCACCGTCGGACAATACACGTTCTGACTCCGAGGAAGAAAGCACAGAGACGTTCTTTTTACGTCTCTGCGATTTTCTGCTTGGTAATTGAACAGGGTTCAGGGGTTTAGCACTAGAACCAGGCTTTGTCTTGATCTGTGTCTTTGTTGCAGTAGGTTTATTACTACTTGTTTTTTTGTAGTAGTTGGTGTTGTTTTAGGTTTCTCGGGAAGGGCAGTGTTATTTTTTTTGCCGCATTTGCACTGACATGTGCACGACGTTGTCGTAGACATGTCAGTGAAATCGGCTTGAACACATACGCTCTTCTTTATTACAGGAGTCTTGGCTGCGGTGGAGTAACTGGTAGAAAATACAGGGTATAAAGCCCTGTATTTCTTCCGCGCTTCACCGTACGGGATCTTCTCCGTAGTTTTAATTTCCTGCACTTTCTTTTCTTCCAGAAAGGCGACACACTCCCTGCTCCATACCGGGTGACTCCCTGTGCAATTAATGCACTTTGCAGGCCCTGGGCATGAGACGCCGGGTTCGTGTGCCTCCTTTCCGCACTTTCCACAGGTGTCACGTCCCTTACACGATGTTGTCGTGTGTCCAAACCATTGACACTTATAACAGCGCAGAGGATTTGGTATAAAGGGACGGACCGGCAGGTTCAGCCATCCAGCCTTCAGTTCCTTTGGTAATTTAGGACAGTCAAATGTCACGATGAAGGAACTGGTCTTCTCCAGAACACCATTTACCTTCCTCATGATCTGACTGACCTCAACTAAGTGGTCAGCCTCCCATTCCGCAACTAGGTCTTCTGTTGCCATATCAATAATGTCCCTGCAACGTACGACCCCCTTGCTGCGGTTAAGCGCAGCATGGAGTTCGCACTTCACAGGGAACTCTCCTAACAAAGTACATTTTAAAAGTGCCAACGGTTGCTGGTTGGTGTTGGTTTCCAACAGCATTGACCCATTTCGCAACCTTTTAATTCATTTCAGCGTTCCAACTAAACCCTGCAATCCTTTGTAAATATAGAACGGTGATACTTTTTCAAGTGTCCCGTCTATACGTGTCATGACAATAAAAACATTTTCATGTGAAAAGTTCTGTTTCTTATCCTTATTTTTTTCTGAAGCGGGAGGGCTCTTAACCCTGGGCCGCTTCGAAGACCCTGAGGCGTAATACTTACCTTGCGACTCGCCCACTTCGCAAGGCAGTGTTTTCGGAGAATCTTTCATTTTGACCCACGAGTTCGGAGGAAGTAAATGTCCGGTGACGTGGAGCCTCCGCATCATGCCACTAAGCCTTGCTCAACTGAGGTGCGGCAGTTGCCCCAGAGGTTGTCCGCTAGTGAGTGTTTGTCCTCATCACCCATTCACCTTATCGGCGCGTAACACACCTTGAGGTTGAGGGTATTTTTATAGAAGTTTAATCCTTCCTCGCGACCCGCCCAATGAAGGCAAGATCTCCGCTCTTCGGAACACGCAACTTTCCACCGTCGCGCCAATGGTGGTCGCTGAAACATGTCCAAATCTTTTGGTGTCCGAGGACTGGTGGCGCAATACCAGTCCCTAGCTCGGAACCGTGGGTTTGCCAAGCCCATACTCACTCGAAACTGAGCTTCCTGCGGCGGAAAGGAGAAAGAGAAGAAGAAAGGGAAGAAGGGGAAAATGAAAGATACCCTAGCTCTGATAGCTTTGGGATCGAAAATAACAAGAAGTTACCAAGGGAGGTCAGAAAAGAGAAAGGAAGGAGCATGGCACAAGTAAGTGGAAGCAATGCCAAACTCAGCTCGGGGCCCCGTGTTCGCCAAACACGTACTTACTAGATGTAAGCCCCCTGGGGGAGAGGAAGAAGAAGAAATAGAGGAAAGAGAAGAAGAGAAAAATGAAAGATACCCTAGCTCTAATAGCGTCGGGATCGAAAAGAACAAGAGGTGACCAAGGGAGGTCAGGAAAGAGAAAGGAAGGAGCATGGCACAAGTAAGTGGAGGCAATGAGTAACTCAGGATAGTATAAGAGTGATGACATACATAAATGAGAGCGGCTGTAGGAACACGTCATACCGAAGGGAGTTAATGATGGGAGCGAGGGATTGACTACAGGATCGGAAGTGAAGATGGGAGATAAAATCTGGATGACTTTGAAGTCTGAATAATGGAGTTCTGGTGGTTCTTCAATCATGATGCTGTTCTATACATTTCTGGGAGCAGTTAGTATGGGAGAGCACACGAATGGTGATGTGGATGCATGGGTGACACAATAGATGACACGTCGATGCCAGGGAATCCAACCATAATGAAGTGGGTAAGGGAAAATCGGTGCAAATCCACCTCACCGTTGACCATATAGGGTTGGCGAAGAGGAGGGAATGGTGGGATGCTTACCGGTAGCGATTCCCGTTCTGTCGGACACTGCGCCACGCAACTGCGCCGGTGAGTGAGCGAGCGCGCGCACCATCGAGCACTCGACATGCTGAATCGCAGCATTTGCGTCCCCCTCGTAGCTCTTCTGTCGTGTGTTTTCCGTATTTTCACATACCGTATTTTGCTCGGGTATGTTCCCACTAGTCGCAAGGTCACACACAAGCACTTAAACTGCGGTTCTCATTTCCTCATTAACATATGAGCAATACAGTAACTCATAAGTTTTAAAACGTAAAACAAAAGTTCCTGTATTGACCAATTTTACTTCCAAATAAAAAAAATCTTTTAATGAATTGGATATTTTATTAAGTATCATAAAATACAGGACAATATTAATGTTTTAAGATACTTCTTTTTCTGTACAATCATAACAATTTTTATAAGAAATCATTAGCGTTCCTTCGACTCAAAATAATAAAATAAAATAATTTTTTTAATGATGAATTTTCTCGATGTTTCTAATAAATACGTAAGAAATGAGTTGGAAATCTGTACTCACATTTAGTTTTTTGAACAATTTTTGTGAAAATTTGCTGAAAAGAGCTGTTAAGAAATGTCACTTCGTCACAAAATAAAAATTGAATTCTCAAGTTTAGTACAGATTTGGTTTTGTTGTTGGGTAATCGAGGGAGCAATATAGATCCAAACAGGTGTGTTATACGATGTTGACTCATACCACAACATAAGCTGACTCCTAGGATTACTGAATCTGCTCTAAAACAAATAACACGTCTATAGAAAGAATTAGGAGTGAGAAGCCACGGCATCTTCTTGAGTCGAGTTCGATTAATTGTAGAGCATCTGGCCCGGAGGCGTACTTTATGCTTATGGGGCACCTCAAATTATTTCTATTACAATATTTAAGAGATTGTGCTTCATATTCCAATTCTGATAAAATTAGAAAAACCATTAAATTATTTCAGAGCTCCTAATCGATAACTTTACATTTTCTTATATTCAATTTGAATGCTCACCCACCTCCATTTCTCCTCCCCTGAAAATTTACATAAAGGAATTTTCTTTTTTTCTCTTCTGATTTTGAGACGTATGTGTAACATTTTAAAAATATATTAAAGCATCTTGACGTTTTGAACATTCGCTTGTTTTGAATGAAACGTTCTCTAACCTAGTTCTAAGCCAAACGAAACAAGTGTAGAAACATCAATTTATAATGAATTATCAGTTTACTTATTATTTTCAAGTTGAGATATTGTTTATTGCACACTCAGTCAAAACAAATTACGACTATTTTTTAATTTTAAGAATGTCTTGACTCCTCTGTTCCTTTTATATTTAGAAAACGTTATTAAGACAATATATTACTTAATGATTTTCTAGTATCACTGTTTAAAAATAATTGCCCTTGAATGATAAACGCAATTTGAAGCTCACTGTAAGCTATTTACACTTCATTTTGAATAAAATAGCGATGGCAAATGTAGCACCTGACGCATTGAGGGAGTTGTTTTTATCTCGTCATGGGACACATTAAATTACATTGAAAACAAATAAAACTCACTTTCAAAAGCTATAAAGCATATTTCGTAAGTAAAAAGTATGATATTCTTTTCGTAAACAATGACATTCCTTTTAAGCTATTTGTAAACGTTTCGTTTTTCTCTTTGTTGTTTTAATCATAGATCAATGTAATTTATAGTTAAGACCAAAGAGTATAAAAGATTATTCTAACACCCAAAAATTACTTGTTTTACTCTTTCTCTGCTTATTGTTCATATTTACTGTTTTGTATCGAATCATAAAAAACAAGGCTTTTTTTTCTGACAAAAATATATAAAATACGAGCATTTTTTTTCGAATAATAACATCTGAAAACTGTCGAGCAAAGCAAACACTCGTAATCGAGTAGGTTGGTCTTCCAAACAAAAATGTCTCTTCATCTGTGAGTGCGGAGGTGACTATACAATCCAACGCGGGAAGCACACAATTTGCCACAGTTGTGACAGGTAGTCCCATGTGGAGCAGCGGCAACCCTTCCATTTCTTCTCATCACTTCTGTTTCTTTTCTACGTTGCCTCTTATCATTCGCTGTTCGTCGTCGGTTTTCTTCGAAGAGTAGCGTGTCATGATAGACTAGTGACCTCCAGGATGAACGGGCAAGGGTTGTAATCTCCCAGTTGTTGACATCAATATGACACATCTTCATGTTATCCTGATTACATCCTTAAATCGCTTCCTTTGACCTTCCATATATCGATTGCCCACTGATGGCTCAGATTAAATCACTTGCTTGGGAATTCTATTATTGGGCATGCGAACGACGTGTCCTGTCCAACGCAACTGGCGTCTTAAAATCATGGCTTCTATACTGGTGGTTTGGGCTTCTTCAAGGACGCTGATATTTGTGCGCCTGTCTTGCCATGTTATATGCAGAATTCTCCTCAAGCATCGCTGGTGATTTTGTTCCACCTTTTTAAGATGTCGTCTGTAGCAGGTCCAGGATTCAGATCCATAGAGTAAGGTGGGAACCACAACTGAATTATAAACTAGGATCTTTGTAGAAACATTGACATCACGATTGTCATAAACTCGAGATCTTAGTCTGGCAAAGGATGCTCCAGCACGATTAATTCTGTATTGGATTTCTAAATCTATATTTGCGCTTGATGAGAGGGTGCTACCAAGGTAAGGGAAAGAGTTAACTACTCGGAGGCTCACTCCATCGATGCTGACATTGATCTCTCTTAGGGCTTCCCCGGGAGGTGGTTGGTGAAGGATCTGGGTTTTACTGGTACTCATTTTGAGACCAATATTTTTATTTGCAATGGAAAAAATATTGAGAATTATCCTAAGTTGTTCCTCTGACTGGGCTACAACTGCATTGTCGTCGGCGTACTGTAACTCAACTAATGCGCGTAGAAAATGTTCGAGTCTTTACCTTCAGACGGCTCAAATTAAAAAGTTTCCCATTCATCCCGTAATCTGTATTCCTGGAGGAAGATCATCTTTCTCAAGCTGCATGACAGCAGCAACATACAAGGAAAACAATGTAGGAGCAATCACACAGCCTTGCTTAACACCGGTGTTGATATGGAATGGCTCTCCAACACAGTTATTACCAATGACAGCTGCCGTCATATCCGTGTAGAATAGTCTCAAGATGGTAATAAATTTCTGTGGAAAACCATACAGAGCTAATATCATCCACAATGATTCACGGTTTATGGAGTCAAATGCCTTAGTAAGATCAGTAAAGGCTATATAAAGAGGTCTATTTTGTTCTCTGCATTTCTTCTGAAGCTAGCGGGCTATGAATGTCATATATGTAGTTCCCCTGGATGACCTAAAGCCACACTGACTCTCTGGAAGTATTTCTTCCACCAAGGATAGCATTTGATTAACCAAGATTCGAGCAACAAGTTTACCTAGACACGACAACAACAATATTCACCGATAATTATTGCAGTTTGTTCGATCCCCCTTCTTAAATATGGGAACTATTAGACAATTTCTGAAGTTGGAAGGCATTTCTTCAGTGCTCCAGATCTTGGCAATCAGCTCATGTATGTGACTTATGAGTTCCTCACCTCCTTCTTTAAGAGCTTCTGCTGGTATGCCATCAGGACCAATGGCCTTGCGTTGCTTTGCTAGATTGACAGCATGTACAACTTCATCTACTGTTGGCAGAAAGCCAAGTTCTTCATTAATGGGTGGGAACATCTGAAAACTGTATACGCGTATTAACATAACTGCATGAACAGAAAAAAAATTACATTTTAATTTTCTCGAATTAATTTCTATAAATCAAAAAGGCAGTGTGAAGTTTAGAAAAATGAGAAGAATCTCAACACAGTCAAAGTACGACAGGATGAGAATGAAAACTTTTAATGAGTTTACAATGCGTGTCACATTTGTGTCATTTAGTGTGATTAAATAAACGCGCTACCAAAATTATACAAATATAAAAATGTTTCCGCAATTCTATACATATATAAAAAAATTATCTTTTGCATTATGGGATCAAAAGTTGCCTCAATTAACCCGTCATGTATTGACAATCCCCCCACCCCCATCCCAAAAAAACACAAAATGGTCTCACCAATGTTGAAACTATAAACTATTTATTCGAATATAAGTAATAACCTCGCCTTAAGACATTAATTAAATAAATATTTATCTCATGTAGTCGAGGATTGAATGTAATTAAAAGACAGTCGCTAATATTTTGCATTTATCTTTAAGCAGTTAATGCAAGGGGAAAATGGTGACACATGATGTAATAACACCTCTTCTTTCATAAGTACAGCGAGTGACCTGTTTATAATGTTTAATGCTGCAATGTGGTTACAGGGTTTACCGTGGCAGATTCGTGTATTCGGATTGCTGAAACTCCACAACCTGAACACGAATGGTAGTAGTAATCCCTGGTTTACATGTAATTCCGTGTTAGTTGGGCTACTTTTCCTAGTTCTGTTGGCAAGAGAATTAAATCTTTTCAATGCTTCATTTTGTGTAAAAGATTCAATAATAAATACTAGCGACTTACTGAATACTGATCATTCAAGCATTGCATTCTAAAATATTTGGGTAAAATATATTGTACGAGAAAAAAATAATTTTCGATGACAAATTAGATATCGAATCATTTTAGCAGATAAAAATTTTTTCACAAATTCCAGAGCATATTTTAATATTTAAAATAGTTTTACAGAGAACACGACATTCTGAAGAAATGTTTACGTCTTTGGAAGTATTTTGTTAGCAGTACTATAGACGTCGCGACGAAAGAATAGTAGCGAGATGTAACCAATGGAGCGGAAACAAGGCGTTGTCATATGTTTGCTACGGAGGGTCTTCTTGCATAGATATGGTCACCCATTCCATGTCATGATGTGGCACTCAACCAAACGCTGCAATTCTCGATTGAAAAGCTAACTTAAAGCAGACTTTTGCAGCCAAAGGTTAACGATCAGGCACTCTTTCTCTGTTGACATCAATTACTGCCAGTTCAACGAATCAGCAGATATAGGCGGGAGCAAGTGAACGTAAACTCAACAGAATTCTGCAGACAACAGTAAAATGTCTACGTGTCTACAGCTCCACGTCCCTTACGTGTTCTTTGGGTTCCCCCCTAATTACTATTCTTTCCCCGCGAGAACCGTAGTCTTGTTATATTGCCATGTCATCTCGTATTATAATCCTCGTAGGGAAAGAAAAAAAAGAGATGTACCCAGTGGAGCGAAAGCGCAGTGCTGTCGTGTCTGCTGCGGGGACTCCATCCAGACGGCATGCCACGGCACCCACTCGGAGGTTGCTCTAAACAATTGTAAAGCTAACTTCAGACTTTGTTATTCTCTACCGGTTCTATGCAACGGTTGAAGTAGGTTTTAGCACCCAGACGTAAACTCACTAAGATTCTGTTGCCACGAGTTCATGTGTCTACAGCGTGTCGGCAATCTGGAAATACTGGCATTGGCTCCACGACTTTCACATGTTCTTTAGACTCTTCCCTCATTCCTTTTTTTTCGCTACGAACTCTGTAGTCTTCTCGTACGCATACAGAAAACTTACATCTGTTTCACGGCAATCACCAATTATAAAATATGACGATTTACTATTGTAATAGTGGGAAGTTTCAATTAGCGTACTACGCAAACGAATATAGTAATAAAGTTTGATTTCTTTGTTTAATGTTAAAACGTGCAAATTTTCTCTAGAACTATGAGAAATCATATTTTAAACTGAAAAGCTCAAATCTGTTTAATTTAAATGCAAACTTAAACCAGAAATGTATCTGAGTTCGAACACAACGACAAATAACTTACAAATCTCAGATACACAGTTGTTACTACTATTCGCAAAACTACACAGTAATTCAACTATAATAATAGTTTCTTGAAGGATATGGCTATTGTTTCTCGCACGAACATGCCTTGAGAGTGGGGGATCCCTCTCTTGTACCGCGATTATGCTTAATTAAAACACTAAAGCCTTATGCGGGTATTCAAATACATAGTCTTAGGTTTGAAAGTCTTTTACCTAAATGACTGATTAACTATATTGTCATATAATCCATTACTACAACTCAATGGGCATTTTACGAATAATTAGAAGATACATTCTGTATAATAGCCATCTCAATAATTACATCGTTCAAAAGACAGTGAAACACATTTCTAAACAAATTAAATGTGTCTAATATACGCAGTATCACAAACGTTGAACCTAGAGAATTCTCAGGTACTCGAACGCAGGAAATGCCAATAAAGACACAATTTGTAGACCAATACAAAAATAAGCTATGAAAATATTTAAGTAAATACACACACACAAAAGGAACCAGAAGTACTATAAAATAAAAAATATATGAGGTATATGAAGGGGTGAAATATACTTGGAGGAAGGAAAGTATGAACTGCAGTCAACAAATCGCAATGGTTTGACTGAAGAACTTCCAAGGAGTAAGAGAATAATTCATATTTTCTTTTATAGCTCATCAACAATATATCTCATTAGAAAACGTAAGTGTGTTGAATGCAGCAATTCCTAATTATACTGAAATGCACTCGTACTAAATCTTTGAAGATATATGCATTGTAACTGCGAGTGCTACGGTCACTAATTTTTCATGACTTCAGAGTATAAAGCGTCCCACCCTTTTCCAACAGTTTTAACCACAAGCCCACATAAAAATAACGGAGTTTTCTGACGATACCCCGATTCCACCACAAACTCTCCCACTCAGTTGAAAAAAAAAATGGCACAATGCAACCGTTATATTCTCATGCATAAGCTCTGAGATCACGAAAGGTAGTACGCGGCGCAGGGACGAGACGCATCAAGCTTCGATGGGGGTTGGAGGCGCAGCCACAGGACTGCTCTACCGATTACCGCTAATAATTTCTCGTTAGCGCGCATTTTACGACGGTTCGTCGGGGTGCCGCGCAGCCTTTATGGAGGCAAATTGTTCGAATTGCGCCCCCTAATCTGACTGCAGCTATTAATGGTCCGATTTCCACAGGCACCGGGCGCTGTCGTTGCCAACATCAGCACAGTCGCTGCCCGCCGCCACCGTCCCCCTCGCTTCTGTTCGCGACCGATAACTTCATCCCTGAATGTTCACTTCGGAGCTGAGAGAGTGTAGAAAACCAAGTAGAGAGAGAAAAGCGTAATGGGGTAAGAGGATACAATTTTAGTGAATACAAAAAAATAGGCATACTTCCAAGAAGATATTCTTGTACTATGTTAGTACTAATTGTAAAACTAAAAACCAGCACTCATTCATGCCTTAAAATTTACAATGCACTGAAAAAGAGTTTTGCTGGCACACAAATCTAGAAGCCCTTAAATATATTATAGTAACTATGCTTGGACTTTCATGCTGGTTGTGACAACATCATCACTATCGATCACATGCTTATCTCGAACACACAAGACTATTTGTTGGATCAGAGAATGTTTTTCTTTCAAATATACTAAAGGTTAAAGAAAACATTATGTTTGACACAATCATTAAAATAAAATTATAATTTTGCTATTATTGTTCATAGAATTCGTGGAAGTCATTTTGTATTTTACGTAAACAGAAGCAAATAGTTATGTTTATTGAAATAGTATCGTGTGGGCTTGGTCAATAGAAACAATATCTTAATAACTCGCCAACGTTTCGATTTCTATTTGAAACCTTCTTCAGTGCTAATAACACAAATGTGACTATTACTATTAGGACACTTTAATTAATTTCTATTGTCCTGATAGCAACAGTTACCTATTTGTGTTATTATTCCCGATGAAGTTTTCAAATAAAAACCAAAACGTTGGCGAGTTATTAAGATATCGTTTTTATTGACCAAACCCTCACCTATTTCAATTATATTGAGTGGTCAAGATCCAGATCATAAGTAATTTTATTTACATTCTCTTCTGCGAGTCCACTCACGAGAAAAAACGTTTATCTTGGAGTATATGTCCCTCTATATAATAAATCTCCTTAGTTCTCATTACTTTAGACTTGTAGAACTGAGCTGTCTCCATTGTTGGTGATCACATCCCGGTGACGACATGGAGGATTTTAACACATCTCAACGTCCAGACGATCATATGAACGTGTGATTGTTAACTCGCCCGAGTATTCAATACTCCCAGATTATCGAACCGGAGGCAAGAGACAAGAGCTGCGTCAGCAATGTCACTCATTCACATGGTTCCTCGCTTCTGATTGTTCTGCTACTTACGTATAGTAATTGCTCGTTTATTAGAACAGAAATAGTTAACTTTTGGTTGTATTTTAATTTAAATTCATCTCAAATTAATTTTATAAATTTTCTAATTAAGTGTTTTACTACTATATAAATTCTCAGTTTTTTTCAAGAAATTGCCAGTTGAGCAATATTATTTTCTGAGACAGTATATACACAGTATTATTTTCTCGCATAATTTGAGAGATAAATCCACATATGTAATAATGAGCTCATAAAACTGAACACAATTCACAAACGCCAACAATTTATATAACTACACTACTATAAATGACAAAATTATTCAGGATAGTACCATGTGCATACCATCCCCAACGGTCTAGAGAAAACGTTGATCCATATGAAGAGATCGTGTGTTACGAATGCTTGACATTTACTGCCTCGTTAAAACAGTGTGCTGAAGCTATCACCGTCGTGAATGTTAATTCAGGGAAGTATAACATCCTGTTGTAATTGACGTAACTCTTGTCAATTAATCCTGTTATTTGGTATATGAGTGTTGATTCCCAACAGAAGCGGTTAAATTTTGAAATATTGATTCATTTGCGTTTACCTTTAGCAACATTTAGAATGTATTCTTAAAATTTAATTCTAAACTAGAATAAAATTACGACAGTGCTGAGTAAATTTAACAAGGATCTGCTAAAGTCACTCGTCTAAAAGATTTGGTGTTGAATATCCGCTCCATTACTAACAACTGCTTGACAGATATTGAAACTGTATTTCACCAGGTAACGAGATTTAATCCTAACACACAAACCAAGGTTAGGTGTTATAATCAATTTAAATCTAATGAAGATATAAATGCAAGAAGTACACTTCATAACATTACACTCGANTGAAGATATAAATGCAAGAAGTACACTTCATAACATTACACTCGATAAATCACGGAGATATGAGTTCAGAACCATAATTTATTCCGGTGTACGAAATAATTTCTGTAATTTGAACATCAATATACTATAGATATTACCTTCGCAAAAGGGATGTTCTGAATTGTCATCAATCGAGTTTTAATACTTCAGACATGAAAATTAAGAAAAAAACATAACCAGACGCTAATATTCTAGTATTGTCCTAGAATCGTCGTTTCAAAATCCCCAAACCTCAACATTTTTGCAAAATACGCGAAGAATAACCGAACACAATTTGAAAAAATAAAGTTAATTAAATATTTCTCATCGGTGTGAATTTATATTACGGCATTATATTAAATATGGTAGTATTTTACATATTTCCGCATAATTTCTTGTGCAAAATATTTACTTTTATCAAATGATCATTCAAATGTATTACAATTAATAGTGTTAGCGTAAAAAACAAGGCGAAGTTAATACCAAACTACATTAGCATTAATTTGAAGATAATTGTAATCACACCAATTTATTGTATTACCCATGTGTTTGAAATAAACTATTACGGGATTATTGGTTATCTATTCATTTAGACACATGAAACTTAATTCCAGTCAGTAGTTAACGTACATTTTATTTGAATATTTACAAGATTTGAATTGGGTCAAATTATTGATGTTATCAACTGGGATATATGAATTAGTATATTGTAAACATCTGAGTGAGCGTGCTTAGCTCTAATTAGAATGAAATTTAAACCTCTCCTCTTCCAAAATTAAACGAATGATTTCTGATGTTATTTTCATTTTTTTCTCTAAAGGTAGTTAGAAAAAAAAGGAAGAAATTTAATTTATTATTTGTAGTATTCTGCAATACCACAGGAACGTGCCTTTTCGTACAAAAAGAACTGGATTCGTCCGCACTTTGCAACTATACTCACGGATTCGGGCAAATAAACTATGCGACGCGAGTTAATTCATCCTTAGGATCGTTCGTCCGTTTCCCTGCGAAATCGGCTTCGCATGTTTCGCTTCCAATGGACGGCACCGTAATTGGTGTCAAGTAAAAGAACCCACAGATATGCAACTCACAGAGGGTTTTTCTTAAAAATGTAATTTATGAAAATGCAACTTTTCTATTTAACTCTCCCACTAGAAAACCAGCTTCAATGGTTTCATCGAAAAATTTTACGTATTCCGACGGCTCCTCATATGATGTCTCCCTATTATTCCTCGTATAATTCGTAGTAGTTCGATAAATAATTTCCTTGCTGCAACTAAAACATTGGTTTTTATGTGACAAATCTTTCTTTGTAGAGAATTCTTCATAATTATTTCGAAGGTATTCGTGGATTTTTTATGGTTGTTTTTACACCAAATTTGAGTTTCTTAACTCCGAAGAAGCTTCGAGGGTGTGTTTAAGAGGCAGCTATGTACGAAGTATTCAATTCACCTTTGACATGACCACAACTTGCCTTGCCACAGGAATCAATGAAAATTTCAACGTTTTACAAAACCGCATTTATCATTCATATGGAGCAAGAAAGGAAGTGCGGGAAAACTCAGTATTACGAGCACGTAGCGAGTTACAAAAAAAAATTGGAGATACGGAAATCGAATCACTGAACAACGATAGCAGTTGCAAATGAAGCAATATCGAACAACATATCGCGTGTCATAACACGCAGGGACATATCGAATAAACAAGGAGGTAGAGGCAACTGAATGGAAGGGGGTAAAAAACAAATATCACGGGCGGGACACGAAATGGAAGAATTTGCGATGACCAATGCGGATGCCTTCGAATCTGAAAAAAAAATAACTACATTCAGGTAATCACGGACATACGCTAAAAATCAGACTTTATTGCCACCTCGTGCATTGTAATTGGTGATTGATGCAAATACTGCATGATGAAGTACAAGGCTTGTCTGGATTGAATGGGGGATTACAATACTCGTAAATATTTTGCAATTACGTTTAAGTGTATCCATCGAAACTATATTCATTTTGAGATAAAAAGGAATGATTATCAATTAAACTAAGTTTCGTATGTTAATAACATTTTAATAACATTGGTACGCATACTTATAACGTACGTAAAACTGTATTATGAATTGTCAGAGAATATACATTGACCTACTCCAAAATCATGTGACCTACAAATAAATATTCTCTTACGGGAAGTCAGATTGTTATTATAAATTGCCAATTAATTATTTCGATTATTTTTCATTTTAACAAATGTGTATCCATCTAAATTAATCACTAAACTTACTTAGGAGCAAAGATACTTTATTTTCAATAATATAATATAAATTTTGTATCATACTGTCATATGTTTTTCCTTCAAATTCTTTAATAATTAGGCTTGATATTTCATTTGTAGTTACACAGTCTAGCGATCACTTTGTTTCCTCACATGTGATAGATATTAAAGTAGGATATAATATTCCGAGCAGTATGAAGGTTGTTTCAGGAGCAAGAAAACACCTTTGCGCGAATAATGATGCATACACTCGTACATCCTAAACATCTACAATGAAGAACTGAACTGTATCCCCAATTTCAACTTGGGCTATTCCGGCAAGAACCCACTTCTTATACTACAGAAAAGCTCTAGGGGTCAATCCATACTAAGTGATCCAGGGTATGTCACCGCATCTCCTCAGAAAAATATCATATTTTGTCTCTTGTTTCTAATATTATTGGAGAGTTGAAAAACATAATTTAAAAAATACCACGTGTGGTTTAAAAATGGCGGCGGTTAAAAGCTCACAACGTTTCGATTTTCGTTTGAAGTCGTCGTTAGATGGTACACATTACAACAAATACAGGAGTTTAAATTTACACACAGACATAGAAAAGCAACGTGTTATTTACAATAAAATATTACAACATGTTTGTGTAGTTTCTGATTTTTTGTTAACATATTTTGAGTTTATGTTTAATATGATGTTCAATAATTCTATTGTTATGTTTCTTTTTTTTTCTTTTTTTTTTGTGTGGGGCTTTAGGGCTCGTCAACATCGAAGGTCATTAGAGCCCCATTTTAAGTTTCTTGTTATAACTTGTACCGCCTTACGACTACTTCAAACGAAAGTCGAAGCGTTGTGAGCTTTTAAGCAGAGAATAAATACTGTTCGTCCATAAAATGTCCTACGACTTGAATTATTTATTTAACTTCATAAAATAAATTCTTAGTCCATATACATTCAAAAACATAACATGCTTGTGTCTATTTTAATCCCTAAACCGATTATAGTACCTCTAATTTTGGAAGGTTCAAAAATGAAAAGCAATCATTTCTTCACCTTTTACGTGATTACTTTGATATTATAGATAAACCAATAAATTAAAACTTAAGACTTTATGGATATTATAAACAAATCGACCCAATACAAAACTTATAAGTGATAACCGTGCGATAATTGAAACAATTGAACAGCATTCGAACGTAGTTCCACAACCTAGGTTCTGCAGACAAAAATGACGCGCCAGAGCGCAGTCATTTGTTAGGACGCACGAGTGAAGTAATATCTTTTCTGGAGAACTTCTGGCCAATACGGCAGATAAGACAGATGTTGAAAAACACCCTGCTTCTAAATATTGTTATCTCGAAAATGAAAAGGTAAAGAATGAAACAATAGAAAATCATCAACACATATTTAAATGCTCTCAAATGATAGTCTTCATTCATTGTGAGTCGCTTCATCCAGTTACACAGAAAGTGAACGCACATTTTATGGGACATTTGTGGATTAATGTATACATCGATGATGATTACATGGCAGTTTTAATGCCTCCTTCTGTCCTTGGGTTCCGAAGTGCCTGTGGTCTTTTAAAATAACCCTCCACTGTTTCGTTTGTCAAATATTATCTATTGTTGCAAATCATTGCTAACTCACCAGCGACGAGGGCAGAGACCGCGAACACTACAACGAGCAACAGCATGGATCCCATCACAGTGGTGGCTGTCGCGGGGGCGGTGGTAGCAGTGCGTGCAAAGGCGGCGGCGCTGGGCGCTGGTGCTGCTGCGGAGGTGGAGCGGCGGAACGGCCCATCACAGGAGACGAGTCGCGGCGCGCTCAGGCGCTCGACCCGCGGCCCGCATGCTGCAAAGGAAGGAGACCAATAGACCGTATGAGAAAATCGATCGCAACAGAGGATACAGTCATTATGTAAATTGTGCGACTCAACTAGGACACATTTGAGGCATACTTAAAGATATATTTAAAAAAAATTCAAGTCTATGTCTAGGTTCCGGCCATGAGGTCTGAACGAAGTATGTCAAAAGGGACGAGTTCGAAAACTCCCAAACCTTGACTAAAAAAACTTAACTAGATGGTAATCATCCCAATAGATGCCATTGATCACTGAGACCTGGCAAGTAGTTCAGCAACACGTTATTTAAAAACATGAAATAACTATTAAACGAACTAGTGTAAAATAGGGAGGAAACTATTTTATTTCTTTAAATATGATACATCATTTTCAAGAAAAACCTTTGTTCTATTCTTGATTAAATTTATTATTTAGTAATCTTTAGCAATTATTTAGTAAAAAAGAAATTTCTAAGAATATTAATTAACTATTTAGTCAGTATAAGTAATATTTTTTGCTTTTTATTTTAAAAAGGATTTACTTGAAGGGTAAATATTTTTTGATGCTGTGTCCAAATTGTATGTATAACTATAATGCAAAGAGATGAAAGAGTGAAATCTACTACTTGTTCCCTATCGATGCGAGAAATTACCAAATACATAGGACCAATTGATGCAAAATTTATTTTCTCACAATCCTTAATATAGTAGCAATATGCCATACTAAAGTCACAACATAAATATATCATATGGGAATGATATTTGTGTTTTGCGATATGTCTAACGGTCAAATAGAAACGAGAAGTCTGTATAAGCTGAAGACAATTACGACGGTTTTTCATTACCCCCGTAATCCTTTAATTTTTGTGACTTTGAAGTTACGACGAGAAACGTACTCTACAATTTGCAATGATATTACGTTTTTATGACTCTGAAACGAGCCACTAATCTAATTGAACACACTGGACCTTTCAACGAACAGTTTCCATATAAAAATGTTTTTATAACCCATCGAGGATTAATAACTAAAGCCATACAAGAATGGAACTCTATCAGCGCATCACCGCATAAACTGAAAAAGCGTAAATAATTAAACTTGTGAAGACAAAAGTATTCCAACAAAGTCTTTCTCTCTGAAGACTCATGACGAAACGTACCAGTTTTACGGAGTCTCCCCATTTCTCCCCAAGTTATCTCAACCGTCACAACAAAGAAGACAAAACGGATATACTCAATCACGACGTCACCTTAACCAACCCGACGCATATTACACTTCAAACAAAATCAACGAACCGCCCACCGCAGCCCTTTCGCATAGTTTCCAAGTCCGCTTCAAACGAGCTGAAAATCCTTCTACTCCCCAATACTTTCCACCATTCCACAGACGCATTCCCCATGCGTCAGCGTCACCCTCTAGCTCCTCGTCTCTTCCACATCTCTCCTCCCTTTGGCCCTTCCCACTTCACTTCTTCCTCGCTGCCTTTTCAGGGCAAGTTTCCCTTCGAGCTGGTTGCCCTCAGGCGACGTTCCTAAGCTCTCGGCGTTTGGCGGCTTTAAGCTCAGGCATGGCCAAACTAGAGCCTGGGGATGGACACTGCTCACGGTGTGGATTTTACTGAGAAAACAAAGACAAAAAGGATGGAAACGCAGTCAGTACAGAAATATGGATAACTTAAGAATAGAATTTATTTACTTCCTACTAAGTAGATCATAACTTCGTATAAAGATGTGATTGTTTCAAAATTAAACCTTTCTTCTCATTCCGGAATTTTAAGGAAATTTTGAAAAATATATGATTTTTTTTCACACTTATTTTTAAATTTTGTGGAAATGATTTAACACGAAAAACAATGTAATTCATTTTTTGAATAGTATTTTACCTGCATATTCGTATTTATCCACTTTGGGAACACTCATGAGATTAACATGTCCAAAGTGGTCAGTTCGAATAATTTTGAAAAAATAAATTTGAAATCACAAGTTAGCACACATGTTTTATGTTTAGCATAATGAAACATTCAGTTTCGTTTCTGCGTCGGGTATTGTTTGTCATGTACCTCCATATTGGAATATCGGTTAAAATAATGCAACTTTAAAATAATGTTGTTTTAAAAATATTTTATTTTGTAGGGTGTCTAAGCCATATAAATAATTAAATACTTATCGTTATTTTGTAGGCTTATTATTTAAAACTTTATGTTAAAAAAAAAAAAAAAAAAAGAACATGAAAAATGTAGTGATTTCCGTAGAATTGAAAATAAGGATCACTGGATGACAATGGCTGGGAAATGCCCAGCGTAGTTGACCTCAGCGTAGAAAAATACCGATATAGCGCGATAAAGGGAACACGTCTGTCAAGTATGAAGTGAAAGTACGACAACAGTGCAAAGGTATGATCTTATGCGATTATCATAAGGCATGGTTTCATGAAACACATACTTCCTACTCGAGTCATGGATCATTCTTTTGAACTTGTTTTAATTAAGGGTCCATGACATCCTTTTAATTAGCAATCCGCTTTGTCAAGGATGAGAAACAACTTTGAGTCCCCCAGGGTAAAACGGGTTTTGCTCAGAATTTATCATCAGGTACGAGAATTTTTTATTTTGGTTCGTGTGAAAAATTCATAATTTCTGAACAAAAATACATTTTCTTTCTGAAATAAATTTTGTTTACTTACGAATGTTTTATGAATATTCAAAATTTACTCGAAGAACAATAAATGAAACAACATGAAAATACTGACGTGGACTTGATGAAATGGTATAAAAAATAAACATACGGCGAAACTTTAGGGTGGTTTTACCTCTGACATGGAGTCTGATACAAGTAAGTATGGACAATTAACGATGACAACATAAGTTGTCGGAAGTCGCTTTGGCGCCGTTAAAAAAATATTTTCGGTTCTGGCTATTGCTTTTATTTTAAGCTAAAATTTAAATAAAGAAAACAAGAACAAATTAAAGAAATTCCGCTTAATAAAAATTATACATTGCTGAAATAAGATAATTATTTTAAAAAACTATGGCAACCGAAATAAAGTTCATGAGAAGAAGCTAGTTTGGCACTGCTTCTCAGAAACCTCGATCGTCGTCGCAATCATTTGTGCTATCCAACACGCATGCTCTCCGTCTCCACCCCAACCCTCCCCACGAGGGCACTCGCGAGGGTCGTAACGAATCCACGGTGGGAGAACGACAAATTGAAAACGCGTTAAGTTCCTCTATAATGAAGTGGCTGACAAATCCATTTACCGGCGGAGCAAACGGATCTGCCGACGCTCAGTGGGACCTTCACCATCCTTTAGCATTTGGAGTTCGAAACTTCAGGAAAGATACCTTGTCTTAGACAACTTCGCAGAATGGTTTCGAGGTAATAGGGAATTGAAAGGAGCAGAAGGTTCTTGGAAATTACAATCTATGTCCTTCACGAAGTTGTAATTTAGAATCTGATTTTATTCTGAATAAATTTTTTTTTATTTTTTTTTATTTTTTTTGCGAAATTTGGTCAAATCTTTGAAGGTCTGTGCATACAATGTTCAAAATAAAAATCAATATTTATTGACTACACACGAGTTCATGTTTGTAGTAGCACAAAATAACGAGTTAAATATTTATGTTACAAGTATCTGATGAAAAAAATAATTACGTAACAACCTTGAATAAATATGAAGTTTTTCTTTAATTTTCTCAAAAAAAGTATATAATTTAAATTGAATTTCGTCACTGATGGGAGTTTGTAATTTAAATATTCTAAAATACAGATGTTTGTAAATGATCATTCGAGATTGAAATGATATTTTTCGTTTATTTTCCCGAAATATTTTGTGAGTGGTGCATTATGTTGAAAGAAATACTCAATTAAACAGTGTTTTATCATAAATATTGACATTATATTACAACTGAAACCTTTATTAACACATAAGGGACACGTCAGGAATATACTCTCAGTTGCCTTGAAAGAAAATTCCATTTCAGTTCACAATTAGTGATTATGATTTTTATGGGTCATTTGATCAATATAAATGGCTGAAATTCTCCTATACATTACAAACATAAGTCGAGACTATTCTTTCTCAGTGATATAAGAATACAGGAAACGGAAATAGTACAAAACTTTTGTTAGCTTACCTCTTGCATATCATTTCTCCTAGTAATATTAATGAAATCAAAAATAGATGAAAATTTTGAACTTTCATGTATAGAACAGTACTTTTTACCATCAATTGATGTTAGCAATAGACTTTCCTAACTACCGAAGTATTATCGTGTATCCATGTTTAATGAGTTTTTGAATTTATAAAATAAGTTAGTCCGGTGAAAATCGACTCCTCTACCGGCGGATAAGTATTTACTAATTTTATACCTTTTTGAGATAAATTAACATTTATAGCCTTACAAATACGCTAATTTTCGCTTTAGACAAATTCGAAAATTTATGATCATAGACAGTAAACCCTCTATATTTCTGAATTAACCAATAGGTTTTAGTTTTTATCGCCAATCCCATGGCCAGTATGCATGGAGATCGATCTGAGCTTACACAAATTCCTCATAATGAGACTAAATGTCATTACAGCAATCCATATGCCAATAATGGATATTGATAGAATAACGCTGTAATACCATTCTAAATTACACATTATTTCGACATTACGCCGCGTAATAGGAGGGAAGCATTCTCGTAACTCTTAATGAAAAATATCAACAGATTGATAAATTACGGCTAATTACTACGAGTGATTGACCAGCCAAGAAAGAAAGATTGCTGCGTTGTGAAGTGGAGTGAAGAGAAAGTCGGCCGCTTCCAGCGGCGAAGCACTCAATAAGTGCTACGCGGACGGTTAAACGTTAATTTATCCTTCTCATGTGTCCAATAGCTCTTCTCGGATACGCAATAGCTTGAGTCATGGACGGCGTTGGCGCCCAGCCCGCGAGGGTGCAACAAGGGGTTTGACTGCTCAAGGACTGGAAGGGATGGTTTGTCGAAGATGTTTAAAGACTGGGACGTCTTCGGGGTCGATACCACTGTGACAAAGGAAGACACCCAAGCAGTTGTAGAGAATGAGTACAGTAAACTTAAAAGTGCTGATGGAAACTTTTCAATGGATATATAACACAGGCACACAAAAACAAATTATTGGTCTATTTCGAAGACTAAACCTACGCATTCTTATGTATTTTGACGCGCTAGAACCGAATTCAGGATTGCTCCTTCACCTCCCAGATATATGTAAATCACAAAAAACTGCCCTTAAACACAAAAGAAAAGAACACACAACAAAAAATTGTCTTTCTCAAATATTAGGATTATGTGTCCTAATGTGTATTCATGCGCTGAAATCAAAATCCGAATACAGAATTACTCCATAATCCATTTTTTAAATTCGTATTTTATGTATTTTATGGTGGTTTAAATCAATTGAACAAAAAATGAGGGTGATGGAGAAATTCTGATCCCGGATTCGGATTCAGTTTGTCATAATACATAATGATACAAAGGTATAGTTTTTGGAACGACCAATTTCTTATTTTGGCATGCTTTTTGTAAACGGTTTAGGTAAGTAACTCCCGAATTCTTGATTACCGAGCAGTTAATTGTTAACATCCCAAGATTTGACATATAAAATCTGAAGTGTTCCCCATTCCACTTTCCAATTTTCATTCTTACCACAAAATAGTAGTAAACAACCTACATAAGATTATAAAGTAATTTATAGGTAAGAAACAAACACATTAAAATGATCAAACACAATGAAATATCAATAAAACATAATGACACATCAATCGGTTTAAAAATATTTATCCTGAAAACCTCACAAAGTACAAAGTTAGCTACACATATTTATATTGAAATGGGGAATTATCATCCTCCGTGAACACTTTGCAATCGCCTCAAAGGTTGAACCGAACAAGGCGCCTCCAAGATTCCGGTGCGTATTCCGGAAATGCTATAAAGCAATCTGTACGCAATATTCTTGTACAACAAGAATATTTATATTTACGTTCTCCAAATGTTTTATCTTAAGAACTGAAAGTGGAGCACGGAGTTAAATGAAGTCGGAATGAGTTGTCTAGAAATATGTTTCTATCCCAAAGCATTCAAAGTAAATTCTCAAGTTTGATTTTCGATGTATCAATTTGTTCGTGAGTTATCGGGGAAACCAAATTTTTAACATACATTCATACACACATACGACATCGCAAATATTTGAAAATAAATTCTTCTGGAGTCAATTCGTTAAGATACAATAAGATCTCAATTGTTTTTTCGGCCGATTTCAATACTTTCCTTATACATTCTGTATTGGAAGTCAACAAAAATGGACGTTAAAAACCTAACGAAATCTTTCACTGAAGTGACATGCTCTTGATGTTCCTATCTTTAATTTTAAATGATATGAAGTCCACATTTATAGTTTATAATAGCATAGGGAAAATAACATCAAACATCTTTACCCCTGTGTTTTCTTAAAATGTCTTAGTTGCAGAAAACTTGGAATAAAACGCACTGCTCGAAGCTTGTAATTAATAATATTACTTGAACAAAACACATTTTTCATCCGTAAAGTTTGAAAAGTACGCGTGGAAACTGAGAATTTATCATTAGAATTTGTTTCTCTCTCTGAAAAGAATCACATCATTATCTTCCGGCAATATATTTGTACTGACATGATCATCAAAAAAGAATTGTATGAAACTATCCCTAATCATCACTTGTGGCCCGTATATTTTGAGGTCATTAATGAAGTTCTTTTCTAGATTCATCCTCAACAGATAAAAACTCAATTTAACAAGGGTATATTCATATACTTTTTACGTGAACGGTGCTAACATTAGACTTAATGGAGTATTGATTTTATCATTACCGTATATCAACATGTTGCTACGCAACAATTCAAAAACTAAAACAATGTAGAAAAACCCCCTTCAAAGCACGAAGTGGAAGAATTTAAGAATTCTGTAGTACATAATCTTATTAATGTGCCTGTTTCAGGCATGCAATATATAATGTTTCTTGGAAATGAGCGTAATTCTTTACATTACTTACTATTCATAGTTGTATTGTAATACTGTTACCAAGCTATATAAGCTTTATATACTAATATATAAATGCGTAGCGGGAATGTGTATCTGTCTGTTTCCTACCTGAACACGAATAAACCACAGAACCGATCGTGATGAAATTTAATAAGGAGATTGTTCAGGATGAACATAGGCTTACTGTTATTTTTAAAATATGTGATAAGAAAGATAGAAATGGTTTTTGAAGATAATTTTGATAAAATCAGGGAAAAGAGTTATATTAACTTACGCTGCCTAAACAATTAGAGATAGGTGACAACTATGCATGGAAATATTGTTTATCTCAAAGAGTTTATCAAAAAGTCCACGACAGAATATGTCTATCTACAAAAATTTACCTAAATTATCGCTAAAACGCTATTAAAAGCAGAAGTGTTAAAATTCTTCAATTTAAGAGTAAAATATAAGGAAAAAATAATCATTCATGAAATTTAATGGACTATTTGTTTTGCGCATTTAACAAACATAAAAAACGTCTTAAAATAATAAAATTTCGACAAATAGTTTAGATTTTACAATAATTTTAATGAAATGGTGCAGCCGCGGCATGCCTCGCAAGCGAAATTTTGACCGGCGCGTAGATGGCGTAGTGAAAACAGTCACGTAATTGTATTAAATTTGTATTATTATGAATTTGAAAAATTATGTTACTGTACATATTTTTCAAAACGAGCATTTTGATCTTACATAATTTTTTCCCGAGTAAAAGAAGATTAGTCTAAGAAAAATCCAGGACAACGCAGCATAATCAGCTAGTTTACGTATAAATACACAAAAATGCATTGTTGCGTTATAGATCAATAAATGGAATGTGACGTATGGCATAATGACAAGCTTACGCAAGAAATAAGATCGTCTGCAATCGTAAAAGGATTTAAAATGACTCGACGTACTTGAGCATACTACTGAAAATCGTATATTTACGACCCTTCCATATCGTTTTTGAACTTGTGCTGAGTTTCGGGTTCGTCTTTAGCGCTATGATGATAGGTTACAGTTACAGTTAGTTAGTTACAGTTATTGGTACTAAGAGGAGGTGGATGGGGGAAGGAAGGTTAGATTTCCAGTAGTCACAGCTAAATGAACTGAAACATAAATGTGAAAAGTTAAAAATAAATTTCATCCTCCACAGGGAATTGACTTGGTGATGAGCGAGAACAATGAGCGGGGCTGCCGACCACCGTAGTACGACGAAAGGCTACGTATATCGAGAGGGCGGTCACACCATTTCGTCTGACTATCCCTCCCTACTAGCACACCCAGCCGTAGTTTGCCGGGTGGTTAGTAGCTGCCGGGCGAGTGTGGGAATTAAGTTGAGCGGCTTGTAACTCTACATCCACCCTAATCAATTACATGACTAGAGTCAAATTCATCCATCAGTAGTACGGTTTCCCACTATCCACCCCGGGAAAGCTCCTTAAACAAACCCAAATAGTAGTCATGATTTATTATGATTTATTTTCGTTATAAGAGGGTATACATTTAGTATCAAGTAGGGTGTGTTAGAAGATAGTACTGTCAATTCTTCTTCATAACGCGCTGTCACTGGTCCTTCTTAGAGGGTACCTTTCTCGGAGCACAGATTCCATCCGGTGAGATGTTCAGCAAGGAACAAGAGTAAGATAACGTAAGTACAACGAGTGTTTTCATGCAGGAGATGTATATCAACGTACAAAATACAATCGATCCTTTCCTTTCAATTAAAATGAGGGTTATGTTGTTTTTTGTGGGGCTTTGCGGCTCATGTCGACATCAAAGGTCATTGGAGCCCGAAAAACTTGTACAGGTAGGGAAAGTGCAGTTACGCACTAGGAAGAGCCAACATGACTCTCCCCGTGTGTGGGACTTGTCGAATGATTCAACCCTACCCACTAAAAATCCTCCTGATCTACAATACACCAAAACATATCTCACAACATACATCAAAACAAAAATGGAGAGGGGGGCAAAAAATGAGGGGGTACATAACATGAGGAATAACAAAGAATAAGGGGGACAAAAAATGAGGGGTAGGACAAAAATGAGAGGAATTAGGAAAATGAAAGATACCCTAGCCTTGATAGCGTCGGGATCGAAAAGAAGAAGAGGTGACCAAGGGAGGTCAGGAAAGAGAAAGGAAGGAGCCACGCACAAATAAGTGGAAGTAATGCCAGACTCAGTTCGGGGTTCCGTGTTCGCCAAACACGTACTTACTAGATGTAAGTCCCCTGGGGGGAAAATGAGGGTTATGATTTCATTGCATTTTTAATCTTAAAATATTAATATTTAAATGTAATCTATTTTTAAAACATCATGTAACCTCGGATCACTGAACAAAGAATACGAAGCAATTCGTAAATGTTCAGTGTAACAGAGGTGCATGTAAAAACATATCTTTTTTAGTGTTCATGTTTGCATGTTCGTAATTCAACGAAACTTCTTCCGTGCTTGAAGTGTAATCTTGTTGGATTACATGAAGCTCACAGACGATCCACTCGTTCCGTAAATTAGATNAAAAAAAAAAAAAAAAAGTTGCAGCCTTCTGGTGTTTGCATTAGTGAGGAGGAATTTCTATGGGTACACGAACTCTTCTCAAATCTCATGTTACTGAATAGGATTAGGAGAGATTTAGAAAAATGTCTTCTTTTAAGAAATAATTAAAGTCACTCATATAAAATAAAATTAAGTTCATTTTTTAATCAAGAAAATTTTTATGTTTAAAGAAAATATAAAATGTATTTAGAGACGATGGTTATTTTCAGTTAATGAACTTATTTCAAGTACTTTTAAGTCAAGTATACGAATTATCATGTTGTATTATAGACAAAAACTACAAACCTCCATTAAACAATCATTCTACAATATTTAAGATATTTATCCCAATTCAAGTAGAAGAAATCTGGGAGGACAAAAATTCCCAAGGGATGATAAACATGGAATGTGAATGAAAAATATTTTATTTCGCCCCTTAGTAAAAAAATGTAATTAATATCTTTTAATATCCAAGTGATATAAATGTGAGAACTCAGAACGAAATATTGCTCATTAGAAATTGCCAAACAATTAGTTTGTATTTGCCTTTGCAACTTGACGCGAAATACTGTATTTCGAAACTTTTTGACAATTCAATGAAAGCATAACGCTGAGATATTTGTGTATTATAGAAGCGATCAAACAGGGCCGTCAGCGACTCATTGAAAATATTATTTACGAATGCATTTAAAGGTCCATTAACTCACAGCGTTATCAATTCAGAAATTTATGATGTAAGTCTGGAAACAGATTTTGTATTATGAATCCAATCTATCTACTATTTTTGCGCAGCAGAAGATCCATTTTCTGAGGAGACTGATGGCACGTCCTTCTGTATTGAAGGTGCATGAACTATTTTCAGTCGGAGGGGTCCAATCCCCTTCTACGTCCATCAAGCCTCACCCAGCGCAGCGGCACACGACGCTCAGCTCTCGTCCAAATCGAGATCTATCGAACTGTCGATCGCGGATTATAGGCGGACGTCGATAGTCCATATAAATCACCAAACAGCAGAGCCTCCTTTATCGCGTGCGTCGACCCTCATTCACACCACGCATGTGAGAGCGGGATGGAAAGGGGTTGGATGAGGGAGGGTGAGAGGGAGAAGAAGAGGGGTGGGAGTGTATGCAGATCGAAGGAACTGAGTGGGAAGGGAAATGCTCGAGTAATTCAAGTTCGTTAGGAAATGATGTGGAAATACTGGTGGATTAGTCAAATGGCTTTACTTGTGAATAGCAGATTAAGAAAAAATGTTGTTATCGGAATACTAGAGAACCAAATCGTTTATTCATTCGTAATCCAATAATTATGTATCAGCACAAGCAAAGCAAAAATATGTTTTGAAATGCCGTTTCGAAAATTCCATAAATAAGGTTTTAGATTACCAAAGAAAAAGAAGACTAAAAATGAAAGGGAAATATTTGTTGAAACGAGTATAAATACATGTAATTTTTAGGTTCCAATATATCAATAAATCCTACGAAGAAAGATTCAAACATTCATAAATACATGCTCACTAGGCAGATTCAACTGTTAACAAATCTGGTCCTCTCATTCATTCACGGAGAATCCAAGTCCGGCAGCCGTCTATAGGATCGCGGTTCGAAAAACCGACAGATTCAAGGGCTCTGCTCACAAGCGCTATCCCCCTCCCTCGTCACCCCTAACCCAACCATAAAAGCCACTCCTCCCACTGAGTTAAAATACGTTAAAAAACACATGGGGCGAATTCTTGCGCAAAGCCCGTGAAGCGTGTTAATAACCGAGCGCGTGTTAACTGCAGTCAGTCATAAACCACCGCAGAAATAATCGCGAAACAGTGCGAGAGTTTGGAGTGAGGGTAATACCTGTTACAAAAAGCAAGCACTCATCCCTCTCCTTTCATCCCTTCGGCGCTTAAGTCCACTTGCATCAACTGCAGCGTGTACACACGCTTCACGAAGACCGGTGGCTGAATTGTGAAATGGTTGGACGATGAGGGTTAAGAACACAGAAAAGAAAATTCAATTTCATTAAAAAAATATTTAAATATAATTTATATTTTATAAAACAAGGGGGAAAACCTCTAAGTTCATTTTGACTGTTTTAACATTACACATTCTTTTGTTGTATGTGTAATATTCCCCTAAATAATTCCTCAGACAATGTTCAGGTGTTTGTGGAAAATATAAAAACTAAGCAATACATGAAAGCTCCACATTACTATTCAATGTTTTCTCTAAAGAACAGCATAATAAAAATTATCTAAAGAGGATTTCCGAAACATGATCAAGTATAACAAAACAATGAGATACAAATAAGTGAGTCATTATTAGTCAGATCCACCCTGAAGATATTCTAGGGTGGAAATAGAAATCTCTTCATTTGGGAGACAAAAATTCTGTTCTCTATACAATAGTGACTAATAAGTTATTGTGGCATAAGCTATTCAAATTATTACGAAAATTTGTCGAGATTTAATTTGTTGTATCACGCAGTTAAATACTAATAGAAATTTTACTAATAATACTTATTTTGAAGAAATGATATTCATACTCATTTCAGTGTCATTTATCATATTAGAAAATGTGTATCTGCACGGATAAGAAAATAGAGCGATCCAACTGATTACTCCTTGAAACAAATCAAGGAGATTCTACATTTGGTGCTGTCCTGTAGTTCGATAAATTCGTTAATCACCGAAATTTTTGACATCGGGGCATTGTTTCTGGTGACGCTATATTCGAGAAAATGGCAGCTAAATTAACTTTATCACCGACTTTTCGTTTCCGATACGAATTACAGAAATAAATGATATTACTTATATGTTTATGTTGCTTAATTTAACCCATGTGAAAACTGAAGACATTCACAAAGAGGATGTTTCGATTAGTTCCATCAATTTTTAAAAAAATTATAATTCTTTTGTTTGCAATAAGTAGAATAAAATGTATTAATATAGCAGAGGGACACTTTTAATATAATTAACCGACGAGGAAGGAAATCAGTCTCTTTCGTAAGTCTACATAATTTTTTTTTTTAATTCTGGTGATGTAGTCTTCATACATCTGTGTTGAATTAATACATGATCAACGTGGAACGTAAGTTGCCTCTTGTCCACGTCTAAACCCATGTTTCTCCTCGGGCCTGAGTGTGACTGAGTTATTTTTATTATTTCCAAAAAAAAAAAAAGCATTCCTCGTGCAGATACGGGTTAACTTGGATATCATTTCTCTTTAAAATCCATGAGTTGAAATATCATTCCCCTTCAAAACAACTACTAAGAAGGATATAAAATTAGTATTTAATCTCATAACACAAAAAAATTAGTGGTTATTCGCCAAAATCATGCCGAATATAGTTGGAAATGTTTGTTTCCAATTAACGAACTTCTAAAACAATACTTTTCTTCAATAAGATATCATATGCGAAGATACAATATGTGATGGAATTTTTTATTTCTAACATTTTACTCTTCCCGTTGTAGAATATTTTAATTACATACCCGGCTAGGTTTCCAACGCCATAATCCTTTTTCACAGGTTTACGGATGGCAGTGTATCCTTCTCAACGCCCATCTCCTTATTATCCCTCTCCTACGGCGGACTGCTCAGGTGCAGCCACGCCATCGTCGACGATAGACTGTTTACGCTAGCTCGGTCTCAAGTGTTGCGGTTTCATTCCTAGTTAAGATGGATTTTCTAAAATACAACTTCTCGCCGCGGTTCCGCGAATCGGAGCATTTTAGGAAAATATCATGAGGGTTTCATAACATACTCTATGTTTTAAAAACATTCTGTTTCCCTAGCGTTATTAATACGACGTCTATCTACCGGAACGGCTGTGTTGTTATTCTGTGGGATATTACGCGATCCTAAGGAGGATCTTACATGAAAACAAGTCAAAAGAGAATATAGCAAGCTTATGAAGCTTTTTCACAGTTTGTTATTTAACTTTTTGAACATGAGAAGAACCAAAGGGACTTAAAAATAAATATACACAATCTTTCCAAATTACATTATTGTTTCATATTTTACCATGCACCTTTTAGAATCTAATATTAGAGACCCTAGTAAAATGAAATCGGATATACTATCGAAAAGTAAGTGTAGTTCGAGTGATTCGTCAGTTATATTAAGAAAAAAGTAAATAAAAATTTGTAAAATGTAATTATAATATAAACTACATTGAAGATGAGATGTGTGAAAAATATTGAAATTAATTAACTAAAAATTTGTTCCATTTTGTTATTCGACTACTTGGAATGTGTGATTCCGTGCATGTCTTGCAGGTATGAAGAAATGGTCGCTTCTAATTCGTCATGTATTCCGCGAAATGTACACAATAATTGGATGAGATATAACCACATCCTCGTGGGTTTACATCCCTCCTCTCCAAGATGAGAAATATTGCAACATAAGTCTGAATCACTAAATCGTCGTTTCTTGCATCGCGTGTCGTGATGTGTGTATAATATACATATAATGAATATGTGTTCTAGTGTTCAGTGTTAGTTTAGTCACTTAAAAGTTTATTTATTTTTTATATTTTTTTTACTTATTGGTTTAACACAATATTGTTAATTATAATTATGAACTAGGGGCGCAAAATCATTTCTCCGTCTGCAGCATGGAGTGGGAAAAAATTATATAGAGAAAGGGTCATTTCTGGCGTGGTCCTCTATTTTGGTCGTCTTCTAGTGCTCTATTCATGCTCATGAACTTATCAGTCTTTTATTTGAAATTTGAAAGTAAAATAAATATTCAGAATATTATTTCAAAACGTATAGAGGCATATCAATCTTATAAATATCGTAAAAGTGTTATGTAAATGAATTTTCGTTGTAGATAGAAATTGACGTATTTGTGTATCTGCAGTGCGTTTCCTGTCCTATGTATTTTTTATCATATCTTTCATTTCAGTTTACGAAAAGTGTATTCTACTTCTGCTTGGTCCATTTACACTGCTAAATATTATTCAACCTTCTTGAAACAGTAAGATAATGTGTAAGTGTAGCAGACAGAAATTATTTTACGGTGTCTATACCAAACTTTCAAGCGAACCGCTAATGCGGATTGTTACGGCACACCACAAACCCATATGCGATGTGCGTAAGATTTTTGGTGGAGAAGCGGGATTCAACCATAAACCACAACCTTTATGGTAGAGTTCGCTGCCACCAGCTTGGTTTCCCCAAGCAATCAAACCCACGAGTAATAACAATAAAACATTTAATTCAAATTAAATAAAGCTCTGAATATTTACAAATGTAGACAAACTCGCAAATCATAAATACAAGTTTGAACTTGTTATTACTTGATATTGCTATCTAAAAGCAATAATTACACACAGTTATAACTACTGGTGTTATGAATTAACTCGGAAATCTACCCAGATTATCCGAAGTTCAAAAAGTTCCAAGTTGCTATCTCGAAATAAATAACTGTTCCAAGCTATGTTATTCGCGCCTATAGC
>NNCF01127779.1:1013642-1035076 GCA_002313205.1 Laupala kohalensis | reverse complement strand
GTAAAGGTTTCACTTTAGCTCTCTTAATTATGTTGGGAAACACCCCTTAAAGAACTATTAAAAATATTTACGAGTGGATTTAATATAGTGTGGGACGAAGATTTAACAATAAACTCAGGTATACCATCTAGCCTGTCGAAAATTCGTTTTTTAAGTGAGCTGATGATTCCCATGACTTCACTGGCGTTAGTTTCGGAAGTGAACATAGAATTGGGTATGTGGGTGGTAATAATTGGAGGACATTGATTTGGATATATTGAGTTCGTTATTTTACCAACTTCTGAGAAGTGAGAATTAAACAAACTTGCGATGTCCTGAGGATTTGACACGATCTTGCCATCGTTTAGTAAAGAAACATTTTCTTCGCGATTTTCAGAAGTTGACGTGTAATTGTTAACAATATTCCACATGGCTTTCATCCGGTTGTTCGATTTTAGTATATGCCTGTCGTTTTCCATAACTTTAGCTGCATAGACTACTTTTCGGAGAATAGTCTTATATTTACGAAAATAATTATGGAATTCGGGTGGCTGGTTATAGCGTTTTGAAAGATAATATAAACGGCGTTTGTTTTTTGAAGAAATTCTTATCCCTAGGGTGATCCATCTATTGTATTTTTTTGTGTTAATTAACTTGCGTTTTATGGGAAAACTAGAGTTGTAATGTTTTAGGAATGTTGAGATAAATACATTGAATTTGTCGTCGGTGTTTTGGCAATTGTAAACATCTTTCCATGTTTCTACACGCAAATAATTTATAATTATGGATTTATTTATATCATTAAACTCTCTTGTAAATTTGTAAAGGATTTTAAGCGGTTTTAGTTTATTATTAATAGTCAATACTTGAGCAAGGTGATCACTGTATCCGTCGATAAACACTTCAGAGAGATACTAGATTCCTTTGTTGACTTTAACTTGATCTAGCAATGTTTGAGATGAGCCGGAGAGGCGAGTGGGGTCGTTTATCGTAGTAATAAGGTTGAGGGAGTCGATAAGATTCTTGAATCGATTAACTAGTGAATGTGCAGTGTCGGATGTTATTAGGAAATCGATGTTGAAATCGCCACATATAACTATAGATTTAGTAGATTTATGTGTGATATGTTTTAAAACAATTTCGAAGTTCCGAAAAAATATGTCAAGATCTGATTCAGGAGGTCTATAAATACACTAAAGAACAATACCGGTGTCGGTGAGATTAACTGCAGAAAATTCGAACACACTATCTACGCAGAAGTTCTCGTAGTCTGTCAGTGGAGAAGATAAAGTATCATTACGAACGTAGATTCACGTACCTTCGCGGGGATTTTTGCCTTTAAAATTTTGCCGACAGTAAGAACTTGCTAAATAATAATTAGAAATAGCAGTGTCGTTGATGTTCTTAGTTGAAAGCCAATGCAAATCGAATCGACTTTCGTGTACCAGAATTTCAATGTCTGTGAATTTGTTTGAAAGGGATTGCACATTATGATGAAATATAATTATTTTATTTTCGCAAAAAATTTGTGACTCACGTGAAATGAAATCGACGTTAGATTCTGGAGAGGAATTTGAATTTGGTACAGCTTCTAGTTCCGGATCAAGCTCGCACACTGCACCTGAACGCGATTGTCACCTTCGAGTACCACATCGTACTTCTGAGCGCAATTTGTAACTGTGTATGGGGGCGGCAGGAGGAATAGAGGAGGACGTGCAAGATATAGACGTGCAATGAACAACAATATATACGATAGCAACGAGTTAACGTGTAACGATGGGTGGGGTCAAAAAATTAGAACTATAATCGAAACTGCCGATCTAGGACACTTGTGGCAGACAGCTCCGGCGAGATCTTCAGAGACTTGAAGAGACAGAAAAAGAACATAACGGCTGAGAGACAGGAAAAGAGGTCACCAATCATGCAGAATATTGTGGCAGGAGACTGGGGGCGAAAACCATACATAGACAAATTAAACAAGGTAGCAAGAACTGGTTACGCTTGGTTTCGACTTGGGGGATGGAAATTAAGGAAATTGAGGGTGGATCGAGATTTGCAATGCCCTTTATGCACGGAACAAGAAGACTGGGTCCACATTTTTTAAAAATTGTGTTAACACTGAAATAGATCGAAAAAATGACTTCTTGAGGGGGGGATACAATCGTAAACCAAGAAATTACTCGCTTTTGATATAATGCGAGATAATAGAATCTACGTTACTTTACTCCTTGGCAAGTTTCTGAGTATGGTTCAAAAAAGAGGGAGGCGGAACTGATGAAGCAGATTGACCAGAATAAACACAATTCATTTAAATGTGTTTAAATTATTATTATTATTATTTTAAGTGACAGTTGTAGTAATATTAGTATTCTATTTTAGTCTGGTTTCATTGATTTAAAAATGTAAACATGTGCGAATATGGGTACATGTATGTATATACAGGTAAATATGTAAACAAGATTTATTTGGGTATGTCCCGCCTCCCATTTACATTCGGCGTAACATAATTAAAAATTATCTGGTTAACAAAACATTTATTCAAAAAAAAAATCAACTGGACTGATAGATGTATGCATATCTTATTTGCCCTGCAGATAAGTATGTATTCATTCTATGAATTATTTGATTCTGCGGTCGATTATTTTTGTCCTGTTACAGGTTTCCAGTTACCAACCAGATTCTTTTTATGCTTAGCGCGCTTGCCCTAACCGTTCGTTTTCCGTGGTTCCCAACGGTGCTCAATGAACGAAACACACTTAAGTAATATAACAATAGCTGAGATTAAAAATTAAAATTATATTTAAAAAATAGCCATGACAGTAAAAAAAATCTTATTGTAACTTATAATAGCAGAAAAAAAGAATTAATAAGTGTTAATATCACTTACCTTCCAAATAATTGAAATATTTTAATACCTCTAATTTTAGTCACTGTTTCAGTTCATTGAGAGTGAGTACTAGTATAGTATGCACAGCCTACGGTACATTTTAGGGACTCTGTTAGGCGCATAGATATTAAGCCCCGCCATATATATTGTATATTTTGTTGTTGTTAAAATCAGCTTTTGAATTGAAAGAATGATAACTTTTCTCCAAGTGAAAATTGTGGCATCGAACCACGAACTCTGTGGAAATTGTGTACAATTGCGGAAGTGAACAATTCAACGGCTGGTGAAGTGATTAAGACCTTGGTGATCAAAGCCGGTGACGCGTCTTCGATTCTCTTCTCGTTGCCGTTTTTACCTGGTTGAAAATTATCACATATCTTCTTAACGTGTAGGTATACGGAATAAATAGATAGCTGAGATTCACAGGTATTAAACTAATTTTTCCGTCAGAGATAAGGACAAGATCTTCCGATAATTTACTATAGATGAATTAGACGCAGAATATATTCTGAAAGAAGAAAATATTTATTTTCAAGTTTAAGCCAAAATAGTTTAACATTGTTTTTGCTGACAAACGAAATAAATAATCCTAGTTTTGAAGTTTCGCATATAGTTATTATCGTATATCGAGATTGGACTTAGTGTTCGGACTCATATTTATTCAATATTTATAGGAAGAAAAATATATAAGTGCTCATGCGCTTACCGACTGCGCCATCTTTGGGTCTCACAAGTTGAATGAGGATGGTAGACGGGCCCGGGAGGGGAACGGGATGGCGTAGTCGGCTGTGCTCAAGGTCCCGGGTTCGAACCCCGGTCCCGCCTCCCATTTACATTCGGCGTAACATAATTAAAAATTATCTGGTTAACAAAACATTTATTCAAAAAAAAAATCAACTGGACTGATAGATAAAAATACCACACTAGATCATTGATTAGAATATAATATTCGTCATATAAAAATATCTTACTCAAATTGTATAAAATCTATAGTACGTTGAGATTACAAGACGCAAAACGTTGTAACACAATTTTTCTCAAAAGTTCGAAGTCTCGATACTAGAGGCAAAAGTTCTCCGTGACTCGAAGTAAACAAGCCGTACACATTGAGTAAATGCAAACCAAAACACATCAAAATGCTTGTATTTTCTTTTCAGAACACTCCAGAAAATGTGACAGTAACATTATTTGTATAGTTAATTGCTACATGGTAATATATACAAAGAGTTTAATATTAATATACAGAAAACATAATTTATGTAACTAAAAGAAAACATTTTTGTAGAGAACTGCACAGTTTGTGGAGGATATAACGAAATAAAATTTAAGTAATTATCACTTCGATGCTCCTTTGCTAATTATCTTTATTTTTGGGTAAAAGTAATTCCCTAACAGGGGTGATAGTTAAGTCGAACATTCAAAAATTTAGAATATTAATTAGGGATGTTCTTACAAATTAAAATAAAATAAAAGTGTGACATTCATTATGATTAAAATATATTGAAATCAAGTCATGGTAACATGCTTCATTAGGGATAGTTTCAGAATCACATAATTTTCTTTTCAAATGAATAGTAAATCATTTTCAAACTACCCAAACTTTTGGACAGATCAGAATAGAGTATTTGCAACTACCCTAAAACAATTAACGATCATTCCTAGAAATGCGTATTTCTCACAAATAAAAATGTGTATACACGAAAGTGTGCTCAAGGAAAAATAGTGTGAATTTGTCCAAGTACAAATGTATTTTAGTTAATAGTGACATATAACATCTCACAACCTAACAATACTGGTCCAGGAAAATACGAGAATGTTTCGAGTACCGACAAAATAGAAGGTAGGACACATTTATTCAGACATTTTTTTTTGTGTTACGTCATTAGACAAGTGAATCATCTATGGACTCTTTGAGCACAATGAGTGACATATTTTAATTGTTGAGCTTCTGTGAACAATTTCTTCAAACCTCATAGGTCCATTCAAAATGTACGCCTTTGAGGTAAAAAATAGATGAAATGATTGGACATAGTATGCCAGGTTTTAGTAATTACAATCTCATTTATTAATTATATTGGAAACCACGAGGCAGCACTTCCTCGCCGCAACAATGTATAAGAACCTCCGTAACATTAAGTAATATTCACGCCATCGATCCGGATAAACAATCGATATATGGTCAACTTGTGTCGTCACGCTATCGATCGATCGACCGGGAAGGCAGCCAGAAAAAGGGCGAGCCAGAACATGTGAGCATTAACTTAATCTCCAAACGTCGTCCGAGAAGTCAACATCACTTCTGATTTAGTACTCTCATCATTCGGCAACCTAGCCACCGACTTCTCCTTCAGTCTGTACCAGGAGACAGCTGGAGGAATTATTCTCAACTTGAAGATCTCCTCGCGAAGGCAGCGACACGCTGTTGAATCGCCACGTGATAATCGGTCTTCAAATCAACCTCAACACCATCACTCCGACATCAAACCAACGCCATCCAAGCTGCATCTTTCAAGGAAGCTGGGTCATCTCAACTCGTCTCATCCCAGTGGATTTCAGCTTTGTGTTACCATTATTTTTGTCATATTTCATGTTATTAGATTGTTTGTTGGCAACCAGTGTTAATCCACATCTCATCTACCTTCCTCATTCTCTAATTTATCTTAACATTTTGGTCTTTCGAACCTCATCATTCATGTGCAGGTATTTCAGGCGGAATTGTCTGCACAACATCGATTTTGGTCACTTGTTATTAGCGACTGGATTTTATAGAACCTGCATTATACTTGGCATAATTGAAAACGGCAGTGCTTTTATTTATTACTACGGAATATCTACAGTAATAAATATCGGTTCATTAATTAGTGTTTTACCAACGCTGTAGTGCAAATGATTAAAATTAGTAATTTAAACGTATTTGTAGATAAATAAACAAATGTAAATAAATGAATTAAACTTTCATCAACACAGTTTGAAACGTCAAAAAGGACTTATTCATCCATTTTGTCAGCAAGTGAAAATACTGTATCCTAACATAATATTACTTGAATTATAACATACCTCTTTAAATGACAACATTTTGTTCTATTCAACTAATAAAAACAGTAAACGCCTAAAAATTTCTAATAAGTTATTGATCGTCTATGAGAATAATATTTACAGAATTAATTATTTTCCGCAGAATCAGAAGACTTCGATTAAAAATAATTCCTTTGCAAATTGTTATCATAATGTTTTTGTTTTCTAGGACCAATCTATCAACTATGAACTGAAAAAGAATTAATTATCGAAAGCCATTTTGCCTTTTCTAATAATTACGGGAATATATCTTCGTAAAACCCTTGCAATATATCATATTATTATTGAGCACTATATACTCAGTCTCATAAAACATGAAAAACCGTATATGATGCGTCAGAACAATATTTCCAAGGAATCATTCATCATAACGTGCACAATACATGGGCAGGATGCGACATGCGTCGTTCAGATGTTGTCGGACGCGTTCGGAAATCGTATTTGGATCTCGTATCGAGTTACACAAGAGCAAGAGAGACTGCCTACCATTACGGAAACGCTGAACAATCAGACGACGGATGGTGTCGTCCTCAGTGATAGTGCTATAAATTGATTTCACACCACTTTGTTCGCTTCATATAATAATATAAGGCTTTTAAAATAATTGCGTACCGTTAGTATGAGAAAACATATCGTAAATTTGAAAATTATATCCATGAATTGCAAACGATAAAAGAAATTTTGAAAGAAAATACAAATAGATGCTGTAAAGAAATGTTTAGACACGGAAAATATTAATATGATGAAAAAAAGACTCATATTGTCTCACAAGGAGGACACGGGACTACGAAAACAATAATCTGTAAACATAAATAAATTAATAATTATTCATAAGTTACTTTTAAACTCACTTTATAATAAAAATAGTCAATTATTATTATTTAATTACCATATATTTTCTGTTAAAAGGTATGTAAAAAATTATATTATTGAAAGTTTCATTTCTGACTCATTTTATGAATAACCATAATACAAAACGATGGAAATTTTAAGTCCTTGAAAAGTTACGCTTTCATCCATATTATTTCATCAAATTACATACAAAGTGAAAAATTCCGTTAAATAGCATAAAGACTTGTATAAAACTACAGTATCATAAAAATATTAAAATAAAATTATGAGGAATCTGTAATTATAGTATGAATTAAAAACTAATATATCCAAGAAAGTGGGATTGCAACAACTCGCACGAAAAAAGAATCCCAACATGGTTGAGAGTTAGAATTGAGAAGGAAAGTATTTGGTTTTAGGAAAAAAAGAAAAAACACAAGTATATGAATGATACGATAGATAAAAATTAGCATTATGACGCTGTAAAAAAAGCCGGGAGAAAAGAAGTACCCATAAGATTTCATTGGATCGACTAGATTCAACCCTATGTCGTATCTCTTTTATGAGACAGAAGAACGACAAAACACATAGCGATGGGGTGGGACTTCTGCTGGGTCGGAAGTGGCAACAACGAACTACGATGCTCCTCATAAATCTGGTAATGAAGACAGATTTTTCATCCTCGCGACGCGCACCAGAGGTGGTGGCATCGGCGCCAGCGAGCGCCAGCGAGCGCCACCATCGTCATTGGAGAGTGGCTCTACCGAGTAGACGACGAAGGTGGTGGTGACGGGCACCGCATCGTGTTTGAGTTATTGCATCGCTCTGTCCGGTGCTCCAACGGACGAGCGCACACACGGAGGAAAAATACAGCGGGATGGAATCACGTCGGATAAATCACTAATGGCTCGCGAGCGGCAGTAGCAACGGTAGGGGTGATTTTATTATTACGATATATTTTCTTAGGGATATATTTGCAAGACATTGTTAGATACAATAATTCCCAATAGATATGAGAACAAATATTTGTTGATTTTTTTAAAATTTCTGTACATTTCTTTTCCAAGAAAATTAAAGAAACCAAGGTCATATATTTAGATACAGAAATGTCTTAAATTGAGGTGAACCACACCGCCAGGAAACAGATTGATCCACAAAAAGTACTTCCTACGGGAGTCGTCTCATAAGATAATTTCTATGAGATCACTTCAATGGTCCGGGGTCTCGCATGTTGAATGTCAAAAGTCGAGCGTAGTGCGCATTTGGTAGCGCACCAGCGCGCAAAACTGAAAATCCCGAGTTTGAATTTCGGTCCCGTCACCTATTTATGCAACATATCATAATTTATCATATATTTAGTTTGAATTTGTCTTATGGTTGCCTTTTAATTTGAGTACGTCCCTTCTCCAGAAAATTTAAAGAAACCATGTATTTAGAGTCCTAAGGCCGTCGTTCACCACTTTTCCACTATCTGCAGGGTATTTAGCGAGCGGATAACAATTTGAGTGTTTACTAACCAGTAGATAGACCTTGCGTCTTTCACCACGCTTATCCATCGCCTAAGGCAACTCTCGGTAGCAAACCCTATAAACAACGATTAGCTAACGAAAGATAAGATCATAGGGGGCAGTGACACGGTTTGTTTTCAAAGCACCAGATTCTGTCACGTAAAATATTACAACGTATACATGTGATCGTCGAAGAAAGTGCATGAAACTCAAAGGAAACATTAATTGAAAAATAACAAAGAAAAGAAAAATTCCCAAAACTGCAATATCAAAACATGAAACTTATCAATTAAGAGTTTTTCATCTAAATTGTATACTGTGACATTACCATAACATAAAAACATTTCGTAAGCTTTAATTTAAGATTTTTTATTTCTGTATCGTACAGTGTAAGGGTAATGGCCATCTATATTTGAAATATATCTTCCGAATATCGCTTATCCGCGCACCTAACGGCCGGTTAAAGTTAGCTCTCCGATAGCAGAGCAATCCAACGACATGGTGAAAGACAAAATACAATTACCGAGCAGATTATGCGAGTAATGCTATCCGACCGATAAGAATGCTGGTGAAAGATGACCTACCTCGTATAGGAGATAAGGAAAAAGGTTGTAACATTGAAACAGATTTGAACGAAGCAACTTCTTTCAAATTACATAATTATTGAAATGAATTATTTTCTTGACCAATCGACAAAAGTAATTGCAATGGTTTTGTAAACACGTTTGAATGTATTTCTCCTTCTCTAGCTTTGCTAGATAATTTCATTAATCCTTTGTAAACCAAACATTGATCTCAGCTATTGACCTGGGAATTACATACTGGCCCGGGTTTTTCTCCGTTTTTCCTTCGGGTAGAGGCGGATTTATTGTACAGATTCTCTAGGCTTTGTCTAGGGATGTGTTTATTGTAACAATAAATCGTGAATTTAGAGTTTTTTCATCTCTTATGGTTTTTTAACAATATACTCAGAATAATCTATAGTTCGATAATAACTTGTACATGTAAATTTACAAACATATTTGCGTTAAATTACAAACATATTGACATTATATATGTATTATAACTCGTAGCTAACTTTTTATCTTATCTAGGAACTTTTGCTGAAATTTTTGAATCCGCCTCTGCCTTAGGGCCCTTGATCGGAATTGATGGGATGGTCCCTTGCTTGCTTCCGGAGAGTAAATTAGTTTATTGTCTTCCACGTGGTCATACGCAGTTTGTACTGTTTTTTGACAATAAATTTATTATTGAACATCAAAAAACTTCACCAACACACAAATTACAGTAGGAATCAATGGAAAATTTAAGAAAGAATAATTGTGAAAAAATCCCAAAAATCATTCCATTCCGCGGGAACTCTATTAATAAAAATATTGGGATAATGTTTTCATAATAATGACAACTCACCCCACCTGAATAAAAAATTGTCTCAATAAATGAAATGTTTACATGAAAGATGTTTTTTTAATTTCAAAATATCATTTCTTTACCCCATTGTTTCAGAGTTAATTACAGAATTCATCTTCAGAAATCTCGCTGAGAACATAATGCATCCCCGTCGTAATAGTAATTAATAAAGCACTTATGATAATGCTGCAATCTTATGTTCACCGGAACAAACATCACTTGAGTGAGATCTTTATTGCCTTTCAAATACCTTAACATCCTTTAATATTAGATGGGTTGGTGGAACGAAATATCTGAAGGGTAACAAGTAAGATTCGTTAATTACCCTTTAATTTTTTTTCTTATTTCCGGAAGATATATCAACATTATTTTCCCAGAATTCCAGAATGACTGGTTCAACAAGCACTGAATAACGTAAAAATTAGCATAAACATATTTTCATTTTTAATTTAAAATAGTTTTATTAAAGATCAATGAATCAAAATTTATTATATCATAGCCGTAATAAATATAACTGAGCAATGCTTTATTACTTCATACCTAGCCCTCGATTTAGCTGTATAGAATATTGACAACCTTTCAACTCTACCATTCTCTTGATAGAGAAGATTGACACACGTTTAAAACGAGAGGAAAAATCGATGTTTACATTACCAGGAGCGCGAGTTAATTAGAGCTTTCATGGGGTAATGGGATTCTCACGCTCGTTGCACAAGAGATAATGGCTTTTGTGCGACTAACCAAGATCCATTTAAATGTTGTTATATTCTTTTTCAACTTTAACACAATTAATTACAAATATACATTTTCATTTTCAAAATTACTTTGATAAAAAGAAAGATACAGTCTTACGTTAAGACTTATTTGAGGTTCAGTTCGATTACTTACGTGTCTTGTGATTTTCAAATAAAATTAAAATGGACATAAATCTGTAATAAAATGTATGATATAAAAAATTAAGGGCATAAAATTATAGCGGTACATCACAAAAGCAGAGATGTATTTGTTTTTGTTAAGTTGTGACTTGTTTTGAGATAAATTGGTGTTTGCTATGATGGAACGTAAGTAGTACTGCAGATAAAAAGCTTCTTTCAAATAAGTGTCCCTGCAATTCAACACACAGCAATCTGGGTAGCTGCTACTCTTCTAAATAGGGTTCAACTGTCAACTAATTTCTTTTGGTAGTCAAGCACCGAATCTTTCCTTTGATTCGTAAATTATCCGCTTCTTAGTTAATTACGTCGTTCTTTCTAGTCAACATAAGGTTTCCTTCTATCAATATAACAATTCGTGAATTTTTTCCCCCTTTTTGTGTTGAAGGGGTGCTTATTATTTGTTTGAAAGAAGTTACGTATCGTATTTATTTTTACGAACCTGGTGATTTATGTGGCAAGTCATCTGCAACGTTATTTGCTAGCACGAATGTCGTTAGTCATTTACTCCTCTCTCTCTCTCTTACATTATATGCAAAGGTAGAGAGAGAGAGAGAGAGAGGAGTAAGTTGAATATGTTTAATCATTCGGTAATGTTTGTTTCAGTTAATGGATGAGCCTTTCAGTTAATGTAAAATGAACCACATAATTTATCTAAAAATAACTTTCTTACAGAAGTTTAAAGTTGATCTAGTTCTAGCTATATGAAACCTAACAAATAAGCGATGATAAGAAACGAATAATTAACTATGTAGCCGAATGATTGGTATCAAAAGAGTCACTGAGCGACTCCCGCAGAATGGTTCTCGTAAGCGAGTGAAACACTAATCTACACTTTTCCAGCCAATACCTTTTTTGTAATATATACAAGCGTAACGCGAAAGTGTCTCTGCCTGTCTGCTACTTACTCACGACTAAACCACTGAACCGATTGTGATGAAATTTGACAAGGATGTAGTAAATATGTTCAGGAGAGGCTAACATATGCTAACTTTGATATAAAAAATGTGAAAAAATAATGATAGAAAATGATTTTGACCATAAGTGTCGATGAAATCAGGCAAACAAAGAGAGGTATATTATCTTACGCCGCCTAAATGGGTAGAGATAGATGACAACTATGAACAGTAACATTGTTCGCCTCAAAGACTTCTACAAAAACGTCCGTGACAGCATTAGTCTATCTACAAATGTTTACCTACATTATCGAAAAACGTTATTAAAAATAGAAGTGTAAAATGTTTCAATATAAGAGAATAATTTAAGAAGGAAAAAATCAATCATCAAATTGAATAGGTTATTTGGGTAGTGCATTTAACGAAGATTATAAACAACATTCAATCGTAAAATTTGGGAGAATGGTTTAGATTTTACATGAATTTTAATCAAATGGTGCAGCTGCGCTGCCGCCGTTGTGTTGCCTTGGAAGCGAATATTCGATCTGCGCGGTTCCCAGTGAGTGGTTTCGTTGGTCTAACAACTAAAAAAAAACGTTCCGGGCAACTCCGGGTAATCAGCTATTATTCAAATAAAATAACATTCAACAGTTAATAACACTTTAATACTCTCTGACATGACTCACTCGGGTATGGCTGTACATCTTATCCACCTTACTCAATTCGATAAAGGTGGTCCGTAATGTTTCTAACGACCAAGAAAATAAAATGGTTTCATTTTTTTCTCCACAAGCGGTTTATGTAGATAGAATTTTTTACTAATAGAGTTCACGGCAAGTAGTGAGTAAAACGTTTCCCTAGTTATGATTCTAGCGAGATGTGTTTTTCCTGAATATCTTGTAATTCATTTGTCTGACTATTTTTATCAAGTTTTTAATTTTTCCCAACTTCGCTCATAATTTCCCGGTAAATTAGCCAATTTCTTTCGGTCGAAGTGTAATAGTGTTTATAGAGTAAAAGATTAACTACATTAAATTGAAAATAAAATTACGACTAATAAAGCTCCTGTTCTGGTGATCCAAATGATAGAATATCTGCAATAAAGTAGAACCTAGCTAAGTACAAAATTCAAGTAAGGTATGAATCATGAATTTCAAATACATGTTTCCCTTCAGAGTAATAAGTTATAAATATCAATATTTTAATTATACGTTTTTAAATATTTTTATGAGCCAAATTAAAATAAATATGTGAAAAACCGCCTGAAGATAATTTATAAGATACTTTTTAAGAAGAAATGATATTTGTCCATCCTTTGCATTGATACATTAATTTTTTTTAAATAATGTGCAACGACTGAACGAATTACTTTACTCGCGATTCTTCATCGTTATTAAGTAAAATTATTATTTGGTTACACGATAAAGAAAGTTTCATAGTGAGACATCTCAGATGTTTCACTTCAAAGACAGCGCAGGTGCCACGCCAGCCAATAGTAAATTATTCCGCTCTAGTGATCAGAACGCATGGCTGCGGGATGTGAACCCTACCCCCCACTCTTCATAAAGCTAACCTCTAGAAAGAAACAAGGGAAAAACCCCACTTTGCTTTCAACACGCTCACTGATACTCACGCAGTCAGTAAAATAGGAGATAAAGGAACTTTTTCTAGAAGAACAAGGGTGGAGAAGTTCTGGTTCTCGCTCTGTGGAGAGAACACCTTGTTGGGGTGTCGAGGCGTCACTAGCGGGAGCGATTTCCGGAGAGGCCGAACATCTTGATGAGAGGTCGGCGTCTCAATAACGAGACGAGGAGATACGAGAAGCCTAGAGTCGAGGATGTTAGTAAGAACATGAATATCTAATTTGTATGGAAATAATTGGTCAATGTAAGGGTTGTTGCCAACATAGTATTTGTGTTTTTATAATAAATTGTTTTGTTGTTCCAAAAGATTGTTGATCCCTTTTTGATTTATTTAAGCCTGTAAGTGTGAGGATAATCAATCGATGGGTTAGATCGTGGCACAATAGTTATTTATATTTTAAATGCACAACAGGATATGGAAAGATTATGAAAATATACTTGAATTTTTACCAACTATATACTCTATTTGGTGGAAATGACCCATCCATCTATAAAGTTTTCTAATCTTATACAATTTTTAATACACTAATTGAGATTTATTAGTGACCACATTCTGTTACGGAGTGACAAATACTTTCATTTATTCTATATTTTGAGTTGTAATCTTCGTACTAAAGTTAATTTTTCGTAAGTCAATATATTGATATACAGCAGCCATAGAATACCTCACTTCCTTTATGACATGTCTGTTCGTTTATTGAACGTCTTACAATTTTCGCTAAGTTGAGACAGAAATGAAATATTAACGTGCTGTACAAATGACACACATTTTCCACTAAACTACAATAAGAGGTCGTCGTGAAAGGAATATCATTGTGATGAATACATTTTATATCGTTGCTTAGATACACTTCTATTTTTCGTGTGTACACTTTTGAAGCCATAAACGTTTGGGGTTTTTATGGTTATTGTGTTGGCCACGTATTACGCCAGAAAGAGGATTCTATATATCTTTTGTTGATAAAGGGTAATATATTTTTATAATCCCGTCCTAAAACCATTTTTTATCAGACCCTCTATTAAAAGCGATTATTCCTATCTACACAAAATGCATCTGATTTGACCAATTTGAGAAAATAAACCAAACATTGGTCACGATAGAAAATAATTTAATTTAGTAAACAGTAGTTTATTGAACAGAATGTTTTCCTTCATAATTTTTAAAATTATTTAATATTTACTAATTTAATTTTTTAATTTTAATCCTAAAATTAGAGTTTTTCGATATTTATTATTATTATTATTGAATATCACATCAATTAGTATTACAATAAATAAGTTTCATAGTGTTCCTTCAATAAAGTTCGGCCAAATTATTAAAAAAAAAAAATGAAATTGTGCATGTGGTAACATTTGACAAAACATTAAATGCAATGCTTCTACCAATAGAAACTGGACTATGTAATAGCATTAATTAAACTGAAGAGTTAAAACTGAAGAGTGTCTAAAAATAGGTTATTTACGTAATGGTGTTATAACAATAAGAATAATTTGAGAAAGAAAAAGAAATTCTGTAGTTTATTTTAAATACAATGTAATACGAAAACTCGTATCTCGTTTATATAACAGACACATAGGTGACGCTTTCACTCTCAATGAATGTTATTTATTACTGTAGAAAAGGAAGATGTCCTTTACTCATTCTATAGCCATGGGAACCAAATTTTGTCACGTCTTTCTCCGGTTTTAACTTACGACACATTTACATCTCCCAAGTTTCTTCTGTAAACGATTTACGTTAATCGTACTCGTCATTATAATACTCACCACGTCTGCCTCATACTACCTCATACGACGCGTCATACCTCATCTCGTTTTACTCTTTTTCTATCCTCTCCAACTGTTTCTACTCGTGCCTTCCTTCATTCTATTCCATCCCTCCACTTAAAGCGGAAAGTTCAGTCGACCCTTGCTCTAACTAGCGAAAGTAATTCCTTATCCTTGTAATGTACGGTTCCAGAAAGTCTCCAACACGTCTACTGAGAAGTCGACTCGAAGGAAAGGGTTTTAGAGAGAGGTAGAAAGAGAGAGAGAGGGTAAATGGATAGTGCTCACAATTGGGACATTGGAAGAAAAGATATTTATGAAAGTTAACAGATGCGTCTAAGAGGTAAAAAGTGATCAATTGTCAAACGAACAAAGAATCCGTCACGATCGTGATTGTTTTTTCATATTTTTGAGATATTCCCTATTGTGGAGAAACATTGCCATGTGAGAAATAATTCTAAGTGTATGATCTTTTTAATTAAAGTTAGGGAAAATAATCTCAAAAGTCATCAATCCTATTGACGGGATTAAACATGATCATCTATACTAATAAATGTAAATTCAACTGACCCATAAAAATACTTGACGAATTAATTTTGAGGGTATTTCTTAATAATTGATGCAAGTATAGTGCTAAGTCTGGGAAGTACTGTTATTGTTTTAATGAAGATGAGATGTCAACAATATTATCGTAACTACTGGTAACGACCTAGCTTACTGATGAGCCCGATAGAGACAAGTTTTGTTGAGAGAGATGACAGCTTAATGACAAAGTTAACACTGATTCATAGGTATAACTCGTGCAACGTAACTCTCGCTCTGGGTGCCGAACTAAAAGTAAGGGCGCGCGGGGGTGAAAGCTATTCTGAAAATGTTCTTCATTGAGTGAATGGAATATTAATCCTGCGCATCTCTCCCTAATTTCCCCACCTATCACCGAAGCACGACGAAGGGCAATAGGAAGTACGACGAAAATCAAAGCACAATGTAAGGCTAAGGGGCGGTGAAACCGTTCCCTTTGAAAGTGCGACCATCCCACCCCATTAGCAGACATAGAGCCGCAGATTGCACTGTTCCGTTTTGCTTTAGAAAAAGTTGGGAACTCTTCCCATGTAGTTCTTGTTACACAATTTTTCAAAAAATAAATCTTTAAATTTAAGTCATACAAATCAAGGAGATTTTAGAGGGCCATGAATTGATCTCGTGTAGTCTATAAAAATTATATTGAAGACGTGTTAGTAAATTGAGAATTAAAAATAACACATGAAATCAGGAAATATGAGCTTTGTCAACGACTTCAGGAAATGAGCTATAGCACAAAACGTGAGAGAGAAAAAGCAGGACAGTTCAAGTGGGGTTGGATGGAAGAGAAGGAAACAATTACTCTTTCAGGTAATTAGATGAAAACGTTAGTCTACCCAAGAAGAACACTCCCTTATTTATTATAGAATAACTAATAAGATGATAATAGAAGAAATAAAACCGAATGCAATCAATACTGATGAGAAACCAAACAGAACACATACTCGCACAGGATAATCAAGCAAGGAACTTCGTGGGAGAGTCCATTTGGAAGAACGAAGTAAATTGCAAGCTATATAACGCGCTGCTCAGACTACTTCGGCGTTCTCCACCGTACAGCTAAAGGTCCCGTCCTTACGGTGGCGGTTTCCTGAGATGGGTGATTGATTGCCAACATTCATACTCGCTGCCTGTCGCCATATTAGATTCGCCTTCACCCGAACGGCGACGGCGGGAGCGACTCGGCGCACGCGTTCAACGCCGCGCAGACGAATGGGAGCGCTCTCAGCCGGCGAAAGAGGGTTGCGACGCAAGGAGAAGCACAGACGGACGGATGGACAGACAGACAGGCAAGCAGGGTGTATGACAGAGCGAGAGAGGGTGAGAGAGATGGTCTATAGAACGTAACAGACGGAGCGGATTTGAAAGGCACTCGGCCCAGCTGACGGGAAGGATTGATCATTGCAGAGATTGACCGTACAAGAAAGCTCGCTCATTTACCTATCTCTGCGATTACGGTTGGTTGGTCCCAAAATTATAACTAGTAATATTTTAATATAGAAAGTGTTTACAACTATTTTCGATTATTTTAATGACGGTTAAAATTAAAAATGATTTGTTTAATTAATTATTAGTTATTTGTTGATATTATTATCATAATTTTCAAACAATATAGTTCAATCAAAATTCATAGTCTTACATGTAGATATTAGTAAAGATTATGCGTGCTGATATAACTCGGCGTTAAATGTGGAGTGTAACAGATCACCTTGAAACCGCTATCGCGTAATAGAAGGAACACAATCAATTTCAAGAATTTTGTTACAGGACATCAAATACAAGGCCATCGAATATCCGATAGCATAGCGATTTCTTTATACTCATGCTAATAAAGATCCATATTAAATAGTGTACAAAATCGTGACGAAAGAACATAGCAAATCAAGTTGTATTCTCCACATTCTTTAGGATTTAATTAAAATGCAATGGTAAAAACTGAGGTTAAGAAAAGCTGCATGAATTGTATTTTATGAGTGGGAAGTATGGAGTTTCACTCATGTTGCTGTAAAAGAACTCATATTAGCTAACTAAAATATGTAAAGGAAACATTAGAATAGTAACAAATTAATAAATTTAAACCACATCCATACGCTCGAGTAGTACTACTGTTTATGTAAATAAACTGTCAAAACTGAATTGGCTGATAAACGAGACGATCACATTTGTTAAAAACATTGTAAAAATTAAATACTTGTTTCTTACAAACCAGAACTGCAAAGTATCTGCTGATGTTATGAAATATTATAATTATCTCTCATCAAGTAAATTATTCTCTGAAGGACGTCGAAATAGCGAAAAATAAAGAGTGACACGGTTTATTACATGCTATGAGCACACAAAATGCAAAATTGTTTTACAACTTTAGAAAACTGAAGTTTACCTCGAAACTCTTGGTCAGCCTACACTTATTGTTATCTTTCGTAGAACTGATTTAGAAAATATTTTCCAAAACGAATGAACAAAATGTGTTTCTTTCAGTTTTACTTGCATAATTCAGATTTGACACTATTTGCATAAANACACATCTAGATGTGTATAAGAGACAGCAATGTATTCTTTTACATTTTTAGTTTTCTGATACGAGTCTTTATACAGCAACTTGAGTGAAACTCCACACTAGCCATTCATAAAATAAAATTCATGAGCTTGTAGATCTCAGTGTTTATTATTCCATATTAATTAAATCCTAAAGAATATCGAGAATACAACTTGATTGTCATCATAATTCTGTACACTAATATCTATCTCTAATAGCGTAAGTATAAAGAAATCACTAAACTATCGGATATTTGCAGAAATATATAATTGTCGATTTTCATTTTAATGTAACAAAACATAATTCAGCAGTCATTTAAATGAAAAAATAAATCATAATTTATAGTGGAATACATATTTTCAAAAAATTGGCAGAATTTTGAAGCACGAATTTGTGGGAAGTGTAGATTTTGTCGCAGAATATTTTCGATGTTGTGCAGTTTTCATACCTCTTTTATGTCGCGGGTTATTTGAGAGAAGTATTTAATGTAATTCAAACAAATATCGAAGCTAATAAAAAGTAAATTATGGAGACTAAAATATCGAATTTTCAACTGAAGTAAGATAGATACTCGTACGCGTGAGAACAGGAAAGCGAATTACAAGTGACATGTCGAGAATCGACTACACGTGAACACCTCGCGCCTCGCAACACGGTGCTAGGGGCGACCCTCCCATCACACTTCCTCGCTTTCTCTCCTCCTCCCTCTCCCTTGCACTCCAGGGCGGAACGAAGGAAATATCAGGAAACCGTAACCCCGGAAGGGATAATCGCTTGGAAATAAACGACAAGACTTTTCTGATTGCTCTTCCGATACGTCAGGCAGCTCTGTTTTACCCCCTTGCATTTTCGAAAGGAAAAATAAAATGACAGGGATGAGAGAAAAGAGGCGCGCGAGTAGCGTGGAAATTCGTTTGTTCACACAAGCTGTTTCCCATATGAGTTTCTGAACACAAATCTTCGGAGTTACATTTTATACATCACGCGAGGAATAATTTATAAGCACTAATAACGAAGAAAAAAATAATAGCTTTAATGCAAAGAAGACAAAATATTTCATTAGTTTTTACTCAGAAAATCTAATAATTCTAGGAATTTGTCCGGGAAACTATTTTCTTCTGTGTCTCGACTTATAGTTGATCACATTTTTTGTGAAATTATCAACATTTCACAAATTATTCATAATATTTATTATTATTACGTCGCCAGTGTTAAAATATCAATGAAATATACATAAATAATAATCATTAAAAATATATTTTATGGTCATTTACAAATAGTGTCATTCAAGACAGTCAATGAAATTAAAAACAAATTCGGAAAACCAATAATTTTAGTAGAATTATATTATCATAAAATACAATAATAAATTGTAAATTTAAAACATGAGAAAAACAAAGAAATAATTAATTCTGTATAGTCAAATATTTAATTTTCGTTTTGAACAAGAGGTCATTCGAATAAGAGAAATACCTTTTCGTTTTATCGATCATTATCAATGGATACTGACTTCTGTCAACATTTATAGCAACGTTGGAATGCACTATAAATCCTCCGTTCAATACGTTAAGCAAACACTTTGAAAGCCAAAGTATACACTTACTCTGGCAACAGAAGTTCAATACTACATATTTGAGTATTACACAAAGTCGAAAATACTTCCAGAAATCATTAACTGTGGATTAAAAGATAATGAATTGTAATACCCTGAGCATTAATTATAAGGGGAAAATATTGCAGTTGTTTGAACAAAAATAATCATACTTACAAGTTTGTTATTTATAGTTATTAGAAATATAGCAGATGTATGAAAGTAAACCTTAACTGATAAAAATAAAATAAAATAATTTAGAAATTTCTTAAAATGAGGCTTGTGTTCGGGAAATGTGTTTTATTCCGTTCTCACAATATATTTATATACAGTAAATTTTAGGGCTACACACTTAATGGTATTGAAATAGAAGATTGCCTAATAGTTTCAAAATTAGAGTCCATTTCTTATTCAGTTTCCTACACTATTTTTCAACTTTAGATCACAGAAAATATGTTTACATATCCAATATTTTATGAAGTGTCGCTTTGAATATTAGATATGTTATAGTTTGCTTAGAATCTGTTTCTGCATCTGTTTAAGATTTTAAATTTATTAATATTAGTCCTAAATTTACTAAACAATCAATCCCGTTCAATTGGTGAATTTTATCTATTTCTCAATTACAAGTCTTTTCTTAACTAAATATTATCAAAATTCACTATAAGTAGTCTGCTACAGCTTCACTTATATTGGTTTTCTGAATGGGAGTTATATAGACAATAGAAACATGGAACATCTAAGAAATTTAATTACAGTGTAGTTCTGAGCTTCTCAACAGACACTGATTTATTTAAGTAATGCAAGTAATATTTAAAAATTTGAAAATCAATACTAATATCCTATTTTGGCGTTATACTTCAAGATATTAATTTATTTTAAATGTATTATAGCAATTATTTCTAAATTAAGGTTAAACGAGTAACGGTATATGTGTGAATAATAAACCGTGCTTGTACACTACTGATAGAAAAATAAATGGACCCATTTATTTTTCTAAGTCCCACGCTCTGACCAGTTTTGGATCTGTTAGGTTTGCGACGGATCTCTCCTCTTGCTTTCACTTCGAGAGGGGAAGTTTCGTTCTACCAATCGTAGGTCTATTTGAAACGGCGCCTATATTTGGAAGACATCGAACGGCGGGTAAATCGTAACGAGATAAAATGTTTAATTACACCGCTATTAAAGAAATATTTTGTATTTTTTTATTATACACATTTTGGACTTCTATAACAAAAATATTCTGTATATTCTTGACTTCAATAAACTTTACCATTCTCTATATTTAAACGACATCTCGAGATTCGTTGTCTCGAGAGGTCTTCATAGGCAATGTAAAAGATATTAGACTTTCTATAAAAAACGTTTGCGTAATACTGTGATAAAATATAGTTTTTAACAGAATTTGAATATAATTGCAAGATATCGTATGGAATTGGTATAATTCGAATCACAAATTACTTATAAATATTCCTATAATTTCTTATATTTATACAGTGAAGTAAAGAAATCAAATCTCATTGCCTACAAATGATGTGTATTGTCGAAAGTAATTTCACATAATTTGCGATTCTCTTAAGTTTTTCATATATGTGAAAAGAAATTAAATAAACATAGAAAACGTTTGTCTCAAATATGAACTAATAACACAAAAGTTTAATTCTCGAGTTATAAATAATATAAAACTACTTAAGGAACAAATAAATTACATCTTCTAATGACATATTTATCCACGATATAACAATTTGGTAGTAATCGTGCAACCTAAAAAAACGCATTCGCCAAAAATATTCCTCC
>NNCF01127779.1:975381-1013454 GCA_002313205.1 Laupala kohalensis | reverse complement strand
CTCATTTATAATGTTAGTATCGATATTCAGTATTATTTATTGATTTCCAGAGCAGGGAACGAACATTGTCATTTAGAAACATTCTTTGCGGGTATGTAACTTTTTACGAAGCAATATGGATGTTACATTTGTGAAGATAAACATATTAGTCATTCATTCAGTATAATATTTACAGTAAATTTAAAAGGAGCGAGGCAGTTAAGAAGGTCGCTTTTAGTTTTACATGTTAATTATTGTAACTTGTAGTTCCCCGTATTCCTGATTCAGTGTCATATTCTAAGGACTTGTTATTTTAAATCTAGAAATCTTCTCCAATTAACGTAACATTTTGCCGTCAATTCAACAGACAATTTCATATTTTCAGAAAGTGTTCAACAAATATGGGATATTATACGAAATATGCTTTTTCGCTGTAATATTTATGTTACATATGCATAATATTTTAATGGCGTTCTACTTTTTACTGGCTGTAAATTTAGAAATTTAGATCGCTTAAATTTTCATCTCGGACATACGACGAAGGAGCCAATGACACGTAATTTCATTTAACAAATAGAAGAAACTTTTATATTTGATTGTCAAATGATAGAACAGAAACAACGAAGAGATTTCTAATGAAACTCGCAAAGAGGAATACATTTTAGTTTTATGTTAGTGTAAAAAGCATTATGACTCTGAAAGGCTAAACCTTCACAACATCTAGGGTTTTCTTTTTTCCTTTTTAATGTTTGTAGAAAAAATAAATTTATCTACAATAATGTAGTGTAATTAGAATAAATACAAAATAAGAATATAGGGACCCTGAAGAACGTGCTCAGAATCAGACGAACGCTGTTCGAAAACGTGGTCGCGCAGCTGCTTCAGCTTGTGGAACGCACACTGAGAAAGACATTAAAGCAAGCGCGTGAGGGGGTAAGTGGACTTTCTAGATTTATGCTCTTTCTCATATTCACTACATCATATATACTCGACATCTACATATATTCACTACATCATTGTACTCACTTCGGTGATAAATATACTAAAATTGGAACGATAGAGAGACGATTAGCATGGTCCCTGCGCAAGGATGACACGCAAAATCGTAAAGCGTTCCACATATTTTATGGAGTTGAGTGCGAACGTCCGAAGAGAAAGGACGTTTGTAAGAGTGCTCCGCAGTAAGCCGTCTACCTGCTGTCTATCAGTGTTTCGACCCGTCGACAGCTCGCTTCCTCGCGCGTGTACCTGATCCTGCGGCGGAGCGTGTTGCGTGAAACGGTTGTACATAGAGAAGAAAAAAGAAGAAACCAGAAAACTTTCAGTCGACGGAGCAGTGGCGTGCGGCCATCTGACGTTGGGTAGGAGGTACTCGCCCGAAGGGCGGGCGAGGACCATGCGTAGGCGCTTGCCTTGCGCAGTTCGTATATAAGTTTCAGTATTATTTGCATGCATCGAGCTAAACCCCGGGCCTGGATCGAGCGACGATTCTGTTCTGGAGGGTTTGCAGGCCGGAGTGAGGGATTTGTTGGCCGGGCAAACTATATTTTATCACAGTATTACGCAAACGTTTTTTACAGAAACTCTAATATCGTTTACATTGCCTATGAAGACCTTTCGAGACAACGAATCTCGAGATGTCGTTTAAATATAGAGAATGGTAAAGTTTATTGAAGTCAAGAATATACAGAATATTTTTGTTATAGAAGTCCAAAATGTGTATAATAAAAAAATACAAAATATTTCTTTAATAGCGGTGTAATTAAACATTTTATCTCGTTACGATTTACCCGCCGCTCGATGTCTTCCAAATATAGGCGCCGTTTCAAATAGACCTACGATTGGTAGAACGAAACTTCCCCTCTCGAAGTGAAAGCAAGAGGAGAGATCCGTTGCAAACCTAACAGATTCAAAACTGGTCAGAGCGTGGGACTTAGAAAAATAAATGGGCCCTTTTATGTTATCAGTAGTGTACCAATGAGTGTGTGTGCCTATATCTGTTTATAAGTGAAAATGTGTTTCTGCACGTATGTAATATACACACATATGGACTTAATTTATTTTTTTAATTTCTTAGGTGTATTATCCTTTTCGCTTATTGTGTACTAATTTTCTAAGCATTTTATTTTATGGATATTTGAGCGAAGATTAATTTTTAATTTCACATTATCGTATTATGTATATTCTTATTATGTCTATAATGTTTTCAATCTACCACCGAACATTGCTCACTTGCAGATTAATAAATTATAGTAATTATTAATATTATTATTATTTAAATGCGTATCATTCATGTGTGTCAGTCTGTTTGCTACGTGATCACGACTAAACCTCCACGGAACGTGATGAAATTTGGTTAGGAGGTAGTTTTTTTGTGGGGTTTTAGGGCTCGTCAACGGGAAGGTCATAAGTGTCCTTAGGATATCGTTTAGATATCCAGGATGTACTGGCTAACCATCATTTTTTAAATGTGTGATTAGGAAGATAGAAATACAATCAAATTTTTGACAATAAATGTCAATAAAATTGGAAAAAAAGTTATATTTCTTTACGCTACCTAAACGGTTAGAGATGGGTGACAACTATACATGCAAGTTTTGTTTCCCTCAAAGAGTTCTACAAAAACGTGCGCGACAGAATCATAAAATTTAATGGATCTTTTATTTTGTGAATTTAACAAAGATAAAAATCGTCTGTAAATCGTGAAATTTGTACGAATAGTTTATTTAGATTTTGCAAGAATTTTTAATGAAGTGGTTCAATCGCCTCAATCCTCGGGGGCAAAAAATCGAACGGCGTGTCTTCCGCGAGATAGTGTAGTGTATATAGTCGAGTTTTGTATTAAATTTGTATTATTATGAATTTGAAAAATCATATACTGTACCTGTTTTTAAAAACCAACAAAAAAAATATTTTGATCTTACAATATGGATCGATTTTATTTTTTCCTGAGTAAAAGAACATTCTAAAAAAATCCCGAGAAACGCCGGGTTTAAATTATTCCCTTTTAAAAGTATTCATTTTCCAAAAAAACACATAATTTAATTGTACACTTTCATACAAAATTGAAATAAATTAAATTTTCTTTCTTCAGTCATAACTATTACATTTTTTCCCCTAAAAAAAACACGTTCTAACAAGTAAAAATTCTAAAACATAACTAAATTTTACTATAATTATCACTATTAATTATATGTAATACTTAAAAATTAAATGAAAGTTTTATTCATAAAATAAAATGTAAATTAAGTACAGTATTTCTCAAAAACAAAACATCTTGTTAAAACGAACTTAAGTTACAAGTTCACAAGTTGAAATTTATTTCTATAGTCCATTACGACGTAGAATGATTTATGCTTACGGTTTTCCCTCGTTTACAGTTGGTTGTGCAATTTCGCATCTCGCTTTCACAAAGTTTTCGCGATCATTCATTTACCTCGTCATTCTGATTTTTCATCGTATCACCTGCCGACCGGTTTTCTTCATCCCCACTCTTCAACCGACAGGGCAAAGTCACGTACAAGTGTATTACCTCCACTTCTATGCTCTTCCTTAGTAGCTGGTACAACCCTTTGCCTTGCCAACTCAGCTTTCGCCCTTATTTCGTAATAATACGTGGTAATTAAACCACAACGAAATTTGCCTACCAACATGTTCATATCACGTTTGATTACTCAAGTTGTCACGTGATTGTGCCCTGTTAGTCAATACGTTCAAATTTTCAACTTAAAGGTCATTCTTTACAACTTGTTATGAGTCTTTACCTAGTTTCAAATTATTTTTTTTTTGGGTACATATTTTGTCGTTCTTCATTTTATATTACTTTAATTTAAGGCTTAGTCATTTCCCATTTACATTGTGTTTCTGCCTTTTTTAATTGTATTTTATTATCCAAAAATATCCAAAACGACCATTCAGAGACTAATTTTGAATATTATATTGTACCAAAAACAAAGTCGTAAATTATTAACACATATATTCATTATGTTATGTTGAATGAAAATGGGAGACGGGATCGAGATTCGAACTCGGGACTTCGATCTTATCGCGCTCATGCGCTTACCGACTGCGCAATCCCGTTCCCCTCCCGCGACCGTCTTCCATCCGCATTCAACTTGCGAGACCCAAAGACCTCTGAGGTGGTCTCGTAGAGACTACACTCCTCATATGAGGCAGTCGGTAAGCGCATGAGCGCGCTAAGCTCAAGGTCCCGTTTGAATCTGTTAATTAATCTGTTACCTGGCGGTGAGGTTCACCGCAATCTAAGAGATTTCTATGTATTAACATATATTTAATTATATTTTCTGTATATAATGACGCCCAAAACGACATTGATTCATAGACATATTTGGTGTTTAACTTATCGCCTCATGAAGTTTTGACTCTGGTTGGAGTCTTTGTCAGGTTTACATAAATTTAACAAGTTTGTAAAAACGACGACGAAGACCAGAAAGGAGTCGAAACGTTCTGAGGCAAAAAATAAAATTCTAAATATGTCTCTCTACAATTATAGAGGTAAATTATTAAGATTTTTAAAATTTCTTTTGAGTTCATGTATTTAATAAAGAACTCCCATTTAATTGCTGCGAGGACAAAAGAAGAGTGAACATTGAAGGACTGACTCTTAATCACACTTCCTCCCATTTCCTGCCATATATCTGTCCCACGCGCAGCGCCGCCCACAATCTCATCCACGTGCGTGCGTACACTCGCAACACACAACCTCTTCGACCCGTGACGCGTGCCAAGAGCGTGCGTCTACTGTCGCGTGAGCCACTGCCGTGCTCCGTGACCCTCCCCATCCTCGTCAACCTCCCCTCTACGCTCCAATGTATTGAATGCGTCGGAATGCGACCTCTAACTTCACAGCTCCTCCCAAGCCAACGAACACCGCTATGGCGTTGTGGAACCTTCGCGAATAATCCCACGCAGGAATTTACGCACACGTTCCCTTCTATCCTCCCACCCACTCTTAACAGTACCTGCCTGTTTGCTGAGCTGGCTGCATGTTGAGGTTTACTCGGAACGACGCGAGGATAGAGACTGATTCGAGGTATTTCCTTCTGTTTCCAGGTCTCAGATACAAATACGTATCACTTTCTCTCTTGCGTACGGTGTCCGAATTATTACATTTCCAATAAGGAATATTTTCTATTTTGTGACGTCAGATTTCAGGATATGCTGTTTTTCGAGAAAGTTATTGCAATGGTGTGATGTTCGCGGCTGTGATGGAAAAGACAGTCAACTATGACACTCGAAATGGATGATGTGTGTGTGCATTTATAAAAAAAGAAGCTATTAATAGAACGCTATTCATGGAAAAATGTCCCGACATTTAGAGAGGGGAGAAAAATTGGATAGTTAAATTTTTTAACCGGATATCACTTTTTTCATAATAATAATCATAATAACAATAACAATTATATCTGAAGTTTTTTTTCATTCCAGTAATGTTTTTGCATTGAATTATTAAACACATTATTTAATTTGTATTTAATAAATAATTTTAGTTAGTCAATTAGGACAGATACATTTATAATCTTCACAATATCAACGTCATTTTCCTTTCACATTGCACCATTTAAAGAAATGAAATAATTTTAAGTGTGTAAAATGTTTTATCAATAAATAATTAAAAGTCTTTACGAGAAGAAAAGGGATAAAAGAGGTGAAAATAGAACGTTTACAAATTTGAGGCGTACAGTAAATTTCATAATCGCTCTTACCAAACTTCGCAATTGTCCTGCGCAGTTGATTATTTCTAATTATATATTCGAAACGAATCAATAATACAGAATGTCAACCGTCACCTCTCCATTCAATAAATTCCGTTCTGTGATAGCAATAAACTTACTCCTCATCGTATGCTGATCGACTACCTTTTCCATTTTATTCAGTATTGTGTATTTGCGACTACAGAAATTATGAATCGCCATTTTTCCTGATTTTATTTGTTATGGATGGCCTGAAACTATACAAGAATATTCTGATTTGTTTCAGGGTAAAATATTTCAGATGATTCTTACATACAAAACATTTACTTTTAGTTGCAATATTGAGGAAACAAAATTAATGCAGTTATATTATGTATTAATTTCGCATAGTATATCTCAGATAATATCTCATTTTAAATATATTGCATTTATGTATGAGCGACGCGAAGAAAAATTGCTATGCAATATGTGGGTTCAACATGCTTATTAATAATCATTTTATAATGTTCAAATGGTCAAGAACAACTTAACATCTTATTCGCACGCACTTTACTCATAGAAACTTTTAAAAAATATTTATGGTCATAGTCAGAAAATAAGCAAATTTAGCTTAGTTTTGAAAACATTATTATGTGGAAAGAGATTATCTTTACTAACAGTAGGAAACAACTGTTATTTTATCCTTTTTCCTCGCTTTATCTATAGTTGAGATTCAGATTTGTAATTTTCTTTGAAGAAGATATTCCCGTTAAACGAGCAGGAGGTGAAACAAAAGAGAAAAAAACGAGGTCTTTCAGAGTTAGCTCTACAAATACGAATAAGGTCATAATCCCATTTAATGAGGAATATAAAAGAGAAGGGAAAAGAAAAATTAGACCAGGGTTTGGCAAGAAGTAAAGTCAACATGTGCAGAAAAGAGCCTCGGACCTTTTCGCCTCTATTTTATAAGAATAGGGCGTTTATATTCAGTTTTGTAACATAAGTAAGTTATAACCAAAAATTTGCTGTGTCAGGAGAATCGTTTAAGCAGATTGCAACTTCAATGAAATATGATTATTTCAAAAACGTTTGTGAGATAGTAGCCTGTGTTTTTTATTAGTTATCTGTACAGACCCTGTACCTTATTTCTAATTCCAAGATTTTTGGCCAAATACTAGTGTTACTTCTTTCCTAACATACCTATTAAAATTACTTTTCTAATCCTTTCCTTTCCTCGCCTCTACTATTGGTTTCCAGCTTCTTTTAGTGCATCCCTTATTGTCCCTATTTCTGTCAAATTACTTGACAGAAACTCGAATTTTCCTTTTCTATATATCCATCCGTGTTGTAATAAGCGTTAGTAGAACTATGTCAAACTGCTTTCCAGGTTTGAATTTTAATGGATAAACTGTTGGTATCTTTCATTGAAAGGCTATGAAAAACAAACGTAATAACAAATAGTTGATTATATGATAATTAGAAGAGAGTCAATCCTGGAGTGTGAAGCTGGTCACATATCCTCCTCTTTGTGACAAGATCAAGAAATATCGGAACTCTAACCTTTGTGAACTATCTATATTGTTAATTCATTTTGTAATGAGATATGATGTAATCAATCAAAAATTGATATTCCTTACATACTTTAAATTCATTTATTTTCATTATATTTGTTTAGATTCTAGAGGGAAAGGGCCTGTTGTCCATAACATCGTCATTGTAAATCTCATAAATTGATTATTAGTTGATTTCCTTCCTTTTTCCTTTTAAATGCTCTTTTCAGGAAATGTACTTGGAAGCCGTGTTAGTATAACACATTTCAATTACTTTATTCTACCAGTTTAAAATTCATGAAAGGTACCAATTTAGAACTAAATGTATTTCCGTACATGAGTTAATATTCATACAATTGCACTCAACTGTAACAGTACATTACTTCCAATATTAATGTCTTATAGTAAAATTTAACAAAATCTTTCCCTTCCCCTTTGTGAGAGTCAAATGATCGTGAAATAACATTTCATCAACTATCCGTAAATACTTGCACGCATGTTCTACCATGTTATCGTCGAGTTTAGAATATCAATTTCATGTCTTCAACAAATAATAATAGTAATAGTAATATTTTACATTATCAAAACTAGAAAATATATCACTAGAAACATACAAGAAGTTCAAATATTGCTATGGTAAAAATAGGAGCTATGGTAAAGTAATCGTTAGTCATTGCCAATTATCGCTTTTCGGAAACTTAAATTGTGATTGATTATATCATATATAAAAATGGAAGTCATTGATTAGTAATATTTTACGAGTCCCATCCATACTAACATAACCGTGAGTGATATTAAGAAAGCGGAATGTTTAAAATGTATCAGGGAATACATTCTATATTGATCACTTCGGTACATTCAATATTTAACAAACAGAAAATACATGATTGATCCTTCTTTCAAGGCACAGTAAACAACCCCGCTCCGACGTTCGTCTTCCGCATAGCCGTGTCTGTTCAATCGCTTCTCGTTGAATTCGACATCCACCGAAATCGAAGACTTGGATTGCATCCTCCTTCCACAGAAATGTCCTGTACTCTCATTCCTTTTCTAAGCCTCTTGCAGTTTCGTTTTCCGCTCCATCATCGATCTCCAAGCATCTTCTTCGCGGTCCCCGGAGGCATGCAGACTCTCAGTCGTAATTTCGGATCGTGTATTAAAACAGTATTAAACGGCCGTTTCTTAAAATTACATCTTGAAGAGCGTACGTACTTTGCAACACACCTGTGCCGCTATCATTGTCAATAGGAGTCTCTTCAAAAATAAATTGCATGGGTAAAAGAAAAAAGTAAGAAGGAAAAAACACCAGAAGGAAAAACAAAGAAGAGAGAAAAAGTGAGGTTGGGTGGTTTCGGGAGGCTGAACTAGAACAGTACATAAAATAGGAAATTTTCTCTACTTCCGCGCTGCAGTGTATTAAAGATGAAGTTGTAGTATGACGGACGTGGAGCAAGAGTTTATGCCCGGAATAAAAGGCAGTGGTTTGACGGAGCATGGTACAGTAGACAGGATAGAATGGAGACCGCAGGGGAATATTACTGCTTGTTTTTTTACAATCAGATTTTGAGGAAAAATAAGAAAATAATGAAATTCTCGTAAAAAGGAGACGATGACAGAAAATCGAAAGTGTAAACTGCCTTAAACAATTTTATAGAATAGTTTTATTAAACAGGTTTATAGAATATGATTAAATGTACTATAATTGTTATATTTATTTCAGTCTCTTTTATACAGATGGTTACAAAAATTGANTATATATATATATATATATATAACATGATATTGTTTAAAATATTGCTCTAAGTATAAGTATGAAAACAGAGATTGGCCCCAGTAGATTTATTATGTACATGAAAGTGGAAGGACAAATAATTTTCGTCAATTCATTTTGAAACTCATTAAAAAATCATCTCTTCTCCCTGGTAATGATAATAGCACGGGAAGTACTTAAACTTTTAATAGCTATTCGGCAACTAGGATTGCCAAGTGAAAGACCCTGGGCAGTAACACCATACCATAGATCGCTACCTCACATGTATGCAATCGAAACATCTCAGTTATACGATATTATATTAGTGGCTAATATTGCATAAATTTCACTGCCATTATGCAAGAAAACTAAAAGGATAAACTGAAATGAATGTTATTATGATAACAATTCCCAGGAACGATACTGAGTACGGGCACACAAATAGTATGGAAATTGGAAAGTACATAAAATTCCCATTGAACGTTTTTTGGTCCATGCGAACTTTTTCACACGTTTTCTAGAAGATTTCAATTTTACTCACAGAGTTTAATTTCAGATTAGAGTATTACTGTGAATAACAAATACACTTATTGGGATTATTAACTAATTAGGTTCTAATTTCCTCCCTCCATAACGATGTCGCTTATTCAGATTTCTAAGTAAAGTTTTCCACTTTATTTGTGTCCGTATATAAAGAGTACCAATGAATAGATAAAAATAAAATTTTAGAGTTCCTCCACTGAATACAGTAAAATTTTGAATTTTATGCACATGTATACATTAGTATGAATGTATAATTATTTTCACGTATAAATTTATGTAAAGTTACCAATTAAAAGGCTTCTCCATGGAGATTTCAAAGCTTTAAACCGAGCCCGACAAGTCCTTGAAATAAAGAGTTTCCGTATAATGAAGTTCATGAAACGAAGTCCCTCGGTTCAAAGTTAGATTTCAAATAGAAACATCGGAATGTTGGGATAGGCATAGAAGACCTGTGAGAGCACTACGACCGCCGAGTTACGAGTGCAGCAGCTAAAGGGTAGACGGCTGCCCGCAACGCACTCGACTGAGCGCCTCGCATTCCTCCATCAGAGTGCTTTCGAACAGAGCGCACTCTGAAGTCGCTACTACCGATCTGAAGAGAGGATTCGCCCCACAAGTCAGAACATTGTGGATGCACGAGGATGAGGTGTAGTCAGTAGAGAGCTGTTTTAGTTCTCATAGTACAGGTTGTTGGCTGGGAAGGTCTGTCAGTCTATCCAACCTGTCAATCACTGCCGTTGTCGGGTATTCCCATTCAACTTTAAAATTTTATGAGCAAGTTTTTTCAATATATACTGGGGTTCAGAACACTAATTCATGCCAATGCCTGTCCATTCTATACCATAATTTCATTATTAACTGAAAGAATAATTAGATAAGTACTACGATTCAATGTTAGCAATCAACTCTTCTTAAAAAGTTAATTTTGTCTATGAGCCACTTTGGGACGACTTTTTCTAACTTAATTTTTTGTGTTGTTTGATCATCAGTTGAACACGGTTAACAACCACGGTTTAAGTATCTAACAAGTAAAATTCTGTTCACCATAATATTATTAATTTCACTTAAGATAAATGAAAAGGAGAAATAAGAAAATATTTCTGAAAGACTTGCTTGTCTCCTCAGGTCAACATAATGTTACCGCATTGAGAGTAAGAGGGTTTTATGTGTGAACATTTCTCTGCTGAAGGTATGATGGTTGTAGAGAAAATAGCTTTGTAAGAGGATGTATACGAAAATATTGGTGCTTCATTTTGCGATCTCACAAACATATTGAGATCCACACCAATATCCAGTGGCTCAATTTTTAGACATAAATTTATAATGCAAAGAATTCCGTGCAATAATGTGGTATTTTAAAAAGTTTCTGTGCAACATCCAGCCAGAAAATTGATAATTCATATGGTACTTAGTATTCATATTCATGACTTCAAAACTATTCGAATAAGCCAGAGGAATCTCATATTAAGCAGCGTACATTGATTTCTAGATACAGATTATCAGATTGCAGAATACGTCAGAACCGTGTAAGGCAAGGAGGAGCAACTAAGGATGTGTTTAGCGAGGTAACGATTGTTGGTGATGCAATCATATTGAGATCGTATCTTGAGCGTGTTGGAATGTTCAACAGGTTAAGACGATGGATAATATCCACAAAAATTTTTAAAAAAATGAAATGCCATTCATCAAATTTTTAACAATAATCTGCGATAATAATAAATATCTGTGAGTGTAATAAATAACTTGTATTTTTAATTAAAAACACTTCCCTGTCGTATCTTTTTCTTGTTATGTGAACGAAAGATCCCGTCAGGCAGAGGCGTAACCAGGAATCAATTTAGGGGGCTGTCCACACCCCGAAGGGTTTGGAAATATTTCAAAATATGAGAGTACTTGAAAAAAAAACACTTAAAGAAACGCTTTTTATACATATTTTAAGTAATTTATTATGAAAATTTCGTGTAATTTGTTGTAAATTTGGGAGGTGTCTCGTACTCCGCAGTCACCCTTGACTCCTCCGCTACTCCACCGTTGTCAGCCTTGAATCGTTTCGAAGTATACAAAGATTTTGGATGATTGCGGTCCCATAAGCTTACTTGCTCTCATCATCACCCAGTCGACGTAAGAGTGAAGGCCCAAGATATTGAGACCGCATCTGGAGGAGCAGAAGACCAAGTGTACAGTACCGGGCACAATAGCGCCATCCAAGCGACCGAGCTCGCTCGCATTCCACATCCGAATGCTTGCACTGGGTGCGTGGGAGGCTGAGATGTGTTGGATGGTCGTATGGACTGACGGCGCGCTCCGCTCGGCACAAAGAACTCACGCGGTCGCTCCAACGATCATGCGCACGCTCCCGAACCACGCTCACTAGCTCGCTGCGATTGTGGAATCGTCCTGCGCTTGACGGCTGAAGAGCGACACTGCCGCGGATGTCCTCCCCCACCACCAACTAACTCCCCGCCCACTTCTCACAGCAGGGGGATCCATTCCGAACCCATGCTCTCCCATGTAGACGCACACCAATATGGCATTCAATGCACAATTCGTTTGGTGTTCGTGGTGTGATGTGAACAATATGGGTGTTCCACTCTTCTACGCATTTACTACTGACATCAATTTCATGTATTAATCCATTCATTTATTTTCATCTCTTTCGTAATAAATATTGTGAGGTTTCTTAAGACAAAAACTGGCATCCACAGACATTTTATACTTTATTTTTCGGAGGTTCTTTACTTTTGAAAACAATATTAAAATTTCCCAGATTTCCATTTTTATTTGATATGTGAAATATTTATTGCCGTAAAAGAGACATATAAATTTGAGTTTAATTACAAATTTATTTACACACGATTTGAACACAATACAAATATGAAAGTAAAAATGCCTTAACTTATAAAAGAAATATAAAGTGTAGGATACCCGACAGAGGAAAATACGTGAAGCAACGTAAAGTATCTGCTCATCTCAATTTTTCATATTGACTCTTAATTTACTAAAGAATTAGCATACTTCCTTTCGTCCTGTCAACTCGGGAGTAAATTCTGGGACAGATGAGTAAATGGTTTGACCAATCGGACTGAGGGAAAATCGAAATATAAATTTGTAATCAATGATCGCTAAATGAAATCAGTTCAAAATTGTTTATACTATAGTATTGAGAACTGGCACTCGTCAACGGGGCTTTGCGAGTTTTCGTGTTTAGTACTCGGATGCTAGATAGTCAAATGCCGGCCTGATACTGTATTGTGTAATACCTGTTCGTTAATTGTACAAAGGTGTTTTTTTCAATACTGTCATAATTGTACGGATCACTCCTAAAAGTATTACTTGCAACGGCTGGCGTACAATTTTAAGGGAAGTCTTTCTAAATTCTATAGGCATCCCATTCTGAAAATTATAAAGATGAAATGAATCTCCTTACACTTACATATTGCTGGTCTTGCAGTCTATGAGAGTATTAAATCGCATGCATCATAATACGTTCTTTGCGTTCAAAAGTTATATATTTACTTTAGTTCCGCATCGTCTCTACTCACTCTAGGTGTGAGAAGATCAAAGGGTGGTAACGTAGCTGTTCAAAAACCAATTTCCGTCTTTCTCTTCTAAACTGTATCACCAAAGTGAAAAGGCAGACCAGAAACAAATGTTGGTATGCATCGGTTGATCTCTGATCCTACTCAGAATGTAGCAGAAGTCAATGCACTATCAGAAATACAAGGGTTACGATGCAAATTTAATAAAAAAAGAAGATTGCTGTGTTTGAATAAGTTGCATAGTTTTCTATAAAACACGGGATGTCATTCAGATTTGAAGATAGAAGAAAATGTGTCGGAGTAAGTTGTATAGTGCATTTTTGTTTTAAATTTATTGATTTCTGTTTAGGTCCTGTTCAAATAAAATTCGTATGACAGAAGCATATATTGAATATTTTGTATGTAGAATAGCTTTTTTCTGACAATAGAAATTTAGCATCGACGAAGAAGTATTTTTTCATATCAAATCACAACTTCTTACATCAACAATCAGTTCATAATTTTAATTGAGCACATGATTAATTTTCATAATGTTTGTTAGAAGAGAAATCTGGTTGCTGTATGAAGTATGTCCTGCTGTCTGCGTGTTGATGAAAAAAAGAAGATATTAATTGCATTAAATTTTAATTACTCATAAATATTATACTTAAGAATCACAAATGGAAAAATCTTTGTATAATTTTTCATTATAGTTTGGCTGAGACTGGCTACTTGTGAGAGATGATATTTCTTTCATGAAATAGGTAAACAATGCAATCGTACGTAGGTAGAAAGTACATCTCAACCGCTCATTACAATCTTAACCCGGTAAACAGGACGTATTATAACCTTCAGGAGACATAATGACTGGGTTCAATTAGCTATCATCTGGGACATAGTAGTAGAATGGTTATTTTTGGAATCCGAAATAACACATATTCGCTTAAACGGTTCGTATAACCTCGAAGAAAAGATCAAGTCGTCATCTTTCACATTCGATTTTACTGCCCTTTTCTGTCCATTAACTCATAATTTTTATGTCGAGACTCTGTAGAAAGTTAATACGCTAAATGTTTCTCATAACGTGTATCGAACGCATTTTCACTTAAGATCTAGAGTCACCGGTATTTATGACATGTTTAGTACTGACATTTGAAAAGATTAGCGATTGTTTCATGACACGTTCAATCATCAGTAACCTATTTGATTAAGGAAATGAAGCATTCTTTTTGACATTAAGCAGAGCTGTTCTGACACGTTTCACAGTCTTATTTACTACTCTTCCTAGTGGGGTTTGAAGAAACATAATTTCAACGAAGCTCATAGGTGGAGACTTTTCTATTGAGGCTTTCCAAAAACCAAGTTCAATTTAAGACTTCATACACATTCAGAGCGAATATTTAGAAAAGGGGAAAAACTTCATTACAGGGGGGATTCCTAAGAGGAAAAACAAAGAAAATGAATATTCATATCAAAATTTGTCCGGAGGTAGACGGTTATTTCGTAATCAAGCAATTATAATTTGTACATTTTATNTATATATATATATATATATATATATATATATATATATATATATATATATATATAATTAATTAACTTCACAAAAAAGCATCGTTTGTTATTACCATTATGTAATTTTATTATTTGACGCGTACTGCATCCCACAAAGTGTTCTATCCCTGACTGTGACAATGTTTCACTCAATATTCCAGTCTTGGAACACTCTTACATCATTAAAATTATCACCATGTCACAAGAGACTATTGAACTTCCATAACTGTCATCGTTATCTGTCTATCGCGCATCTCGTTACGCGCGATCTCTGCCGTTACATCTATGATAGATAATGGACGAGGGAAAACAATAATGTCACTCACTTCGTAAGTACCAAGTCATCCCAACAATCGCTTACTCTTTAGTTTCTGTGGCAAAACCATTCGTTCCTTGCTGAGAAGAACATCATCAGAATGTCAACTTAAAATTTAATCTCAAATATAAATTTAATCTTACCCATGGATCGTAGAAGAAGAAGTGAAAGAAAAACAATGGAAAGAATTTCTCCAGTTCCAACTAAGAAGAAAAATTCAAAGCTGCAGAACGACAAAGCCACAATATCACTCACCTATTGTGTATGGATGATATTAAAATACACTCATCATCCTCAACCAAGCTTAATCACTTACTAACACGAGTAGAAACATTCAGTAAGAATATTAGAATGAGACTTGGTACCGATAAGTGCATAACACTGACCATTTCCAAAGGTAACATTAAAAGAGAACCTTATATAACAAATGACAATGAAATGATTAAAAGAATGGAAGAAAATGAATTGTACAAATATCTGGGACTACAACAATCTAGATGTATAGACTATACATGCATAAAAAAGCAACCAACTGAGGAATTTGAAGATCGAGTCGAGAAATTAATGCATACAGATTTAAATGGCCGAAATTCAACAAAAGCAATTAATTCATTTGTCATTCCTATCCTCACGTATTCATTTGGAGTAGTTTCATGGACACTAACATAAAGAAAACCTCCAGCGAAAAGTCAGGACCATCATGACAAAGAATAGGTCACAACACAGAAGCTCAAATGTAAAAGGGTACAGTATGCTTTGCGAGGAAGGAGGAAGGGGCATAATCCATTTGAATAACCTACACAGTTCACAAATAAAGCAACTCCGAGCTTTATTTCACCAGAGGAAGGAAGAATCTAACTTGTATCAGACCATATGTGCAGCTGACATGAAATAAACCCATTTAAATTTAGCAGACCACTATCCATCACCAAATGAAATTAACGTAGAAATCAGTCAGAGAATTTGCCAATGGAAATCTAAACCACTTCATGGTAGACATCCTCATGATCTACATAAGCTTCATGTCGACAAAGCTGCGTCGAACGTCTGACTTACAAAAGGGGACCTATACTCGGAAAAGGAGGGATTTCTCATGGCAATTCAAGACGACGTAATAAGCACAAAAAATATAGAAAATTGCAAGACACTGACATAGCAGATGACAAACGTACAAAGTGCAAAATTAAACCAGAAACTATACAACACATCACAGGAGGAGTCACTCTATTAGAACAGACAGATTACACCCATAGACACAATCAGGTTTCTAATATTATCCATCAGAAACTCTTCGGGAAGTACAGACTAATAGAAAACACTGTCCCGTACTACAAGTACTTCCCGAAATCCATTTCAGAGAAATTTATTTTGATAGATCAATCCTCACCAACATGACAATCCATCATAACAGACCAAATATTATTCTAATAGACAAACTCAAGAAAATCACACACATTATAGATATTGCAGTAACCAACACCCACAACCTACAAACTATTTACAATGATAAAATTCAAAAATACCAAGACTTGAAAACAGAAATTCTTCGCTTATGGAATATGGAATGTGTATATACAGTTCCTATAGCCCTGTCCACCACTGGATTCATCCCTCACAGTCTGCATCTGAGCATCAATCGGCTTCATCTCCCAAAAAACATATTTTTAACTTTACAAAAAGCAGCCATCCTTAACACCTGTAGAATAGTCAGGAGATTTTTAAATTGTGACATTGCTTGAGGTGAGGATGCTTGGTATATCCCGCACCTTTCCTGAATCCAACAACAAGATGTGAAAAAAAAGTTCATGAAAATACTAATAATAATAATTCTTCGTATATAGAATATGGAGTGTATTTCTATAGTTTCCACAGTCTTGTCCACTACTGGAGTAATCACTCACAGTCTGCATACAAGCATCAATCGGTTTCAATTCCCAAAACCATTTATGGAACTTAAATTTTTTTTAAACAGCAATATCTCTTGAGGTGAGGATGCTTGGTNTCCAAGGAATAAATTAACTTTCATAAATGGATCTATTTGTCTGGTGTTTTCCTTGATTGGAACCATTGTATGGCTCCTTTCCTTCGGATATAAATCGAACCCCGTTAAATTTATTGTGGACCCCTGAGGAGAGCTAGCCGGGGCATTCGCAATAGAACCATTCAAAATTATTTTATGAGTAATTATTATTAACTTTAAATCACGTTCTCCACAATATATATATATTCCAACTCATGATATCACGAGGATTCTCATTATTTAATTAATTTCACAACTAAAATTTGAAATCGAAAATTTGTACTTAGGAATACAGTGTTATTCCTCCTACATAATATAATGTCAAATGGGACTTCGTAAAATATGAAACATCTATATTTACTTAACGATCAGTGATAAGTACTATCACACAGTACATCACAGGCTACAAATCTATCCGTCCAATCACTTCCCCATCGCTTTGGCGAAATCGATGCATACAACCACCATCATTTCCTCAGCCATACTACACCAAACCGTCCGCGAAGCATCCACTATCATTGCTTTCCGCGAACCCGCAATATCCGTATACGACCGCAATTGAATGTACCAAGCAGTGACGTCTATGGCAGTGTGCCTCCGATGGGAATGGGGCTGGTGTGTGGGGCGGGGTGGAAGGTGAAGGGATGAGGCAGCGAGTGGCCGGGCGTCGATGGCATCGATTAGCCAAGCCAGCGCTTCGCTTCGCTCCTCTCCGCTTCGCTTCCCACACCAGACCTCGCAGAAGCCACGAGCGGCGAGTCGGTCGCGACGTTGCGTCGTCTGTGATTCCATAGCTGACTTCACTGAATGAACCGCGTGGCCACATCACTTCGTAACGAGCGGGAAGAGAAACGAAATTCCTTGCCTGGAAAGTTACCTCACCACATGACCACATACGTGTACAACCAGAACCATAACAATCACCTCCCAAATGACGGGTGAAGGAATTGGGAAGGATTTATTTTGGGTTGGAGGAGTTGGCGAGAGAATCCCCATCTGAAAACTTTACTTAGTTCGGTCGAGGAGAGAAACTGCACTCTTCCACTAAGCAGGGTGCAAAGACGGTTTCAGTATACCCGACTGTCTCTGAGTGGGTTAAGAATTAAGAAATATAATATAATATTTTCGGTCCCATAAATTCTGGCTTTCTGTCTCAGTCAATCTGAAGCAGAGGCCCCCTTGAAGCCAAATATCTGGGTTTAAATCCTGGGTAAGGTATGTACTGGTATGTCTGGGTAAGGTCATGTATTGTACCCATGGATAGTAACGAAATACTACCAAGTGTTGAAGCTAAGTAATGCAGTCCATCGCGATTCCTTAAGAATAACCATGTCTCTCCAAACCCAAAATCTCTCCTTCCCTATTCCCTCTCGAATGACCAACAGTTAGGTGAAGGAGCGGGCCAAATTACCTGAACTTCACAAAAAGACATTAAATAGATAATAAATAAATGTCACAGGCGCGTCTGGGATTACCTCGCCTGGGATAGTTGACCCACGAGGTGTAAACTAAACACTGAGAGACTGGAAACTAAACAAGAAGGTAAATGCATGTATTTCTTCCGTGTACCCTACACGTGGAGAAGATATGCGATAACTTTCGGTCAGATGAAAATGGCGACGAGCTGGCAATCGAACCCGGAACTCCTACTTTAATCGCAGGGGTGTTAACCATTACACCACCAGTTCACCTTCCACAACTGAACATCATTTCCACCCAGATCTCTTGCTTCCGAGTCTATTGTCCATGAATCAATAAGTATACATGTCTACTTTTCTGTGAATTAATTTTATCGTGTTCATTTATGAATGTGTGTGCACACAGTCCAATAAAATGAGTTCTAGTGACGTCTCATTTGCTTGTTTATTCGCGATAATTGATGAAATTCTATGCTCTTTTTGAACAAATAGATTTTTCACGGGAACCTCGGATTACCGGCCGAACGATTAACCGATTAGGGTTTTGGTCGCAACCAGAACGGTTAAGATTGGTTCTGGTCTCCTAATATGTCCACCACATAAAAAGTCACCCGATGTGTGAATTCTAAACACTGCTGTAATATCATTTAACTCGACTTAAATAGTTAATTATCAATAGTTCTATTATGAACTGTGGAAAAGACATCTATGTTGGATAAATAGCTAAAACAATACCTTTAGAAAGATATTCGCATCGTATAAAATAAAACCATAATCGCTTAGAAGCAGTTCTTTATTGAAGTATTTGTAATTGGGAAATGTAGCGTGGTATTGAAGCTCATCTACATAGTGCGATACGAGGTAGAAGTAGGGTGGTAGGTTATGATTAGTAGGTGGACCGGTTAGCTGGGTTTACCAACAACTTGGCACATGTGGAGGGGTTAGTAGGGGTACATAGTAATACTTAGAGTTATTGGTACTAGGAGCAGTAGGAGGTGGTTAGAAGAAGGAGGGTTCGCTTTCCAGCAGTCACAGGGAAATGAACAAAGACTTTAATGTGGAAAGCTACATATTTTCTCCGACCCTCTACGAATTGATCCCGGGATGACTTGGAGATGAGCAAGAACGCTAACACCTTAGCCAACGGAGTAGTAGTTTGAAAAATAGGTAGAGATTGTTTTGTACTGAACTGTGTAGAATGCAAAAACCGTAAGTGAATGCCGTTGACACCCCATAGTCTTTAAATTAATTGGTGTAAGTTTTATTACCATAATAATGGATAAATAAGTAATAATGCATCTGATAAGTATCGTAGTCATTTAAAATCTTGCGAAAAAACTCTGTAACTAAATCTATCAGTTCACTTGAAAAATAAAACGAGTATAAGGAAACACGCACGCTATTGAAGTATTTCACATCCATTTTATGACGTGATCCCGAATCAATAAATTCACGTTCGTGTAAATTCACGCTTTCAGCTCCAAAGTAAAAACTTCAATTCCGTGCTTACACGAGAAGAGAAACCTCGTAAGAGCTCTGGGCTTCTTTTTTTAGTATGGTCTCTTTAAGAAATTTCAGGTGGGTTATGTAAAAATGTAAAAATTTATAATTTATACAAGTCATTGCCGTTTCTCAACCAATTAATAATTTATATTAATAGAAAGTTCTTCAAACATCTGTACGTTGAGGAAGATTCAAAGTAAAGGTTCGAATACTTTTTCTATATAAGAGAAAAATAAAAAAGACAACCTTAATTAAATATTTTTTTCCATCAATAATAGTTTATTAACTGTCACGTAAGCCGCGGTTGGGAGAACAAGTCTAAAAATTCTTTTCGATATACTTTTATCAGTAAAAAAATCTGGTCTTTATTGATTCAGGACCACCCGATACATGAAGATGCAATATGCGATTTACCACATTTTTTTTCCCTTTTCCATCAAGTTTACTTTATTATTTTTCTTTCATCACCTACCAAATGTGAATTTCACTCATATTTATGAATATGTTTATAACATTTTAGCGGATACATTGTTTGACACAACCTTCAAATGTATAAAACAAATTTGCATACCATTCGCATAAATCATATATGCATATCATTTTTCCCATCAAAAATATCGTTTTCATGCCTACATTTCAGGAAACTATTTTTATACTTGTAAATTCCTAACACACTTAGTCAACAATAGCAAAAATTGTGGACACTCATCTATTACGGGAAATTTTAAGTAAGATAACTATATTTATATATTTTATTTCAGGAGCTCGTGTCTCCATAAAAAATTAAATAACATTGTCCTCCAATAAAAAGTGACGTTTGATCTACAGGTATAAACCATGTAATTTTTGTACGCCAGACTAAGTCTGTTCATCTGCTTGCATCGCACTATATAGACGTGAAATAGATAAATATATATGCAACGATCTAACACGAAATTCTCTTCCTGAGTAAGGTTAAGAGACACCGTGCCATTTCTTTCATACGAGTAGAAACGATTATTTATCACTATATAATTATTTTTTACATAATTATTATTTTTTATTGAGAAACTCGTGTACATCACTTAGAGTTTTCAGATAAACTTATATCTGATAAGAAAGACGATATTAATAGTAACCTTAAATTTAAATTTTAAATTGGACATTGAATGACAACATATTGAACAGCATATGTTGCTGTACTTAATTATAAATAATGCAGATAAATAGTATTTTATCATAGACCTTCGCCTCTGCCTTCCAATTTCTTCCTTCTGTTCTCTTCTTTTTCTTGTGCTTTAGCGCGTTTCTTCTCTTCTTTCATCTGTTTTTCTTCTTCCTTTCTTGCAACTTCCGCTTTCTTAAATTCTTCTTTATCTTTAGCTAATTGTTCGATGGCCTCTGCTTCTAGCTGTTCTTCTCTAATTATGCGCTGTCTTTCCTCATTTCTTCTTATCCTTGTTTCAGTTTCATAACGTCTTCGAATCTCAGAATCACGTTTCTTTGGCTTTTCTTTCTTATGGGTCATTATCCGCAACTTATGATGAAATTTTGTCAGCCACGAGTCATTAATTCCAATTTCTTTATATCCGTATGGTGGTGAGCATTGGAAAGCAATAAAAATTCGAAGTAATATAACTATAGCAACAGCGATCACATCCACTACTACAACTTCCCAAACATCTGGACCTGTCATATTAAGTTCACTTGGTTCTATATTGTATTCACGTGACTACTTTCATCAAACACAGGTTAAAAAACAGCAAAACTGATTTTTGTTGAGTGAATTGGTGTCTTTTTTCACCAAATGTAAATCTTCTTGTCTCACACAATGTTCACTTTTTTCTGTTTGTAAATAAAACAATGAATAGTCATTTATTTATATCGCAGATGGATTTGTTTATTGTAATGTTTTATCGATACTCAATTAAAATAAAATCATGAATACTCATTTGTATGCATTATAATTCTGGATAATGGATTTCCAAGTGAAAATAATGAGAAGAACATGCATATGTTGCTTTTCCCTACATAAATATATCTTTAAATTTTCTCATTAATAATTACTTATAAATGTTATTATTATTATTCACAAATTACATTATATATACTCGTACGTTTCTTAACTAATTACATTAGAGCCTGTAAAGAATATAAAATTGTTCTAAATCTTTTATTACGCTCCAGCGTATTTCCAAAAAGTGAAATAAGTGATAAGGTAAGATGGAATAAAAGCATTTATGGGTAGTGAACACAACTGCGTCATAACTTCTAGAAAGTAGAGCCTACGCAACTGCTATCATTTACGTAGTGTACAAGACCAGGAGTTTCCAACTGGCGGTCCGTGGAAAACATGCGGCAAACTTTTGCGGCCCGCGAAAACAAATATTTTTAGAGATATTATAACCATTGAAGAATTCATCACACGATTCTAGGAAACCTTTAAGTCATATACAGCTTTACGTGAATAAGCAGTATGTGATCTACAATCAGATGCGTTTCTGCTGACCAGACATTTATTAAACTGCTTTACAGAGAAAAATACCCAAACTTAAGTTAATTTAGACTCACTGAAAATGATTACAACATTTGGGAGCACTTACATACGTGAAAGTGTTCTTTCTTTATTGTAGAGATCGGTCAGGTACTAACTTGTATTGCATAGAAGATGACAGTGACTAAACCTTTCATTGTTTGTGTTCTTTCTTCCATGAAATTCATTAAAAATCAGTACAGAAATCGACTTGCTGCATCACTGAAGTGACTGAAGGGCTGGAAGTGGATATTCGTTATTTGGTAGACGCAGTTGATCGACCACAGTATTCATAGTAAATTGTCGTTCTTTCACTACATTTGTAATGTAATTGTCATGTAATTGTAAAAAAAAATTTAATCAATAAAATGATCAATTCTTTGTTTTAATTAAACCGTGCACATTATTTCATATGTGTCTCTCTGCAAAATTTTATGAAAATTAGACTATAATTTAACTGCGGCGCGCAATCATACCCAGTTTCCAATTTCGAGCTCAAGCCCTTAGAAGTTGACCCAGAACGAAACATTCAACACACAGAAATTAAGAGAGTATATGGAAAATAATAATCTGTTTGTATATCCAGGCAACACTTATTTATGATTCTGTGTCCAGTCAAGAAAAATATAATCCCTTCTAAACTAGTTTTTATATGATGTTTCAGATATACGTAATAGTTGAGTCGATCTAAAGAGTTTTTTTTTACTTCATTTTTTAATTATTTGTTCAATAATAGATAACGAACGTGTGCAGTCTGAAAGTGAAAATATTCAAACGAAATTCAGGAAAAATTCAAAAGAGATACGTCGTAGTTACTATACCGATGATTCGGACATAAAGACATTTATGCATACATTTTCTACATTCTGCACCCCGCTCATAACTATGAATTCAAGAGCATCAGAAAAGAAAATCCTTCGAGTACAATCAAACAAATCTTTGTTTTATACAACGAATACTAGGATCAGGTTCATCAGTAGAATACTAAACTTAGCATTATTCATGTAATGAAAAATAACGCTGTATTATAATTATTCGTTCATATCTAAATTTAAAATGATGGTTTGTGAATTTCAAACAATATTGTAAAAAGAAGAGTCCGATTGCAAAAATGGTTCACGGTAGATTGGAAGAAATATTTCGTTTCATTATAAATATGAAACAATATTCATTAACTAACGAGGCTTGCGTGGGAATTTTCCGTGAAATCGATGTGGTTTCTTGGAAAGCGATTAAAAAAGAAACTTTCCCATCTCCATTCGATGTTCCAGCGTGGTAACTGAAATGAGAAACGGATACATTGATGGCGTTACGTCGACAGCTCGAAGTGCAGCTGCGTTGACGACGTGTGACTTTAGGTAACATGAGAAGAAACTCACCGCATCGCGCGGGCGTATCTCGCTTCCACAGACCGCAAAAGCCAGCGCGCCGGCATCTAAAGCCACTGACGCAACCCACACGACAGCTACCGCCATCGACTCCGATCTTATTCTCTGCGTGGTCAGCGTAGTTGCATGAAACACGATCTCCAGTGGCTGGGATCTCACAACTCGAGACTATGACGGTAAGAAAACGACGCTCTCTGGTTTGTAGTCTTTGCGTAATTCCACTGCGCAAACCTCTGCGTAATGATTTTATATTTTCAAATTATTGTTTTAATGGTTTAAATGTTGTGCGCGTCTACATTTAATATCAAGGCTACAAGTTTATGCCTTGGATACCGTGACAAGAAACAACAGATCTAATCCCCCAAAAAAAATATGAAACAAAAAACTACACGAACTTTTACTTTCACGCATTTCTAGTATAATGAAATTATTATAGTACAACAAAATATTCATTTTTCTATAAATACTTTGCGCTGAAATAAAGACTTGGACTTCAGAAATGTGCGTTTTGGAATTCTTTCTGCCTTTGTTTCCGACCACCAACTTAACTTTGTAATGCTGATATGGAATATTCTTCCTTTTCTTCCCCTTCAGTTATCGACCTGAAAGCACTGTTTTCGGTGGTGCAACAAATGAAAGGAAACAAAATACTGTTGAGAAATCCGTTGAAAATGGTGACATATTTGGCCAGCTTAATTGCTAGTCAAACATAACTGAATAGAAAGATAATTTATTTCATATGTACATTACTTTAAAATAATGCGGCTGATGCGAAAATGGGAAACCTCAGTTATTACGTATAGCAAATGTAAAATGTGATCAAGTATATAACTTAGCTAAGAAAACCTTAAAATGGAACTCCAAAGACAGGACACAACGTTGTATTATGTACCAGTCATCATCAACTGCTGGTCCGTGAGAAAGTTCTGGTGGCCAGCAGATATATCTAGATATTTGTTTAAATTTCTCATCTTCTTCGGAGATCGCAGTTTGCTATGGCATCAATACTAGATTTTTAAAAAATCATATCAGTGAAACAAGAAACGAGTCGTAAAAAGTTACAACTTTTGTCTGATGTAATAGATATCCAATTAGGTCTTGAAACCACTTTCAAAAATATTCATGCAACATACGAAGCAAGTTAACATAGAAGTCGGAAGTCAATAAAACGTCAGTTTCCCTCAGACCTTTTTCAATTACGAACGCATTTTTCATCAGCAGATTGCAGCATATATATGCCTGTCGTATATGCTGCGTTTCATCTCCCAGACAGAGGCAGCCAGTGTAGATGCCGGTTGTGTTGCATGAGTGTACACGTGAAGAACAGCGTACAGTTGTGCTATTTTTAGGGACCAATGGACTGTCCACAGAAGAAGTGCATCGCGAAATGAATACCGTGTATGGTTACAACTGTTTCTCAAGGTAAGCTGTGTTCAACTGGATCCAGACGTTTAACATGGGAAAGCAAAGCATCAGAGATGAAGATCGTCCTGGTTGTCTCGAGGTGATGTCAACCGTAGTAAAAGCGCACCGTGTGGAACAAATCATGCGTAACGATCGGCGTGTGACGCACAAAACAAAAAAATTAAAATTAATGATTGATTTTTTACTTCTTTACTCTCTTAAATTGGAATATTTTAACATTTTTATTTTTAATAACGTTTTTTAGATAATTTAGGTTAACCTTAGTAGATACGGTGTTTCAGACATTTTAAAGAACTCTTTGGGGCAAACGATATTGCTAGTCATTTTTGTCACCTATCTCGAATTTACCTCTCTTATTTTCTTATTTCATCATTATTTGTTGTCAAAATCATCTCCTATCTTTGTTTCATAGATAAAGAAAATATAAATTAGCCTTTGTTCATCCTCGATATCTAAATACCTTGCCAAATTTTATCACGATCAGTTCAGTCGTTTAGGTGTGATCAAGTAGCGAACAGACAGATATACTTTCGCATTATAAATTAGTATAAATTAAATAGAATTTTAGAATTTTGTAACAATTATAGAATATTTTGTTTTGTTGTTAAATTGGTGAGTTTTATTTTCTGAATTGTTGTTTCTGTTGCCATTATTTTACATAAGTATTTTAAAAAATACGTAGTGATCCACGGCATTTTAAAATTATGAATTTCATAGTCCGTGAGATCTAAAAGGTTGGAGACTGCTGTTCTATATTTAAAACCATCCTAAAAGAAATCTGAGATACTTTCTGTCAATATAAAATCAACCGCTAATAAGAGCTTCTATCAGTAAATTCTCTTCTGATTTCCTCGGATACTTTATTCTTCCCGATGTCTTTCAGAGCGATTTTCGATTACTCCACCTTACTCTCTGGAGACCTTCACGCCACTTCAACTCAGTTGGAAGCTCGTAATAAACTTTTAGTACATCACGGCTCTCGCCGCCACAGTCTCCTCTCGAACTAATAAAGAAACGCGATCTTCTTCCTCCCAAATGGAGCCTCTCATGCCCCTGGTGTACTCTTCAAATCTACGAACTAGTGAGATCAGCTTTCTCGATCTCCGAAGAGTTCTCAAAATAACAGACTGCTCTGATGTTACATTAGAAATAAATATGATTGATGATTATTGAGGACAAATATAATCCACTAAAAACTTGGTAGAAGAATATTCTACGAACTGAAATAATCCGTGTATTTTATTTATATGAGTTAATGTTGTTTTTTTTTCAGGAAAAGATATCACTAAACTTTTTAAAGAGGGCAAATTGTCGTCGTAAAATGCATGGTATTTGTTTTCAAACTTATTTTGCATAATTTAATCGAATATCTTTTATACTCGTAAGTCTCGTACGAGACGAAATTTCTTAGATAAAGATCACTAAAAGATTCACATTTTTCAATCCGCGGAAAAATAATTAATCACCATTTCTTATAATAATTTTGTTTTAATTATAGAAATGCATAGAACTTTTGTATTAATACTCGTTTTGTATTAAATAGTTACATATTCATTTAAAAATTAAAAGTGATTTTTAATTTCCATGGGTTAATTTACGAAAATAACTTGAAGTTACAATAATATTCATAATATTTCAACAATAGCGATACCACCACTACAACAAAAATTTAATCTAGCAGAAATCTATAAAATCCATATTTTAGTCGAAAATATTAAAAATATCAAAAGATCAAGGGAAATTTTATTCCGGGTAATAGATCATCAACGTAAGTCAAAGATATTCTACTATTCTAATTAATTTATGGATAATCCTGGCAATGAATTGGTTTATAATGAGCTTCCTAACATCATATTGGGTGCTGAGTGGATGTAGGTGCTTAGGGACATTTTAGCAGAACATGAGTTCGTTGCATGAACGATGGCTGTGATATTCTATTTGACGATGGTTTTGATAATTTATATGGATCACTGTTTGGATAAGATTTGTCTCATTGTTTAAAAATGGTTGAAATGTTTCACATTTTAATTTTTTTCTACGGCACTGTTTTGTTATTGGAAATAAGAGTAGTTACAGTTATATAAAAACATTGACCAAAAACTATTTTTTTATTTTTGCTTCTGAAATAGTAAATTATTATGTTCCAAATAATTACCATTACCGTTGCTGTACAGCTTCATTCACTTAACAGCGAAATTGTGTTCCGTGACTTTCACAGAAATCAGGTATGTGATTCAATCAACATGCGCTACCCCGTGACTGCACCTCCTCAACATTGTGAATGTCTTTCGTCGCAACGCGTCACTTGTTTTCGTGCCAGCTGTTCAACCCAGGGATGAAAGAAAAGAAAACCATCACGACGGGAACACACGGAGAGGGAACGAGGGCGGCAAACATCGTCGGGAGAGTAGCGAAAAACAAAGAAAAACGAGCAGAACTTTCGTACGTAAAATTCATAGCGACAAGAATGTGTGCGATGGTGTGTCCATGGCGGCTGGCAACGGATCGGCTGCGGGTGTGGGTTAGCTCTTCCCCCATAAGATAGTGTCAGGACGTGCCAATATTGGAGCGTTCGTCGACAGATGTTTCAGTTGCTGGTGGTCGAAGGAAGCAGACGTGGTTGGCGGGGAGGATGAGATTGAGAGGGTGAATAGGGTGATTTGTAGATGTAGTAATGGTAGTGATAATGTGAAAAGAGGTGTAAAAAGAATGAGTATGTTCAAGACAAACCCTCGTAACCGGTATACTCAGAGAAAGATGCACAACTTCTACCAAAAATAATCAAGGTAATAAATAATCCCCCTCCCCCCAAAAATCGATAAAAAATTGATTTAGTCCACAGAAAATACTGAAAAAACTAAGGAAGTATTGCCTTAAATTCAAAAAAAATTCAGCACGTAGATAAAGAATAAAATAATAATAGAGAGTCACAGTTAGTTAAAGTAAATGATATTACACTTTGTCATTGAATTCATCAAACCGTCCTTCCAATTTTTATCATCCAGATGAACATCAGATTGCGTTCTGCAGAGGCATGAAGTATTAATTTATTCATTGTAAACGATTGGTAGTTCTCATCCAGAAGATAGTAGTGTAGATGTAAGAACATGGATAGATCAATGGTGAAAGTATTCAAGATGCTTTGAACCATCCACTTTAATGTTGTGGAGGTTTTATTAATCAGTAAATATTTAATTAGATACAAATTTTTAAAGATACGGTTGCGATGGCGATAGTAATAATAAAAAATATTTATTTCAGAGTATGCTTATGTTACCAGCTTTAATAAAATATAAGAATGAAAAAGTGAGATGATAACGAATGAAGCGGTCAAATCTGAAGCAGTTTCGATAACAATAGTTGTTGGTAATGACAATNGACATCACTCAACCCAGTAGACATGTTCACGTAATGCTCTACGGTAAATCACCAATCATCTTTGTAAGTAAATGTTGGGAATAAGTGAAACAGAACAGATGTTTTAATTTTAAAAAATATTTATATTTCTTTGTTATATTTGATTTTTGTAATTTATAAAAACTGTTTTGGTACTAAGAGACATTTATTGCTAATAAAAGTTTATATATATATATATATATATATAAAAGACATAACAAGGTACTAATAATACTTAACAATCAAGAGTTTTAAATTTAAAATATCAATGTTTTAGAATGAATAAATCATAGTTGTAATGACGTAAGACCCCTGGACGTTTTCTGTCTGAGTCCACTAGGAGTATGACGTACACTCACTATTTCCAATTGTCACGCTCAGACACAAAAGGGTGCGTCAAAATAAATACATTTTACTAGTTAATACACAAATTAATTAACAATTCCAATTAATTTAGGAATATTTTGAATTTGGTGAAAAATTAAAACGCTTCTCATACCTCAGCACACTGAATTGTGACTAATGAACTTCATGGTCCCTTCTTTTTACTAGTTAACATAAACGAAAACAGTAAAATTCTGCATGAAGTGTTCTTGACAAAAAATTGTCATGATTGAATTGCGACGGGAAAACAAAACCAACAAATCAAGAAATAGAGCAAAATATATATCTAGTTATTAATTCACAAAGAAACTTGAAGACGCTTGAACTTGAAAATATTTGTTATGACCAATAGAACCATGAAATATAATAATAATTTCAAGCCACTTAATAACAACAACAATTTATTATTGGTTATTGTTATTTTTTCTCAGGTGTGTATCTGGTATATTGATCAGTTGCGAGAATGATATTCCAAGCTAAAGATATTTTAAGAATGTTGCATGTATTACTATTATTATTAGATAGAAAACTGTACTATTGGCATCAGTATATTTGTGGCTAGTCGAGTTCAATATATATGCTCTGCCAGAACGCCGTAATGATTCCCCCACACACCAAGAATCGAGTATACCAAGGAAAAAACGGACGAATTAAAAATTTCATAAATCTGGAACACTTACCAAAAATGGAAATCTTCTCGTAGGATGTAGAATGGTATACCCATATTACTTCTAATTTTTAATAGTTATTCCCATTTTTCATTTACCTTTTTAACTGAAAAACATTTTACTGATGGAAGTTTGACTTCTGTCTGAATATAAAGAGCAAAGGGAAGTTATCCAAAATATACATTATTCCATTTCCTCAATAACAGTTTGAAATTTTGCAAAATACTTTTAATACTGTTCATATATGAATTCAATTTCGAAGTTACATTTAAATTGTATTCATTTTAACATACATTTTTATTGTTCATCTAATGCTAAATAACGTCTATTTCCAATGTATTTTATTAATTTAAATAGTCCACGTTCATTTTTAATTCTGAACAATTTTCTCGCATGTATATTTTATCACGCAATTCATACTTTGCTTTATACGGGCCTTTCTTCCTTTGGAGTTAATTTTCATTGAAAATATCGTATTTTGAATTCTTCTATGTTCATTATATACAGAAAAAAATCATGAGCTCTTGAAGCGTTATTACATTTCTGTCACGTCTCTCCTACTAATTTAAATCTGACACTCACAAGCAATTACATCAGGCTAGCTAAACTGACGATGTATTGCATTAGAGACGAAACGTACTAATAGTTTTATGTGCTTATATTCCAATTTTTCTTTCTTTCGAAATTGTGACATTTTTAATTAAACTGCCTGAAATAACGTCGTTTTTTTCTTCACTATTTATGAGAAACATTTTACTTCGATTCAATTTGTTCCTCTGTAACATGAAATAAGTCTCCATTCACCAAGCTCCATTTCGAAAGAGGTATACCGTATTCTCACAGACGTAATAATATTGTGTGAACTCTCTCGCAGCATGACGTATCAGTCAGGAAACATGTGTTCGGAAACCCGATAACATTGTTTCTAAGGGAATAAACCCAATTCCGAAATTTGCGGAGATGTCAAATAGTACGGAAACTCTCGACATAATATGCATTGTATCTGGTGAAGCTGCTTGAAGTTTCTGTAGCTGTATGATGGAGACGGAGCCTGGAGGCAAGCGCGGCAGAAGCGTCTCCTACACCTCACACAGTTTCTGCTTCAACTAAGTTTCAACTTCCGTGCAGCTCATGCGAGAGCTCTTGATTGTGCATGCGTCGGTCGGGGATGAAGGAGAAACGTCTTATTGGGAACTTAGCTCGTATTGCTGCAGGAGTCTTTCAGGAGGCAAACGAAAGCGAGCGCTTTGAAATCAAATTTCACGGAAATAGCTACTATACCACGATGTCATGCTACAGGCGTCATCACTTGCGATCATGACAGACTATTTTAAGAAACGATGTATTATTTCATGACAATTCTATTTTACATATAGTGAGGAGCCGAGAATCGAACCCAGGACTCACTTCTAGTTCGCTGGAGTGTTAACCACTACACCACCCGTACGCCTTCCACAATCTGAATTGAAATTGTGCACAATTGTGGAAGCAGAACGGTTGGTGTAGTGGTTAACAGCCCCAGCAATCACAGCAGTCCTGGGTTCGATTTACGGCTCGTTGTCATTTTTAGCTGACCGAAACGTTATATTAAATTTTATACTTTAACATAGTTTGTGAATGCCTTGTACTATCAACAAAAGCGTTCGAAGGAAACTTATTACATAAACAAATTTATACTATGATACAGAGTTTTTGACCTTTCATATAATAATAATAATAATAATAATAATAAATTTTCTTTAAAAAATTATTATTAAATGGTCAACGGTTTTGAAATTCAGAACCCCTGAAGCTACCTTGGAATCCAGGACCATCTGTATTCGGCGAGGCATCTTCCAGGGAGACCCACTTAGTGCACTATGGTTGTGTATCGCACTCAACCCGTTGAATGGAGCTCTAAATAACACGCAATATGGTTTCAAGATCATTACCCCGGATAAACAGAAATATGTTATTAGTCATTTGATGTATATGGATGACCTCAAGTTATATGCCAGTTCTCCCAAACAAAACCACCAGTTACTGGAGATCACAACTCACTTTAGTAGAGACATTTGTATGTCCTTTGGACTGGACAAATGTAAGTCTATTCACGTAGTGAAAGGAAGTATCACTAAAACATCAGGGTTTGATACAGGTGATGGTATAATAGAAGACCTGGCTTCTGGAGACTGGTACAAATACCTTGGATTCATGCAGTTAAAAGGAATATCCCATGGAAAAATCAAAACAAAATTGAAAGCTGACGTCTGCTCTAGGATAAAATCAATTCTCAAGACCCACTTGTACAGCCGCAACAAAGTGAAGGCATTAAATACCTATGCAATTCCTTTACTTACATACTCCTTTGGAATTGTGAAGTGGTCAATGACTGATCTACAAGATCTTGAAAGAGAGATCAGGGTAAAGCTCTGTGAGTATAGGATGCGACATCCAAAAGCTGCCATTGAGCGAGTTACTCTCCCCACAAGTCTTGGTGGTCTGGGGGTTGTGCATTTAACCTATCTACATGCACAACAAGTTAATAATTTGAGGAAATATTTCCATGAAAGAAAAGAAAAATGTACATTGTATAAGATCATATGTGATGCAGATGTGGATGCTACGCCATTACATCTTAATGTGTATAATTTTGAAATAAAATGCGACTCAGTTGATATTAGAATTCAACAATGGAAACGTAAATCGATTCATGGTACTCATCCTTGTTATCTGGAAAACTCACAAGTCCACAAGGAAACATCTAATTTGTGGTTGAAGAAAGGAAATCTCTACGGAGAGACAGTTGGCTTCATGATGGCCATACAGGATACAGTGATAAACACAGAGAATTATAGGAAATTTATCCTCAATAAAGACCCAGATGACAAATGTAGAGTGTGCCATAGAACTTCGGAAACCATAGAACACCTTATGGGAGCATGCACAGCCTTGGCAAACTCGGTATATCTCAAGCGTCATAACGATGTTGGAAGATTAGTCTTCAAAGCGCTTCTCCCCAACCTTGGAATAAAAGAACATATTAACATCCCATATTACCAATACGACCACCCACCAGTTCTTGAGAATGCTAATGTGAAAATCTACTGGAATACGTGAAATTAGAACAGCCCACACAGTTGCTGTTAATAGACCGGATATCATCCTTCACTTCAAGCAAAAAGAAGAAGTTTTTCTTATTGATATTTCTATCCCACTATCCCACAATCTACAGACAGCGTATCAAACCAAGATTGCAAAATATGGTGAACTCGCATTTGAAATCAAGAGGCTGTGGAAAGTAAAAAAAAGTACAGATCTTGCCCATTGTGATAACGACTGGACTGGTACCAAATAACACGCTAAGAAACATGAAACTCCTCAAAATTCCTGATTCCATATCCCTAATCCAAAAGTCAGTCATCCTGGATACCTGCCCACTATCAGAAAAACCTTCAATGAATAGGGCCGAGGACTTGAGATTATCTCCGTCCTGCCCCCTCTCAGAGCCTAATCCCATTGACTACAGGGATAGGTTAATGTTTCCCAGCCAGCTGGCTGAGAAGTGCAAAAAAAAGTCATAATAATAATAATAATAATAATAATAATAATAATAATAATAATAATAAAAGATAATAACAGAAATACAAAGGATATGATACATGGAGAGAGTTTACATAGTACCGGTAGTAATATCCTCTACATGAGTCATCCCTATCTCCTTCCACAATAGTATTAGCATGTTAAAATTGCGTAAGACCATTTACGTACAACTTCAGAAAGCTGTTTTGCTCAACACATCAAGAATAGTCAGAAAATGTTTGGATCATCCAGAGTGAATGTGCTTGGTGTAGCCCGTACCTCACTACGACCAGCAGAAAAAGCTGAGATCCTAAACGGAATATAATAATAATAATAATACGTTCCATTATTTCTAAGAGGAGCATAGGGAATCAACAATTGCCTTCCAGCGAACTCTGTTGCTTGCATCAATTTTCATTAATTTAATAGTTTTTCCATATTCTTTTTGAACTGATCTTCTCCATGTGTTGCGTGGTCTTCCGCGTGGTCTGGATCCTTGCGGGTTCCATTCCAAAGCATTGGGGGGATGTCATCCGGTCCTTTTCTCAGGGTATGTCCAATCCAGTTGAATGTTCTTCTTTTGATTTCGGTGTTCACATCCATTTATTTTGTTTTTCTCCACAGTTCTTCATTGTTGATAGTGTTGGGCCACCAGATTTTCAATATGAACCTTAAGCATCTATTAATGAATGTCTGTAAATTCTTTTTGATTTCCACCGAGACCATCCACGTTTATTAAAGCGCGCGTATGCATTAAAAATGTTGATATTTGTGTTAATGCTAATGTTTGTTGCTTGCCAGACATTTCTTAACTTTGGAAAAGGCACCTCTGGCTTTTTGAACTCTTGCGGAAACGTCTTGAGTTGTGCCACAATCTTCGGAGATACAGCTACAAACATAGGAATAACATTCAACACTTTCTGTTGTTTCACCTCCCAATGATTTAGGCGTTTGGTTTCTAGCTTGGATCCGCAGCTCTTCGGTTTTTCTCGTATTTATCTTTACATCGTATTTTGCGGACTCGATCTCTAGGGCTTCAGCTTACTCTTGCGTATGTTCCAAGGAGTGTTAAAGAAGGCATATGTCATCAGAATAGTCTAAATCCTCTAGTCTATCATTTAAATTTCCACACTATTCCTCTTCTTCTGTCGCGGATGGTATTTCTTATGACCTCATTCACCACCAGTATGAAAAGACGAGATAACAAAGATCCCTGCCTTACTCTAGACACACTCAAATGGTTCAGAAAGGGCACCTTTGTGAAGAACTTGACATCTAAACTGTAGATAGCACGCTTTTATGAGGTTAAAGATTTTAATTGGCACTCCTCTCGCCTCTAAATTTTCCAGATTCCCTCTCGTTTACTGGAGCCAAATACCTTTTCAAAATCTATAAACAAGGCGTAAAGTGGAGACCTCCATTCAAAAATTAAAGTGTTTCTTTAATTCATATATTGGTTTCCAAGTCGTCGTAGTAAGGAAGTAAGGAAGTCACATACGTGAAAATCCAGATTTTAACTTTAAATTACTATGACTTTGAAATTTTTGAATTACCCTCTCCAAAAATTGGAGGAATTAGATTTCACTAGTCCGACTTTAAGCCACAAAAATTGCGTTAAATTCTGAGATGGAGTATTTGAGAAATTATTTTTTGAAGTAATAATTAAAATTTGACGTTTTTGTTGAAAATTTAGACGTATGTTGCCATTTTAAGTGTCAAAAGTAACATACAGACCTATAAAATGTCTACTATTGGTAGATTAAGTGGGTTTCAATTTCCAAGGAGTTTCCATCGAAATTTTAACGATTTTTTACCTCGCGGCGCTGGTGAGGGAAAATCGACTCAATAGTAATTTAAACAAAAGCAGTTTAATAAAAACCTAATAAACATTTTTACCTTTCTTCTACAACATTTTAATCCCCCAAAAAATTATTATCAAAATCTGAATGGCTCGGGGAAATATTAGGCCGATAATGGATGGAATGACCCATATAAGAATGATGAACCAAACCTTCTCGTCTATAGACATGAAACGTCTAAAACCTCTAAGAACACAATAATTTGGTAGGCAGAGGATATTAAAGATAAGGAATTGAGTCTAAAACAAAATAGAGTATGTACTTACTCATGGACATAGAAGGAGAAAATATAAGATAACTCGTTTCATGATTAAAAATTTTCTTCGAAAAAGAACCAATCTCAAAGCAATATCTACTTCAGTTGGTGAAAGTGATTGAAGTAAAATGTTCTCACTTTCTGGCAAAGTATGTAGTGCTTTTCATTCGTAGTATGTAGTGCTTTTTACTTTTTTACTCGGTTCTTATACGTTTTGGTTAGATATTTTTGTGTACGAAGTTCAATATGTTTACAAAAAGTCTTAATCTATGTTTGTTGTATAGGACGGCAAAAAAACAAATAAGATGTGCAAAAAATAAATTAAATGAGTCATTTTAGGGTTTTAGGACCTTACGATGATCAATGCATCTATCAATCAGTATTTCACAGTACTTTCAAAAAAGACGAGAAAAATTGGAATACTATGTCAATGTAAACATCAAATCGTAATAAATGGAAACATGCTGTTAGAAGGTTCAACATACAATTTAATGGCCCTACAACAAAATTACATATGCCCTCAATGTTACTTGTTTCATACTTTACGTTACGAGAAGTCGTTGTTAAAAAATTTCGAGACAACGGAGTAATTGTAAACGCACAAAATAATTGTGGGAAGTTTCATACTTGGAATCGCTTTCGCCAGAGTTAATGAAATAGTGAGCCATTATATGAAGGTGCTTAAAAGAATATATTTTACGCATTACGGCATCGAAATTGAGGCGTAAACGAGAAATATTCAAAACTTGTTTACAATAACCCCGTCCGACTCTAATAGTCATGATGTGTGTTATTGATTTCCATTTCCCATTATATCAGCTGACCATTGTAAATATGGAAAGCTAAGTGAGCATAATAATTTTTTTATCTTTTCCTGGAAGATGAATTACTGTGTGGCAGTCCCTCAAAATAGACTTAATCCTATGAACATGTATCCCTCTGAAAGTCTTTTTTTTACCCGACCATATTCGAATTCAAGCTTTTAATAACACAGTCAGGGAGAACCGCACCATAAAACACTCTCTCCAATGCTATTCTTCTCAATATCCACCCAACAGTTACTAAATCGATAACACAAGTGCCTTTCACAAACCAATCTGTCCTTATGTCACCATCGTGCTGTACAATGAAGTGCGAGTGATATAATAGCACCATCATGCAAACGGTGCGTAACCCGGGGAGTGGACCGACAAGCCATGATATCCGCCGTTAGGTTTTACGCTAGAGATGCATCACATATGCAGACCACCAATGTGTTGCTTGGATACGAGGCAAGCGATGGGAGATTACAAATTTTTAGTGCACCGCAACTTTCGATGATGCCATACTTTATTAGCGTCTGACTGGGGTCTGATCTTTGAACGAAAAATTTCTTACAAAGAATTATATTTTATATTTTATCAATAAACGTTAATATTAATATAAAATCAGCTCCAAATCAATCATTAATACACGCATTTAATTATATAAACTAAAGACGATAATGTTTTTCATCAAGATAATTTATCAAGGGAATTTTTTCCCTAGTCCACCCCTTCCATTTCAGCTAAACATTTTCCTCTAAGATTTGAACAACACTTTGGTTGTATCAACTGTTAACGATTCAAAATTGCTATAATAATATACTATACAACATTAAATTACAATAATTATCAAATTTCTTTTTGATTTGTGCTCCTTATGCAGGATGGGAAGGTATATGTAGATAACAAACGGAGATTGGGGTGACTACTATCTTAGATGTCCATGTACGAGTCTACTCTTTTATAAAATGTAGTTCATACGTCAATGAATGAAATTTTTTAAAATATTAATAAAATTTAAAAATTTAATTATTTACCGAGATGAGCCAACGCTACTATGACTATATAAAAGCCTAATTTTGTTTCCAAAATTTCGGAAAAGGATTTAACTTTTAGCAATAAATCCAAAAATTATATTTTGATGACTACTAATGAGTTTAAGAGAACGTGGTGTTATGAAACCCTACTTTATTTTTATATGATTGCAGATCCCCACTGAGCCTGAACTGAACATTATGGTACAAAAAGATTCAAAAATGATCTGTACAAACATTGTTGGAATCAGAGCATGGATAACAATTTTGTATTAAATATAAAGGGTGAAACGATTTTTCTTGCCACACAGAATGAAACGTTTGCCAGATTTTTATTTTAAAACTTCACAAATATATTTAACAAGTAGTATCACCTTTCGTACACCTAAAGTTAACAGATTATTATTTAGACAAGCTTATAATACGTCGCACCAAAATACTTTAATCAATTGCCTGTTAGCATAAAAAACAGCACTAATTGTAAAGTATTTGTTAAAGAATTAAAAATTTGATTGTTTTTAAATAAAAGTGTCAATTCTTAAAATAACATTGTTAATTAAACATAAACTTAAAAAAACCTTTAGTACTAGTAAATCAAATGTTTCAAATGTAGAAACCTCTTAGCAAGTACTTATCATTATATATTATAGTAATAGTTCTTAGCGTTATAAGTTTCCATTGCGATGTGACGACACAGAGCGCGGACCTTGAAGCGAAGATAAAGACGAATCTATATTAAAGTTTTTCGTTTTTGTTTTGAAATTGCTCTGCCACAGCTGTACGTGTAAATACGTGGCAGTGTAATTTCCGAATTTCTGTTTTTCAACATGTAAACAGTGTGGAATAAATTTCATTATCTCATTATCTCATTTTCGGTGGACTTGGCACAATGTCTGTGGGTCGAGCACCTTCACTTACGGAGTTGGGTAATTTCAAAACACCA
>NNCF01127779.1:864036-975303 GCA_002313205.1 Laupala kohalensis | reverse complement strand
GTCAGCGTGGCGATTTTCATTACACCTCAACATCCAGACTGGCTCTCAGGCCTACTCAGCCTGCTATCAAATGAGTACCAAGATCTATACTGGGACCCAAAAACCGGCCGGAGCGAGATACTGACCACATCTCCTCCTTCTAGTGCCGGGATCAAGAAATCGCGGAGCTCTACCCTCCGCGACGGCCAAGGCTCTCAAAGGGCTGTAGTGCCAAATAAATAAATAAATAATATATGGTCATGAGATTTGGAATACAGAAATGGTCATGAGATTTAATCCATAACAAACACAGACCACAAACATTTGACTACTGACACCACAGAATTAGCAATAATTGAAGAATTAGCAATATATTATTTAATAATATGTTTCGGGGAAATCTGAAATCAACTAGATGTTCCGATGAAAACGAACCCAGTTGATACAATTATTAAATTTAGCGACGTTTTTCAGGCTAAAAAATAAATTCATTAAAATGTGCAAAGCATTCCTTTCTCAAAAAAAACGTCTATTTTAGTTACACATCACTTGGGTGCAACAATTTCTGGACGAAATAAGGAAGGGGTTCCACGTTATGAGCGCTTTCCATATTACAACCTTTTCGTTCTCTGCTTAAGGGAAATCAGTAATAATTGTATAAAATAGTATTTAATTATAGTATTAGATATTAATATCGTAGGAGAATGCACGGGTAATTTTAGTAAACAATAAATATTTACAAACGTAGGTTTCCGCAGCTGGAGTCAGTATAAGGTTGTTTGCCCAGGACAAACCACGTCTATGTATACAGAAGTTCCAACTGGATCATGTTGCTGGTGCCTTCTTCAGGACAATGTCAGCGTCGTACAGACCTCAGGCACTGTCGCAGAGTTCGACCTTTTTCTCTGAAGAAGGCCATGGCAAGATTGGTAGTTCTGTCTACTGAGGCGTGATGTGTTTCAGACAAACAAGTTTATAATAAATATTTAGTAACAATAAAAAACAAATACACTTTGGAGACATATGTTATCGTTTCGGGAAGAAATTAAAAACATCTGAATATTATGTTACTCTATTCTATGCTTCACCACTCTCGTCGAATTCATACATTTGGAATGAATATTAGTTATTTTACATTGATACAGGAAATATAATTTAAATTCATAAAACAAATGTACAAGACAAAAAATATTTTATACAGTTTGATTCATTACTCAAATAATTGAAAGTATAAAAATGAGTAATTAATGTGGAATTACAGCCATTTTCATGTTCAAATATTATATTAAATATAATTAATTTCATTGCTGGAAGCTTATAAATGTGTAAATTAATTTTTTTCAGTACATTTTAATTTACGTTTTAATGTACTGTTTTACACTCTAAAATATAACATTAAGTTATTCAAAAAGTGAGATCATGGAATCCCATTAGAATGAAGTATTTTTTGAACGTTTTTAGAAGTTTTCTAAGTTTAAATAATGATTTTGCTCTCAGATGCGAAGGGCACGTTCTCCGAGAAGATGTTCCACTATGGACAAAGATTTGTGATATTTTCCAACTCATTTAATTCTAGACAACAATTTTTTATTTTTTTTCTACATTTCTTGACAAATTTTGCCAATTTCTCATATCTAGTCATTAATATGCAGTTTATTAATTTTCCCCGAAAGCTTTCAACGTCCGATACTTTAAATATTTCGTAAGACCTTTGTTCATACACACTTCCTCAGGAATATATAGAAACAATACAACAACATGAAATAACGTTAACATGTATAATAGTTCTAACATCCGAGGAAGACCGGAAACCTGATTGAAACGCTGTCTTGATTGAAAAAGTTCAGAATAACAATTGTGAGGAAGTTGTACAAAGGTCGTATGAAATAAATAAATAAATAAATAAATAAATAAAGTTTCACGACCTTATGTTGGACGAATATTATATAGGTCCATCATGATGTCGTAAGAGTTTAATTATTTATTTATTTTCGGTATACCATGGACATTATTAGTAGTAGAAGTCGTATGAAATATTTAATTTTGTCATGTACTGTGTTCACTACGTAGGTTCCTTCTGTCTCAATATTTCATGAATTGTTGCGTAATACACGCTTAATTGTCAATAGAGCTCAGCAGAGAAACGCAATCAATGAGCATAATGTAGGAACTCGTATACCCCGACCCCATGAGCGACAGAAACACTGTCCATCCCCGTCTCGTCCGTCCACAGCGAAGCGTTCGCGTCCCAGTCGAAAGGACGCGTTCGAACACAGAGGAAGCCGCGCGGGAGACGAGGTGGGATTTATCGAGTGAAACGGGCGCGCCGAACACGAGTGGGGAAATTCGAAAACCCACTGAGCGGCCACTAATGAATTGTTCGGCCTCTTCGCGAGCATAATCTTGTTATTTACGAGAGGGAGGTCGCATCGCTACTACTGCCACGGTACCCATCTCCATCTCTTCCCCCGCTACTTCTAGTCGCGTTAACCACCGCAGATACCACCACCAACGACAACCACCACTATATACAGCGTGTCCCAGAACTCTATGTAAAAATAATTAGAGGAATCATAACGCACATTAATAGGAAGCAAAAATCATTAAAATATAGCAGTTTCGATCGTATGAAAAGCGCTTTATTATGGGAATTGAGGAAGTGATATAGTGTTCGAAGTTCAACAACAAATTACATCAGATGTTCCAATATCGTCGTATTAGCAGCGATACAGGCATCGCACCGACTTCGCGAGAATTTGCGAAACTCCAAGCAGAACATATCAATACATGCGACGTCGATGCGAGCGAGGTCTGCTTCTCTATTAATAGGCAAATTTTGAACCCGTGTGTAATTTAGTTGTTGAACTTTGAAAACTAAAATTCCGCTAATAAGGCGATTTACACACCTATTATATTGTGCTCTCACTCTGTTTTTATGCCATTTTATCTCCTCGGGAGACATTTACTGACATGTGTACCTTATTGATTTTTTCTTTCTAATGTGCTTTATCATCCCTCCATTCTTTTACGAGTTAAGGCACACACTGTAGACTCTATGTCGCACATTGCGCAGCAGCTCGCCACTCGGAACCACTTGCAATAGTCGAATTACGCCTAATGTTCTGACTGACCTTCAGGTCGAGAGAGAATAAAATCGACGGAATGTGAGACTAAGACCTTATGGATATATTTTACTCCAATCAACAATCACTCCATAATTGATATGAAAAAGGAGAACAGTTAAAATAGGTCATTCAATTAAACGGTAAAATATTATTATTTTCAAAACTACAAAATTCAAAATTACAAGAGTTTAGTCAGTAGATCAACATTGCAACGAATAATAATAAATATAAGTAATAAATATAATAATAATAAATATAATACAAATACGCAGCAAAAATACGATCGCCTTAAAATATTTATGTACTTAAATCNCAAACGTTTTTTGTTTCGTGGACCACTTAACATGTTTTTCGGTTTTGGGTATACCCTCTGATTATCTTATATTGAATTTTTGCAAATTCATCAACTTCAAATGTGTTTTTGATAGCTCGTATAGTGCTACTCACTTTGAAGGATTTAAATTTCACACTGCAGCGTGAAGAACATAAAAAACACATGTTACTTTTTATAAATTTATTAACCGAATTCAAATTAAAATCAACCTAATTAAAATTTAGTATCTATTACATAAAATAACTAAGCAAAAAATAAATGCTTTTAGAGGGAGGAATGAACCTGATGCCTTTATAACAAATTTTCTGCATTTGATATCAATTTAGTTAGGTTTAATCTCAAATCGCCTCGGTCAGTGATGTCCAGTCTCTTTCTTTTTTTTTTAGGAGATTGGTAACCACGTTAAAACCCCTTTCCACCAGGTATCAAGATCAAAAGCAATTACGAACTACCTCGCGATATTCCATAAGACGGAATAAGTGACAGATATGATATACACATGACATATATACACTGTATGCGGATTATTCCATTCGTGGAAAGCCAAAATTAAGGTCACGATCTCCTTAAATGAAATCCACTAACATGGACCCCCAATTTTGTTTTTCGCAGACATGGACAACTAGCAGGTTTTAGTCGACTCCTGAGGATCAATATAGACCACTTTGGGAACCAGCGACATAAATGGTTGTTGAATTAATGATATCATAAATTATATTATACCACATAAAGATAAGACATTCGTGTCTTATTATATATATATATTCTTCACTATTAATTTTTTTATGTATTTTAAGACGTTTTTTAATGTCGTGAGGCGGGCTCCAATGTCCCGCGCATCAGAAACGCTTGCATAANAGAGAGATGTGACTCCACTCCGCCTTGTCGGTTAGAATTGACTTGTACGGTCTCTACCGAATTTCCTACTACACTCCTCGGTTAGAATTTACTCAACGGTCTCTACCAAACTTCCTACTACACTCCTTCTTGGTCAGAATAGACTTTCACGGTCTCTGCCGAATTCTTCGTACCTCGTTTCCTGAATTGACATCAACTGTCTCAGACGAACTTACTTTCTGACACTATCTTTACCCAAGTCACGACTTCACAGTATTGCACAAGACTCGCCATGCGCTACGTCAGTATTGCTGTCTCGTCGCCGGACGCTCCACGCCGCCGCTCGTTGCACTCTGGGTGAGTTTCGGATGTTTTTGCATTTGGGAATAACATTAGGGTGCTCGGACTTAGTGAAACACGCCATCGATGGGCGATGCGCCTCTAACAGCTAAGAGACCTTACAGAGTGCATCATGCGCTCAAAGAAATCTTACAGACAGCAATCTCTGATATGCTCGATCAAGGAGTTATATCACCTAGTGCCAGTCCGTTGTCAACTAACATAATTTTGTTTCGAAAAAAGGGAAACGGAGAAAATCCAGTCTATAGACCATTCATAGACTATAGATCTCTTATCGCAGATAACAAAAAAGTATTTCCTCTACCCAATATCGATGAAATTTTCGATCAACATGGGGTTGCAAAATTTTTATCTACTTTGAACTTATGCAGTGGGTGTTGGCGAGTTGAAATGGATGAGGGTAGTAAGGAGTACACCGCCTTCAGCATACCATTCGGTCATTACGAAGCGAATAGACTACCTTTTGGGTTAGTTAATGCGCATTCACTCTTCATGCGCCTCATGTCTATTGGTATGGGAGATCTCATTAATAAAGGTTGCATTGTTTACCTGAATGACGTGCTTCGTTATGACACGTCGCTTGAAAACCATTTATCAGGACCCAGAGAAATTTTTGTTCGGTTAACAATGGTTAATCTTAAACCAGAGAAGTGTCATTTCTTTTAGCAAAGGACTAAGTTCCTAGGTTTGCGATATCAGAAAAAGGACTGGAGCCAGATAATGAAAAAGTTCAGGTTCTTAAACAATTTCCAGTGCGATCATTTTTAAAACTGACAGGATTTTATTGCAAATTTCCCTCAAATTTTGAGTATTTTAACTTATTTAACTTCGAAAAACACCACATTTTAATGGACGGAGATCCGTTTGAAGTATTAAAAGAAGCTTTACTAAGGCAGCCAGTTTTACAATTTCCAAATTTCTCTCAACATTTTATCTTGGCGACCGACTTGTCGCCCATTGGCGTCAGAGGAGTGTTGTCTCAGCCTTCAGAAGTCGGTGACTGTATAGTAGCATGCGCAGGCAAGAAACTGAACGCACAACAGAAATCTTACTGAGCAACCTTGCAGTAGTTTTAATGGTGCGTAAATTTCGAGTTTACCTTTTGGGTAGGCATTTCACAATAGTCGACCATAAGCGACTTCAATGGTTAATTGCGCAGAAAGATCCGAAGCACGCTGGACAATGTAATTATCAGAATACACCTTCTCTATACAGTATAAAAGGGGCAAACAATTTCCACATGCCGATGTCTTATCGCGAATATTCCATTCATGGAAATTCCTATTGTCTCCATGATCAGCAACGACAGAGACTATGAGTCAGTCTGAGACAAACATCGCATCACAGGGTTCAGTCCCACTTACTTAGTTTATGGAGGAGAGCTAGCCATGCTGTGGGACACGTCACCACAACCAGTACGCGATTCGTATTCAGAAACATTCAACAATGTATGCGGAAATACTAAGAACTCGTATCATCATAGCACATGTACAGGCAGCGCAGTGGAATGCGCGAAACATTGCAATAGAACATGATAAATATAAGAAGGGTAGAACGTTATTGCCGATCAATCCAGGGCAATTGGTTTTACTTCATAACTTCATTCCTTCGGTGGGTCAATCAAAAAAATTGGCATCGCGCTAGGTAGGACCATATACAGTAACAAGGATTCGTACTCCAGTGACCTTCGAAATAGAAAATATTAATGATGGGAAAAAAGTAGTTGCTCACCATCGTAATTTAATCCCCCTACCACATGATATAGAATCACAGTCACCGAACGTACTTACAGTGTATACTGAACCCATCTCAGCTGATTGTAGTGCAGCAACTTGGAGCGCGCGCCGAGTTGCAGTCTGACGCATTGACAAACACTAAGACGTTGACGCGGTCGTGCGTCCACAATATAATTTAAGAAAACTAACAGGAAGACGAGTCGAAGAGACAGATACTACAGAAATGGTTTGTCACAAATGTGGTTGCCGTACAGTCTACCGCCGCGCACCTGTAATTCAGAATGAGTGTACACTAGGGTGTGTCATTTTTGGGCGACTTTTTTTCCCCACTTGTAACCACGTTGTACACTTGCGGGAAGATAAAAAAGAAGGCTGTTGAAATTTGAACTCTTGGTATTAATATTAAGAGGTGCCTCATCGCGAATTTCTATTTCCCATTTAAATAACATGGGAAAACTTTTTGTTTGTTCTGAATTTTATACCTGGTAATGGTNGTATAAGAGACAGACATTGTACTGACACGCCCATGACATATTTATACACAAAATTAAACGCTCTACATAAAAGATCTCTAATATCTTTTTTAAACTTAACCAGTGAAATGATATTCGAGTTCAAAGTTCATAATGTATGATGTTAACACAAAACATAAAACTGCAAACACGATCACATCTCCAGCATCCAGCAAGAATGTGCTAACAATTCACTACAAGAGTAAGAAGAAGAATCAATAGAAAACACAGCTTATTGTTTGAAGAAGAATTAATCTGATTGGTGCTCTAAAAAATACAATTTCTTTGTCCAGAAACTTAGCAGCGGTATCTTCAATAATGAGTTGAATTTAATAAATAAATTCACACCATTCAATAATGCGAATTGTTGTAAGTTGTTTTAATATGGAAAAATGACCGAAAAACGAATTTAATAAGAGACAATACGTATTTCAGTCGCTTCCTGGTTCTCGTGAAGGACAGCCGAGATTCACGATGATCGTCATTTGTCAAGGTTCGTCTTTGTCCTTACGTCGAGATAGGCCGGTGATTTGCACGGTCTGTTTGTTATAATTAGGAACTATTTCCTTCAGCTGTTTGCGAAGGACAGCGATCCATAGGTTCGAGTAAGTCAGGTCATTGGTTCACCCTGATGGTATAATTTGGAACTATCTCATTGCGACGGACGACGAGACGCGTCATCGCCTTGCGGTTTACCACCGCATACTGATTAATATAATATATCTTTTTAGCGGCAATCTCAATTTAGCAGAACTGCGCAGGCGCCAAGTGCCTCCAAAAGCAGGAGATGACTGCTCATACCAGGTGTTTATCAATCGTTACCTGCACGATCGTTTCATTTGGGTTTTTCAAAACATATGAAATTTCCTCGTATTGAAAAACACTAAATTACGTTTTACATTAAATTACGAAAAACATTAAATTACGTCACATTAGTAGCGTTTCCCTTATACGAGAAGCATCGTTTCTGACTGTAAGCACCCAGTCTACCAAATTTATCCTACTCCCAGATAACTTTTTCAAAAATTGTTTGTTTAATAATGAATATCTTTGCCCACAAAATATCCCAATCCTGAGGCAAGGTCTTTCAACTCGTTAAACTGCTGCGTTCCTCAATAATTCGGTCGCTATACTGAAGAATAGTGATATGGGTATAGTACCAAAAATTTACCAAGTTTTCATCAAAGGCAATGCAATCGATACTTAGTATTATTCGGTAAGCAAGCACACAGAAATTAACACAATTATAACAGAATTCAAATAAATTGAATAATTCTCACATAAGTAAATTAACTTTACATCCGAGTTGTTCTGCTAGCACAAATATGTTCTTTCTGCCATCCTTAATTGATAAAATGCTTTCGATGTTTGATGTGGCAATTCCAAGTGTTGAGCCTCCAGTAATAAATACCAATATAGTGCAAATAAAAATGAATTCTCTATCTTCATCTTCCTTTAATATCAGTACATTGTTAGAAACATTAAAAAGGGAAGATACGCATGTTATACCAACCTCAAAAGTTTCCGAAATTGAGAGTACGTTCCATTTTTTGTCTCCACTCAAAGACAACATAGATAATTTGCACATTGCTCGAATTAGTGTAGTAACAATTCTCCTAACTGTATGTACTATTATATTATGATAAAATGTTGTAAAACCAATGAAAAGCAAGTAAAGAAGGCTCAGATCAAGGAGACTGACGGTAAAAATGTAATCAATATCGCTAACCAGCTTTCGAGCAAACAAAACAGCTCTCTCTTCCTTCCTATGTTAAAAATTCTTATTTTTATTACCACTGTGTAATATTTTAATTTGTAATCATGTACTGATGTTATCTCATGTCTATAAAATAAGTTATTTGTATTGTTTATGACAGTTGGGAAAAATAAAACAAAGCAAACAAAAAAAACCAGTAAAATAGCTAAATAAATTCCCACTGTCATAAAATAAATGTTTTCCTTGTTTTGTTGTTATGATTAGTGTTTAAGTCTTGAACTGTGTAAAACGTTCATATAGGGATAAGATTTAACATGTTTTGTATGTAATATGCCCTCATAAATAAATAGCGACGGCAACATGAGCGGTACATTCGCCACGCTCAAGACATGAAGTAAAACAGTTTTTCTCAGGTGGACGGGTTGATGTAGTGAGGGGTGCTCCAATGTCCCGCGAATCAGAAGCGCTTGCATAAACGGTACAGAACTACTGACTGAGCGCGGACCACAATATAAATACGCGAGACACTGTCGCTCGCGAGGGAGAGAGGAGTAGAGGGAATATAGGAGAAATAGATATGTGACTCCACTAAGCCTTCTCGGTTAGAATTGACTTATAAGGTCTCTACCGAATTTCCTGCAACACTCCTACTTGGTCAGAATATCTGCCGAATTCTTCCTACCTCGTTTCCTGAATTGACATCAACTGTCTCAGTCAAACTTACTTTCTGACACTATCTTTACCCAAGTCACAACTTCACAGTATTGCACAAGACTCGCCATGCGCTCCGTCAGTATTGCTGTCTCTTCGCCGAACGTTCCACACCGCCGCTGGTTGCACTCTGGGTGAGTTGGGTAATAAAAGCTATGCTTGTTAATGCTGAGAATGGGGCTGTTGTTACTCCTTTCCTCCCGCCGCTACTTCTATGCGGGCATCTCCCACCTCCTTTCTAGACAGCTTCCCTTAAAATCAAACGACACAGGTTCTCCCTCTCTAACGTGGGAAGCCGCCGTCGCCCCGACAATAATATCAAATTTATATAACCGTAAATGCAGTTATGCTGAAAATGATGTCGGTCGTATATTTCGGTTATGTCTACATTCGCAATATCAGGTAAGGTAATCTCTATCACCATCAATCTAATTCAAAATCTATCATCATCCATCTTTTCACCCTATCAGGTTCAAACACAAATGTGTTAATTCACATTGTTTCAAGGAACAATAGTTTTATAAAATCATCAATTAAATATCATTTTTAACACCTTGGAGGAAATTTATTAAAAATTGTTTACATGGCATTAGTTACGTCATGTAAAGAACACATCAACCAATCGTCGCTACAAAAATATGAACAACATCAAATTGCAAATAAATTTTTGTAGTGCGCGTATTCCACCTCGAAGCGTAAATCGGAAACAATTGATCTCCATGTGATGTACATGTACTCATTAGCGATTACGTAACAATACCAGCGCCAAATCTGACGGCTGTTTTAATCGTGTTCAACGCGGTTGGTAACGCTTCTCTGCCAGAGGTCATGAAACGGTCAGTTGTTTTCCTCTCATTTCATCCTCTCTATCCGTACCGTATTCGTCGTGTAATTCGAACATTGCTTATTCGTTTTGTCTCTGTCACCTATCTTTCCTTTCTTGTAATACTTCAGTATTTTCTGTTTTTTCTTACAACTTACGTACTCAAAATTATTTGACCAGCCCATTCTTTAATTTTTGTGCATCATTATTTCCCCCTACATGACTACAATCATATATTTTTGATCTCTTTTTAGATTTTCTTTCCTTTCGTTTTCAATCTTCTATTTACATTCATTTTCCCCCCATCACAAACTTTCTTCTTATTGTCCTATCTCGTTCTATCAATACTTTTCTCTCTCTCTCTCTCTCTCATACGCCAACATACCCTGTCCTTGTTCCTCAAACTCATCCCACCTCTCGTTGCTCTCTGCACTGGCAATCACCGATAAAATACGAGGATGCAAGTGATGTAGGGAGAGGTGGAAGATGAACTGGGTTGGGTGATATAAACAAGCTTTTGTGAATGAGATATGCACCACCCCGCTCGTTCCCGCTCGGATTAGCGTTATACTAGTAAACTGGCAAACGAACGCCAATAGTGTCGTGCATGCTCCGACTGCTATCGAAAGCAAGAGTTACGCTTCTCTGGTTGAGAGAGTTGTCTGTGGAATATGTAGTGTTAAGCGGAGCTCTAGGGGCTCTAAAACACAAGCGTTTCAGTGGAAGAGGGGAATTCTGAACTTAAAATGGATGAAATTACGTTAATGGAAAAAACAAATTACACACATTTTGTGAAAAATTCAATACAATTCACAGTATTTTGAAATACACCCAATAAATATAAATGGAATACAATTACTTCAACTACAATGAAATTAAATATTTTATATAACAATTAATTTGTTCTTGATATGTGATGAAATTACATTTTTAGAATGATTTTTTCTTGTATTATTTCATGATGTTGACGATATTCTGGATATCTGTTCTGTTTTATTGACCTAGTTTTTGGTGAGCCCTCAGCTCCATTAATAATAATAATAATAATAATAATAACAGTAGTAGTAGTAGTAATTTCGGCCGATCACCACAATTCCAAAACTGTCGCTGACTTTGACATATAAAATGCAGTGTCTTTTGACACAGAATCACTTAGAAAATGAGAGTATTGTTTTTACGTCACTTTTTTTTTTTGGTGGGGGGGGTGGAGCGAATATATTTAAAACAAAAGTGAAAGACCCTCTCGGCGGATGAATATACCACCTATTTATGAATCAACATTAAAATATATGTATTTTACGGAGCTCATTTTATTGAAGTATACACCAGCTACAGGAATTAACTAACAAATATATTTTCCCGAATAAGCAGTTTCGCAACACTGCTCGTATATTGAATTGCATTGGGTCGCTTATATAAGCAAGTTTGGATAAAAACTCCTAATTACATCAGCTCGAGAAAAAACAAAGCTCCTTGTAACAAAGTTGCTGAAGCAAAAGAAAGAGGGTAAGAAGTTGATAGGGAGGGAAAAAGCAAGTAAGCAAGGTTGAGGAAAGTGAAGGTGAGAGGAATTATGGAAGGGTAGGGGGTGTGGGTAGTGGAGGGGGAAGTGAGGAGAGGGCGATGGAGCAGGATGAAGGTTGTGGAGTCGTCTCCAGAGCTTTTCACCGTAGGAGCTGCCTTGGTTCTCACGGGGATCGGAGAGCGTGGTGGTGGCGGTGGCAGCGACTGTAGTAGTATGGTGGGGATCGCGATAGTGCTAATGCTGATGGAGGTAGAATTATCAGTAGACGTTGGAATTAAGAATGGAAGTATAGCAAAGTGTCGACTATCCGAACTAATGCTATCAGGGTTGGCTCGGATGATAAAAAATTCGTATAATCAAAATTCACCCAAGAACAGAGAAATATGTAATGTAACCGACCATGTTTCATTTGCATGCACCATGTAAATAGTAAAAAATTAACGACGAACAAGATACTTACAAGTTGTAGGTATTTCCGTACGGAGAAGAAATACATATTAGGTCAGGCCCACATGGAAGTTCACAAAAAATAATTTGAAAGTAAATTCCCATAATTCGACGAATAAGATAAGATAATTTCTCTGGTGTAGTCTGGTCTTAGTACGTTCTGGGAACGACAACATGGAAAGATAGGAAATCTTAAGGTGGATGCACAAAAGGATGGTGTTAAGTTCAAATGAGTAGTTATACATCTGCTAATTAACTGCGTTTGAAGAGTGGTATGTCCGCCACATACGTACGTTGTTCTATTTTTTCAATATTTTTATTTCTCATTCCCATGTATCTTACATTTTTTAATTTTTTGCACTTTGAATTCTATTTACATTCGAATCCGACTTGTAGTCTTTACACAAATCTCAATAAAATAGTGAAATTGTCCTGAGCGACTGTCCTTCATGCATTTGCGCACAGCGAAAACTATAGAATATCGTACCTTGAGGGCGATGTGTTTGTTCGTTGTTTCTTTCTTCTTCGAAATTTCACCGTTTCTCAAGAACTAAAAAGTATATTTCGGTTTTGGCATATAAACATGCTCTTTTTGTCTACATTAATTTATACCGTATGTAGATACTATATAAAACATCATAATAACAAGAAACTACCAGTGAAATCTGGATCTGACCGGTTAGTTATAAAAGGAAAAAGAAAATTTGGTCTTCTTTTATCGATTTAGAATGTATTTTAAGTCTATTCTATCGATTATAATATATATTGATTCAAGATAAAAAATAAAATAAAAATTTGAGACTCATAGAGAACCGTGTCCTGCTAATTATTATAATTCGACCACTACTAGTGTGTCTCACAGGAACTCATAAAATTTGTTTCATGGGATGAGACGAAGATGGCGTATTATTAGGCAGGTTACATGTCTTTAGAATCTTAGAACAACCTGGTGACTGGTTGCAGAAACTTAATTAACTCTGAAAATATATAGTATCATTGTATTTTACGCTAACTATAGGTCACAGTAATCCTCAATTCTTAAGTGACATGCATTTTTGATTAAAAAAGAACGTGATTGATATATTTTATGGAATATCGATATATATTATCGATATCCAAAGATGAGAGATAATCTACCGATACTTTCTGACGCTATAATTCTACCATAATGTGACGATGACATAACCAATGAATGCACTTTTGATCGATAAAAACGAAGTTTCAACACAATTTTGGTTAATCCAGTGCTCATGCCAATTTGCCCTAACGTATCAACTTTTGTAGCCATGGGGAAGGTTTTTGTTATCTGAGTGAATTTTTTCACTTTAAAGCGCATTGTTCTGGTAGATCATATTGCAATTATATACTTGCAAATTATATAGTATCTACATACAGCAAAAAGCACAGAGTGTTTCAATTTCATTGTATATTGATTAGTGTTACATATTCTCTTATGTAATCTGCAAGTACTTAAATACAAAAAATCACGTTTTTGAAAAGATTACATTAACATTTTATCTTCTCCATTCAAGAGGATTTTCTTTATTTGGTGGAAATAGAATTGTGAAGTTTGTATCTACGATTGCTTGATGCAGGCGATAACAAAGCGTTTTATCAAGTGAGTGAAGTTACATCATTTCTTTTATGTTGGAATGAATTATTAAGGAAGAATAATAATTCTTAAAGTAGTTTCTTTTTCCATTTCTATCTTAATCTTTGAGTTGCATGTTTAGAACTGCTGATTTTACTACCAGTTTAAATAATTTTAAACTGTATGAAAACACTTTACTGCACGCCGAATGTGATATAAATAAGGTTAGCTTTCAAAATATTTCTGATGTCAATTTCATGACATAAATTGCTCCAATTTTTTTCGCTTTTAAGGGGAAGCTCCTGTGAAAATTGAATTTCTCACAGTTTCTCTTCTTGAAGTATCAAAATTTTACCACTTAACAAATGAATTGAAGTTAACAATTTTCTCAAAATTAATTTTTCACTATTCGTGAATTATTTTTAATAAAAATTTCTTTGTGTTGTTTTGCAATGTCTTTTAAAAATTAATCCGTGTCAAAAAATGCACTTCACTTTCATTTTGTAACCAAATCTTCTTTAGACCTATAAGAGGAGATGTTACTTATATTAATTTTAATATCAGTGTGGGTTTTTTTAAATTCTTTACCTTTTTGACTAACAATAATGAAGAATTTGTGGACTACTTAAATGTTTACTTTATCGCAGAAGGAAAACTAAATGTCTTGGTACTCTGTATAAGTAAGTTTCATTCTTTATATATGTATTTAAAACACTTTAAAAGTTTCAAGACCATCTTAAAAAAATTAAGACAAGGGATTTTTTAAATACTCAAATTTGCTGCAAAAACTAATTTTCGAAAAAATGCGTTTTAATGTTCAAATGTATATCGTGGTTCTCACTGACCTTAAAAACATCCAGCTGCATAAGTGGGGCCCTCTACTACCTTCTTGGAGTGCTCTTGCCTCATTAATTACTAACAAATATAAATAAAGATATAAATTTTATAGATAGTATAAATATAATAACATAACAAGCACCCTATCAAACTAACTTGGAAAACTATGACCTAACATGAAACGTCTTTGCGTACTAATAATTTACATTTATTGTGAAACGAACTGAATAAAAACTGAAGGAAAACTGAAAAAACCGAAATAAAAATAAAGACCAAATATAACTGAGAATACGCTAAGGAAATACTTACCAGAACACTATTATACGTAACCAAACACAAAAACGCTGCATACTGGAATGAGCTCACCGTGGCAAATTAGGTTTCCAACAATGGTTTCAGGTGCTCAAACTTTCTTCAGAGACTAAAAAAAAACTCCTTGAAATGTCCCCGTGAAATTCAATTATTATTCTATTATTGTATAGTAAAGAACACACAATGTGAAAAAGGAGGTGTAGCACACAGCGCGCATGGACATTTAAACCATCAATTTGGGCATTTAAATGCGTGAGAGACGAATAAGACTCCGGGACATAAATCTGCAATGTGCAATTGTATTTGTAGTGATGAAAAGCAAAAATTGAATTTTTTGACAAATTTCATCAAATTTCATCCCCTTAAGGCTCCTAACTACGTTGAGATCAATTTGGCACTATAGTTAGGGGTATGTTGTTTGCTTTATTAGAGGACGTATTGAATATCAGCCCACTTGGGTTACTTTGTGTGGTCGACGTCAAATTAAATTTCATTTCCCCTCTGCCATCTCTTCTCCCTTCACCATTCCTTCTGTTTACTTTTCTGTGACGCGCAAGTTGTAGGCGGGTGGTGAACTTGACGAACTATTCACATCTTATTACCGTGTCCGGATCTTGTAAGAACGCTCAAAAGAAGACAGTATTTGTGACATATTTGTGGGTGAAGCGCGACCAGCGGATAGTGGAATAAGAAAGACGCTGCTGGGGAAGAGAAGTGTCCAATCATAATCCTTTGTGTGTTGAACGTGGATGCAAAAGGTCACGGCAATAGAAGTCGAGCTGTGGTGGAAGAAAAACGAAGGTAGAAAAGAAGAAGGATGTGAAAATGAAGATCCAAGGAGATATTGACGGGATATTTGAAATGGAATAGGTGCTATTGGTCGAGTTGGTACCAATCTTTTCTGTAAAATGAGTGTTTTAATGATTTTTTCGATACAATGAAAAATTTTCGGCATTTTCTTAAAAATGTTTAACAGTCATGTACTGGAGTCACGTTTTCATTCATAGTTTTACTGGTATATTCTGAAATTTGAGCTCAGTCTGTAACATTGTATGTGAGCCTTTCATTGACAATTGCTTAGATATTCAAATGTAAAGCACCACTACATCTTATCAATGACTTAAAAAAAAAAAGACGTTACAGAGTGATATCACATGGAGATGAGAACTGTGTCAAGTTTCTTTAAGGTAGGATTAAATCACTAAAATATCTTGAATCGGCGTAGATTAACAGGGTAGCGTATACTTATTGTGCTTAAAAAACATACCTCACCGGCCATTTACATGAAACAATTGCAATTATAATTCTTGGTGTAATACTTCGCGTCTTGAGGAGAAATCACTTATTTTCAAAAAAACAACTAACTTTTAAGTCACAAAGTGATGGATATTGGCTTCTATTTGTAGTAAATTTTCTGTGATGTTTTTTACATCACTTTTATCTATAGGTCACCGGACATTTGAGAAAGCTATTTAACTTTCTCTAACGTGAGATGCATATCACGAAACTGTTGCGTTCGGTCGCTATTCATGTACATGCTGTATGAACTACTACACACAGTCGAGTGAGTTCCTTACTTTTATTTTTATTTTTATTTTTATTTTTACTCTATAATTAACCGATAGATACAAATTAAATCATGTTTTTCTTTGTTTATTGATATTGTTATGGTTTAAAACGATTTGAATAATAATAAAGAACACTATTACACACATCCGTCATTTGACTAACCTGGACTCACCTTAAAATGGCTTCCCATAAATATTGCTTCGAATTCCTTAATATTTCAATATATGAACTGCAGATATTCCAGAACCTACTCCGCTTGAGTTCCACTACGCTGGTGGATGACATTGTCCTCGCAACTCGGAATAAATCACAATTTCGAAAAAAAAATCAAGTTGCGCAAATGATGTCACATATTGGGAAAATCAAATGATGGAAAGGGTTGTGACTAAGGTCATAGACACTCTCCTTGTTATATATTAACCGGAACTCATCCGGTATAACGCAGGTCATGTGATACTTCTTTTACTTATCTTCTTACTCTCCAATAAAACATGCCGCCTCGTAACCGCTGTCGAAGCTAACTCGCGTGAGTGTGGTCACAGAAGCCTGTCTTGTGCATCGAGTGGTAGTCAAAGACAGTTCAGGGGCATGTCGTGTGGACGCGCCGTTGCTCTGAATGTTCTTAAATTACTCCGCAACAACAGGGGTGACGCCACGTATTGGCGTAAGCGGAAAATACAGCAAATATTTCAGTCAGTTTTTGACGAAAAATATATTTGTAAGTATTACGATAGTATATTATGGCAATCTTTAAAATGTAATGACACTATTCGTCAGCCAGGAAGATAGAGAGTTTATATAACTGTTTAAATTTTCGTGCATGAATTGTTACCATAAATATCAAAATTTTAAAGATGGTGCTTAGAGAGAAGTGTCCGAAACATAAGTTTTACAGTTTGATGCGGAGAGTATCACGGTGAAGTTCGATTAGTAAAATAAAGGTTCGAAGTCTCTGAAAGTACAAAATTTGGAAAGTTCGGTTGAGTTATAAATAAATCTTATTTGCTGTTTCGAACTTGATATTTTCACCCACCAGAGCAATTGTAACAAAATTAGAATAAATGGAGTACTTCTGCGTCACTATTGTTTAAATATGTTTTTCGGGGTTAATTATACTTTCTGAATATTCTCGTTAAAACAATTTTAGAAACATATGAGTTGTAGTTTCACAAGAATACATTTTAGAAGATAGATAACAATGATTAATGCACCATTATGTTTTGCGAATTTCAAATTACTGCGTCATGTAACACTGTTTCGTAATTGAGTGATCCACTGTACTACACATATTTTACCCGCACCTACATACAGGAAACGTTCTCTAAATACAATTCATATTCAAATTAATCTACTGAATTCATTCGTTGAGATATCTATATTTTACAGACTAGCAATAAACCATACGAGAGAAAAAGAGACAATTTAAACAGTTTTAATACATTTATCTACACAATGAGTATCCGAAGTGTCATTGTAAATGAATAATTCTTAAAATTCATTGAAAAAAAAGATAACCGAAAATAAGTTGCGAACTCCAGGAGAGCAAAAAAGACATGATAAACGTCCATCCCTTTCAAAAGGAAACAGCTTCAACGGATGAAAAATGCATCCAACTATTCATCTGCATAAAACGCAAATAAAAGAGAAACAAAACCCATCCATTGAGATATTTTTCGATTCACACCCCTAAAACTATGTTAAAGTGTCTTTCCAACTCCATGTGACGTGATAACATCGCATTTCGAAATCAGCGAGTCGTTCCATCTGCAAAACGACAACCGCAAAACTTTTTCCTCTCAGAAGTCATTCCCTTCCTCACGCCGTAATTTGTAACCCACTTCGTGATGGAAACGCGCGCTCCATTCGAGACATTTTTACCAGAACAAAAAACGCAACGAATAAAAACAAAGGAAGGCGTGTATCGAAGAAAACAAAACAAGAAATATCTCCGCTCCGGATATTGATCTAGGAGTTTTCTGCAATCGACAGCTTCTTCATCAAAAGGTCCGTTTGCACCGAGCAGAGACGATGTTTGCAGTCGGGCGAGATGCACGAAACCTGTGGGACGGCGACCACTGGTGACGTACTCGGTCGACCGAACAGGTTGCGATCGGTCGCGATCAGCTGCAGTCGCTGAATGCGTCGAAAGGATTCGATGAAGTATCGGCGGCGCTCGTGAAATTCGCATAGATCTATTACGTGGCATTGGAATTCGAGAAAAGTTCAGGACGGAGATAATATCTGAAAGGTAGTTCGCTGCAGTATTTCGACCTGGAAAAGATATGTTCAGTGAAATATTCGAACGGGAGGATAAAAATGGTATTGAGTAAAATAAACATTATTTTGAGATACACGATTTATTGATAATCATACAATGTTAAAAACGTTTCAGCCCCGTCTGTTAAAGTTTATCTAGTAACTACTGCACAAAAGTTACAGGAAAAAAGTTGTTTGAGTAAACTACTTATAACCCATTCTGTGATTCTGTACTTTTGGGGAATACTTTAAAAACCCGACAATGAAGAGATGAATTTTAAATTTACATCTGACATGAGGAATGATTATTGGCTATGACTTATTTTGCAAATCAAAATTATATGACGGTCAAAGAAAAATAAATCAATTAGTTGCAACAGACCAGTAATAGGTAAATAACGAAAACTTGTAAAAATATTAAAGGTTGCACGTTTTTCTTTTAACTTATCACAATGTAAAATAAATAAATAAATGAATTTATAATGAGACTCAGACTGAGATCTGCTCTTCCGCCTTCCCACTTCCGCCAAATATCAGAACCAACCTCGCCGAACTTCTCAATTTTCGTCTTATACATCTCATTAATCCTTTCAGAGAATGTTAAGAAATATTTAATATCCCCTAATTTCGATACAATGCGGAAATTACATGTTCGAAAATAATGCATAATATTCAACCAAAAATTAAAAGTAGTAAACTTATCAGTGATACTGACATGTTTGTGTAACAAAGTTTATCTCGTAAATAGTAACTTAATGTTGAACACAGACTTGAGAGCTTTGACTGCGAGAAGAAACGTTTCATTATATAGCGTTAATCTAGTTTACTTAGTTGAAAGCACGACCAAGAGTAGTTTTATGAATGATGTTTGGTAATTGTAACGTAAGTAATCAATACTCATTCCAAAGCACAACATTATTAATTTTTGTTTTAAATATAGCTACCCGACGAATTTACAAACAAGTGTTGCTTTATTCTGATCTCAAAACACCATTTAAATATATCCTATATTCGTTTTATATTTTAACTACATATATGCGTGTGTAACCTAGTCAAAAATGGTGTTCAGTTTCGGAAAGTGAACTGGTAGTATAGCGGTCAACACCCCTAAAATCAAAGCAGATCAAAGATGAGAGTCCGGCTTCGATTCCTGGCTCGCCACTTTCATCTGGCTGAAGTTATCACATATGTTGCATATTTTTGTGCATAAAGTTAAATATTATAAATTCTTCTTTTTGTAAGACGTCGTTCTTGTTTAAATCGATATTCATCTTGAGATCCAATATGCCGCATTCCGTGAACGTAAGAAGCACAAGCTCAGGGATGAATGGAGAGTCGGAGGCTCACGACCACCTCCGGATAACAGGCAACGTCCTGGCCGCAAAGCGAAAAATATCAAGCTGAAGGAATGATATTATGAATCAAGCTTTAGCATAAGCAAGCATAAATAAGCGGAGTAACATTTACTTATTGTGATTTCAACTTGAAAAACAACCGAAAACAATTCATAAATTATTGTAGGTCTTTACCTATTTTACTCAATGTTTTACTCGCTACATTAGTTTACTACAACGATCTATTTATTAAAATGTATAATTACTGGACAGTTGAGAGGGTAATACACTAGATTTTCTCTGTGAATGGAAATTGTACGCTATGTACGATGATTTACTGTTTCATAATCAAATTCCATTATTCTCCTCTTAAGGTGAGACCAGCGCTCCAAGTTACTCAAATCGCTGTAAAGTATAATTGTTTTCTTTATTTTTATTTAAAAAATTACTAATAAAACATTATGAATCATTATGATTACTTAATTTCTTTCTGTCTGTTAATAGTACTATACAAACTATATTCAGGAACTCAATTGACTCGTTTAAAATGCACAAGAGTATGTAGAAACATGGCGGTCGTGCGCAAGGGTTTTGTGATTTAGGCATCACACCTCGGAAAAAGTATAATATCTTTTTGTGATAAATGTGATACGGTAAAAATACTACAAATAAAAGTAAACTTCCATAGCTGTCGTGATTTTTTAAATGGTCTTTTTTTAAATAAATGTTTTCTCCATTAGACACAAGTATTACACCATCAATTTCAATAATTTCATTTTAATGGCCGATGAGGTATGTTTTTCAAGTTCAAATCTCAATAAGTAAATGTTACTCCGTTTATTCATGGCGATTCAATGTATTTTAGTGATTTAATACTACCTTAATTGTCATCTCAAAGTATTGCATTCTCTAGAAGCAGGTGGCTTCTTAGCGATCTCTTCCCACCGCAGAACTGGCAGTCCCGCTCTTCACTTTTTTTCCGCAGTCCTCTCACTGGGTCGCTCCAACTTGTTGCGACTCGCGACCCTCCCGATGCGACACGGCGCGACACGACGCGACACGACGCGGCTACGTAGCTGGTGGCTGCAGTGGGAAAGAAGCAGGAGAGACTATGAATGGCGTGGGAGCAAAGTCCAAACTCGCTTGAAAATTTCAAACCTTCGCTTAATGCACTGCTCTCACTCCTTTCATCTCCTCCCACATTCCACTCATCCCCTCGCCGAAGTCAGCGCCGAGCCGCCACCTTGATTTACGGTTTCAGCTCCGCGCGCCGAATGCAGCCTCCAGCGCTGTCGACTTCGCTCGCGCCCATTTCAGCAACTTTATCGATGTCTTCGCTGAATAGTTTATTTCGTCGTTGCCACTTCATTACTATTCTATCTATTGCTCTTCTTTATCATTCACACTGATCGTTATCATTTCCATTTTTCATGGCCCGGGTTTTTCTCCGTATTTCCTTCGGGTAGAGGCGGATTTCTTATACAGGTTCTCTAGGCTTTGTCTAGGGGCGTGTTTATTGTAACAATAAATAGTGATTTTAGTGTTATTTCAATTCTTATGATTTTTAATCACTATACTCAGAATAATCTATATTTCGAAAATAATTTGTAGATGTAAATTTACAAACATATTTGCGATAAATTACAAACATATTGACGTTATATATGTATTATAACTCGCAGCTAACTTTTTATCTTGTCTAGGAACTTTTGCTGACATTTTTGAATCCGCCTCTGTCTTAGGGCTCTTGATCGGAATTGATGGGATGGTCCCTTGCTTGCTTCCGGAGAGTAAATTAGTTTATTGTCCTCCACGTGGTCATACGCAGTTTGTACTGTTTTTTGACAATAAATTTATTATTATTAGTAGTATTGTTTCCTTCATTTCAAGACATTGTTTTCAGTAGTAGAATAGTGGTGTTAACAAACTTTTTACAGGTTAGAATAAGCAATATGAGAAAGTTCGCTGACATACAGACGGACTTCCTTCGTTCCTATCCGTAAAATGTACTTATTTCTGGATAACACATTCCCGAATGAAGACAGAAATTTGGTATATACAATTGTCATTATTGTTATTTCAAGTATTTGTGATAATGTCATGAAGCTCGAATATTCGGGAGAAATATGAGCTGCCTGTGACCGTTAAAGAACTGGAAAGAGATTTGGTTGGAATAGATATTGGAAACCTCACTGTGTTCCGTCGAAATTTAACACGTTCTGGTACCTTACTTTTAGAACGTCTTCAACCATTCTTCTTAGGATTGGAATTATTTTTGAAGCATCAATAACCTCCGTTATTAATTTTGTCTACATTGTACGGCGAAAAGGTTTCATAAATATTTACAGTATATTTCCCAATCACATTACAAAATTGACAATCTTTATAATTCGTTTTATTCAGAGAATAAGTCATCATGATATTGCTAAATTTCTTTTTTAAGCAATGCCTATTTTCCTTAAAGTTGCCCTTTTCCTCAAAAACTGGTGTAATGAACAGCAAGAATGTTATTACATTCAAATACGCATTTGAGCATCAATTAATTGAAAAATTGCTATGTTCACTCATTGACTGCGCAATCTTTTAATTTCCTCCACAACTACCTGATAGTCCGAAGTTTTAAGTACACTGAAATCAGCAAAAATAGTGGAGAAAATTCGTAAAGTTTTGAAAGTTGGTAATTAGGAGTAGAATATACTAATATCAACTCTCCCTCACATATCTCGGAGCTACGAACCCCTAAAAGTACCCCCTAAGGTATACTTTCCCTGTTTCGCAGTTTTGTCACAAAACGGTCAAGTTTCTGAGAAAGATATCAATATAAAAAAGTTTTCCTCATTCAATTTCCAACAAAAATGACATAAATCATTTTTGAGATGCGTGCATTGATTGTCGTGCCATGAGATCTCCATTCAGTGGGTAGTTTTCAAAATTACAATTTATTAACCACATTTCTTTAAAGAATTGATCATTCTTTGCATTTAAAGACCTATAAGGAACTACGTATCCAAATTTAGAGATACACACAACGAAAATACTGTTTCAATACGTATTTTGGTCCCACATAATTACCAAGTTTCAAAACTTTACGATGTATTCCCCAGATGAGCCTGTTGTTTGTCTAATTCCAGTTCATTCGTAATTTTTGTTCAACTAATTTTTCAAAATCGTATTTTGAAAAATACGGTTCTTTCATAATTTTTGTTCAACTAATTTTTCAAAATCGTATTTTTATATTATAAAAATTCATGGCGCAGAATAATGGGTAATACGGATAATATTGACTATTTTTCTATGAATTCTAAAAATGGCACAATACATAGTTTAGACAGATTCTAGGGGTACTATGAGCTCATCCATATTCAAGATTCTCTCACTTTATTTATTTCTGACTTTGCGTACACATTTCATTTGCCATGCTTTGTTAATTTAAAAATACAGTCTATTCATGATATTTTTAGCCGTTTCACTAATAAATTAATGAATAAAAATTACAGCACGATGTCAAATTACAGTAATCTGAAGCGATGTCTTCAGATTACTAGTTTTAAATGTACTCTCCATGTCTTATAAGTTTTTATGCAATTTTAAGCCAAAGGGCCAAAATTTGTGATTTATGAGGAGCAATTTATACAACGTTGACACTTTATCAAGAAAATATAAATATTTATACAGATTGTTGCCTATCGTACTCGTATTCCTGAAATTCATTAGAAATTAACGTAGAACATACGAAATATTAAGTTTTGGACTATGTAACATGCAATATGAACCTCATTGGGTTTTAAGCTACCAATAATTTTATCTAAATTAGATTTATACTTGCATTTTCACATTTATTATATTAGTTAAGATGAGGGATATCACTAGTCATGGAACAGTAACATGTATTATCATTGATAATTCATAGCACAGTCCTCACAATCAAAATATCTCACACTAAGAAACTTGGTTAAATGGCTCAGACTTTCCTTTTCTCCTCCTCGTGTTCGCTTCTCCAGGGGATATTTTTATCAGAGCAGTTTGAACGGACGTCTATTTTCAATATCTTCGCTGTAAGCGCTTATATTTTCCATTTTTCTCTTCGAATACATGTCAGCGCTGTGACGTGTGTTAATGATAGACTGTCGAATCAATGTTTCACGAACTCCTAAAGCTTGCGTTTACCATGGAAAATATATGAGAGTGCAAAATTATGCCGATATTTTGAGAAGATAGACAATTTAAAATTAACATTCTCCACCGATTTTCCGATTTTGGCTCATATATAAGCTCCAGCTCTTTGCTGATGATAACACGATCCGGTAGACACCTCGTCAGTCTTGGGAATCGGAAAGCGGGAATTTGATTATCGAGAAGAGGCGCATCCTAAAATCTGGCTACGAGACCTAGATATTGTTATTGGCAGAGAGGGGGGGGTGCTGCACAGGGATATCGACGAGGGAAAACTATCTCTGGACAGTCATCCAAGAAAGTCAGCTGTGCCAACAAATGAAACACACATCAGTAACGACTATTTGGATGACCGGGCTTCGAGCTCATTGAGTTACGTTTGCTGACCCTTTAGGCAAGTTGGCGCCTTTGCATTGTGCATCTTTGCTTCCTGGTTAGTAAATATCGTTCTCTCTTCAGAAATGATGTTTTGCCATGGGGCTCAGATTAAGAAACCCTTATAACTATTTTTTCATGCTGAAATTACTAAGAACATTACCGATGTTGTAACACCGCGCAATCTCGAAAAATATCGAACGAAATATAAATATTAACCTGATAGTTTTTCTTAACTTTCCAATACTCAATAATAAATAGTTTTGGTAAAGATAGTAGTATAGATTTTCATACATGATGTACTGAAAAATATACAAATATTGATCTTTGGTAATTTGCTCTGTAAAAAGCCATATGAGGTAGGGCAGTGATGCTACTTCATTTTTAAAATAATTTTCATGTTCTACAAAACACTCTCATTAGGGAAAGTTTGGTATCATCTCCGAAGCTTCATTCATGACCTAAGTAAAGTAAATCTGATCCGCGAATATTTGCCACCGTTGCGTCGATTTTATCGCAGTTAAAGGAACGCCAATACAGAGCATAGGATGGACAGGAAAGGCATGAATGCGATCGCATCCGGATAGAGGGCGTTCCATGAATCGGTTGGACGTAATTAGGTTAGTACCCGAGTTCAGTGACTTGTGTTAATTCGATATCGAGTTCCTGAAGTGATTACGAGCTTTCAATGACGTCATAGGTGCAAGGGTAGGATAGGACTAAGAGAACGACTTCAAGTTTACAATTAAAAGAGGATCGGATGATTCCGAAAACGGGAATTGAGAGTACTGTTCCAGCACCTGGATAAAGTTAACAGTGGACGAGATTATGAATGGATGTGTTATTGTGAGATATCATTGAAATAATCTTCGTACGTTACAATTAGTCTTTCATTTCTCTCAATAATTTTTCATTCGTATTTTCTTTTCAATAAATAAATATATACAGCTTCAATGCCATGCATTGAGGGTTTTGCTTTATTTCTTCACTAGTAAAGTCTTACATTAAACGTGTAAGAACCAAATCATTAAACGTTCATTCATGATTTAAAATTGTATTTGTATGTATGCCACAGACGCAGATGGCAACGACACACAGGTATTCGAGACTAAAACCACAAACAAGACATGTAAAAATGGGAATATCTCTTCACAATCCATATATTTCTTCCGATAACCCTACACGTGAAGATGATGTGTGATAACTTTCGGTCAGGTGAAAATGGCGACGAGTCGGGAATCGAAGCCGGGACTCCTGCTTTGATCGCAGGGGTGTAGTGGTTGACACACCTGCGATCAATACAGGAGTCCCAGCTTCGATTCCTGGTTCGTCACCATTTTCATCTGACCGAAAGTTATCACATCTCTTCACAATGCCAGCGACCTGTAAAAATGTATTCTGAAAATGGATCTGGATTTTTGAAAACAGTTTCAATGATTTTTGAATATATTTTATATTTAAAAATTAATTTATTTAAGAAAATAAAAGCCATTATTATAGGAAATAATGTCTTTCACCCAAATACTAAACAGCATACTCAAATGACCGCTGGGGTTTTTAGAAGCTGAAATCAATATGGGCATATGCACTGCGCGTCAAAATAAGCAGGGCAGTAAATTCATCTTCCTATAACTTTTATTTTAAAATGTATTATAAAATACATTTGGGCTGAGGCAATTCCTATGCTTTATCAAGACACTCCGTTGTTTCTGTTCCACCGCCTTTGCGCTGGAAACACACAAAGCTAAGGGTGAACATTAAAAAAAAAAATCAAGAAAAAATATCTCACTTAACTACATATATTTGTTCATGAGATAAGACTATTAGTTTTGGAATAAAAGTACACTTGCACTTGCGTAATAATATTAAAGGGGAAGAAGTATTAATATTTATTTCAAACATGTATATATCATCAATGTATCTTCATACAACATATTCGAACTACCGAAGATTTATCTAACGTGTAACAAAGAGAACACTATCGCACAACATGCGTAAGCAACCAATGGCTTTGAAGAATCGAAAGGTGGCCCTCACCTCCCAATTATTGAGTAGGTGAACCAAGGATACAAACTCATTTTGCAGTGGAATGTTACGCTACTCCCCTCAGTTCATTACCAGGGACTAATCGAAGAGCTCGGAGAAATATACGTCCACCCATAGTCGTACGACGTGGGAGTTATATTCGATCAACTTGATACTGCGCTTCGTGATATTGTTCACGAGCAGGCGTATCGTGGAGGGTCTTTTACATAGGGAGGTCACGGTTCAGAATTGGGAGTTCTCATACGTATAAATGGCAAAAGTTAGACAGTATCTGATCAGTCCTCCTTGTGATATTCATATGGCAACAAATATTCGGTGTTCTACGGATATAAAACAGCCAGAAGGAATTTAAATCTATTTGACTATAAAGTTTATTATTATTATATTATGAAATTTCCTTTGTACAGCAATAAATTTAATTTATCATTATTTTTATGTTCTCGTATCCCCCCGCCCAATTTTTTAAATAAAATTCTGTTTTAAAATAATTGATAAGATGTACTTCACAAGGACTAAATACTAAGTTTTCACGGGTCACATTATTTGCGTCAGACTGATTTAAACGTTCAAGTAATTTGTATTAAACCAAAAAATAATATCATGTTACTTTAAATTTAACTTATCTCAGTATTTCGTTATTAACTCTCAAAAAATATCCTACTATCTCTAGTTTCCCATCAGTCTTCAAATATAATAGTTGAATAAATTGTCATCAACAGCATATTTCTTTATTATAGAAAAGTATTGGTAGTTTTTATTAGTGAGAAGGAAGCAAGATCGGGAGTAATTCACGTATGAAAAACCCTCGAAATTTTTTTGAACACTAGAATTTTTGAACTCATTATATAAAATAATTTATGGCTTTTCTATTGCCAACTAGCAATAAACATTTTTTCACCAAACAAAATGTGTGATACATGATTGTTTAACAGTCGAACATATTACAAAGCATAGGCGGCAATTTAGTGTTTAGCACACATATGGGAAGTAAATAATATTACTAATGTATAATTGATTTGAGTTTTTGTACTGTTACGTAAGTGACAACTAAGGGATCGCAAACGTACTAAGGTTCGGTTTAAATATAACAATAATAGAGTACAATAGAAATAAACACACCTTTTTACAAAGTGACAAAAATAATGAGTACACACCTAGAATAGAGAGAAAAAATATTATTAGAACATAAAAAACGCATAAAATATAAAAACATCCTTTTAAAGAAAAGAGAATTGAAGTAAATAAACATTATTTTCAAAAAGCACTAATAAGTTGCGCATAATAATAAATTTATTGTAAAAAAAGCAGTACAAACCGCGTATGATCACGTGGAGGACCACAAACTAATTTACTCTCCGCAGAAGCAAGCAAGGGACCATCCCATCAATTCCGATCAAGGGCCCTCAGGCAGAGGCGGATTCAAAAATTTCAGCAAAAATTCCTAGATAAGATAAAAAGTTAGCTGTGAGTTATAATACTAATAGAATGTAAATATGTTTGTAATTTAACGCAAAAAAATTTACATGTACAAATTATTATCGAATTATAGATTATTCTGAGTACAGTGTTTAAAAATCATAAGAATTGAAATAACACTAAATTCACGTTTTACTATTACAATAAACAAGACCCTAGACAAAGCCTGGAGAACATGTGTAAGAAATCCGCCTCTATCCGGAGCAAAACCGGAGCAAAACCCGGGCCAGGATGGGGCTACAGAATTAATGTACACAACCGTGCCAAAGTTGAGTACACATAAAACTAAAAAAATATGAGGCATAAGATACCATAATCATGCAAGAAAATAGTTTTTGAAATTGTTATAAGTTATTTAAAAAGTACTATAACAATGGCATGATAAAGTACAAGATGGATCCAACTTTTATTAAAATCAATAAATTATTTTACATTGTAGAAGCACTAGTGCAGGAGGTAGTTTTTAACCGCGGATTAAACGTAATCACGTGATGTCACATATCTTATTCGTAGGATCACAAAGAAAAATACTACTTAACCAGAGCAATAAAATAACTAACAAGATTATTGATGTAAATACTTTTTAAGACGACAACAAAGTACTGTAATTGTTGATAAAATAATTTAGATAGTAGTGTCGTTTTAGAATAATGACAAAAACTAATTTCCGGACTAAACACATCACTCCGGAAACATCCAGCAGTTGGGATCCTCCACTTTATGCTGGGACGCGCAGTTTTTATGGAAGCTTAAAATCTACCCCTGTGTCGTGAATATTCATCTGCAACCCCCTCTACGGCGTCACCACCATTCCCAGGACTTGACGTGGACTAAACTTTCATTTCGCTCAATCGAGTTACCGAGATAGCTGATTAATGAATTATATTTTAACAACGTTAAAAATCGCTTCAAGTTAGGCTCTTAAAATTTTCACAATATTCTGCCAAGTGAAAGGTTATATTGGAATACGTCACACAAATTCGATTCTCATAGGATGGGCGCAGAGTTTACGCGCTTCTCCGGGGAGGTATTTATTGGTGGAGTACAAGAAGCGGGAGGTTTTTGTAGTGACAACTTTTGACGGGACCCGAAGTGAAACTTTCTCGTGAATTATTTTATGCTCAATTTCTGGTCACCATGTTGACGGATTGTATGTCGTAATCAACGAAAAGTATCGAACATAGAAGTTCGGAGGAGAGAGAATTTGAAAGAGAAAAAACTGTCTGAAATTTTATTTTCAAGACTTAACTAGAAACTCGTTGCAAAAACACCAAAAGACCCCTTTTTCTAAAATGTAATGGAACAGTTGTATCTCCAACATTAAAAGAATTTCATTGTCGTGTGATTATTTGACTCTTATCGACTTAAAAAAATTTAAATATGAACTGGTTAATTTATGTCTTTTAACAAGTCTTCGTAAAGTCTTCGTAAAGAATGAAAAAAGTTGAAGTGAAGAAGTTTTGGAAACTTTGTAACTTCATCAGAAATAACATGCTCGTACATCCAAAGAGTGTATTAAGGATTTTTAGGGAACTGGTAAAGTTATTTTGAAGTAAAAAAAATATGGTGGAGATACGAGAAAATTGTTTAAGAGAATATCTAAACGTTGGTGCAGCAATACTAGAAAACTTTTCTGCATTAATTTTTACTATTTATGTCCAATTAATAGCCTAGAAAAGTAAAATATAGACCTTCTTTGGAAGATGCACAATGTTTGTGTGTGTGTGTGTTTTCTACACAACTCTAGATTTTTCCCTTCATCACAGTAGACAAGAACTAGTGAAAATGGGGGTTTCGGGGATTCGGACCTCCGCTCTGTTACCAATTTTTCGGAAAAATAAAAGAAATCGTAGTTCAATTTAATTTAAAGCACTGTATGAGGATTAAATGACTGTATCAATGATTGAATTGGCGCCGAATTCATATTAATATACACATTTTAAATAAAATAAAATATTAGCCTTCAGCAAAATCCTGACTTTGTCCCTGCAGTACACATGGTGTATCGTCCAAAGAAGGTCGTGTATGTTTACTGTACTACCCTAAACGCAATCAATTCCTGATCATTAAATTACTGGGACCAACATAAGAGGGAAAATTTATTCCATTGTCTTCTACAATCTTGTGATAAAAAAACAAAAAAAAAAGTTATGCGGAGAACTATGTCTTTCTGCGTCACGCGTCTGAAGATGTAAGGGCCTCCAACTTCCCTGAGCTGATAAGCTACAGAGCAAGTCGCTCACGAGAGCATTAAGCAGTGGGACAAATGCATGCACTTCATCTCGCCTCTCCCCACAGGAAGGGAAAGAAAAAGTGAGCTCATAAGCGGAAGGGTAAAACATACCGTCCGTACGCTTATCAACCTGAGAATGGCAGAAGAGGACGGAGAAAAGGGGAAACGGTGAGAGTAACATCTTAAAGTCTCTATAATGTTGTAGATAATACATTCTTTTGGTAAGATATAAAGTCAAGTGCTAATAATTAAGGATTATTAAGGATCCTATTCGTCTGTGCGACCACATAATTTTCTTTTCATTGTATATGACATCTACAGAAAAAGTAAAAAAAACTAGCTCATTTTTTGCTCCGAAAGGATGTATAGATGGTACACTACATTTAGAAAACCGGGCATCTTAGTAATGACACAACTATTGACGATGATCTGTCATAAGATTTATGAGGAATAAGTAAATTGTACGAGATGTACCGTTCAAAATAAAATTTTTAATTTGTTTACAATATTATGAGAGAAAGGAAAAAAAACCTTTATAATTTTTGAAACTAGTCCTATGAATGGATTATTTTAATTCAATAGATGAATCGCGGGCGAAAACCTTTTAGATTAAATGAGCTATATATGTTTATGCACAAGGTAGTAAAATACACTTAATTCCTTTCTCGCCGAACGATCACTTTGTTAATAAGTGTAATACAAGTGTGCCATATTTCATTTTTGTTAGTTTGCTGCAGTACGAGCCAGTGTCAAGAAAACAAATTCGTCATAAAAATTTATATAATATATATTTAAATAATATAAACCTCGTAAGGGAAGCAGAAAAATTAAAACTTTTTATAAACATTTATTCAGATAAATGAGTTTAACAAAATTATTTAAATAATTTGATTATTGCGTTATCATTCGTTCTCCTTCGGGAGCCACACCCGTTCACGTAAAAGGGACAAATCTAACACTAGATGGACGATATTACACCCTTTTCTTAATCGTAGGAATGCCCGGAGATCCATCAATTTGATTAGGTATGGATTAAGGGATCAGGAATAGCGGTCTTTGGCGCAGACAGTACAAACCTGATTTTGTTTTACTTTTCTATAAATTCAAAATTAAAATATCGAAGAACCTAAATATTAGATTTTAGACGTTAGAATTGTAAGTCTAAAACTGATTTAATTTCTCAAATAGTTCGTTAGAGAGCAAAAATTTTAAAAATCAACAGTGGCTCCAAAATCAATCATTTATAGTTATATTGTTTTGAAGTAGGTACGTTCCCAAAACATAAGTACTAGCATATATTTAAAAATCGAATCAGCAAGCCCCTAAACACATGTGCTTCCACGCGATAGTTTACTAAACCCCATCACGAACCTTCATAACCTCACATCTCGAATCCACTCACTTCCGAGTCACGACGTTCCAGGACCCGCGAGGGGACTCGACTCCACTGAATAGATAACAGGCGCGAAGATTGAGTCCACGGCGGCGGCAGTGGCTCCTCATCGTATAAATAGGGCGAAGTCCGGACAGAGATAAAAGTTTTGTGACGGAAACGCAGTGGTGCAGTGGGCGGGCGCGCCGTGGTCTCCGTCGGTCTCGAAGACAACTACATTGCGTTGGCGATGGCGGCGGAGGGATACAACGGAAACGAAGGGAACGAAGCATTGAGCAATAGCCCTTGCGCGCGTTCTCAGGCCACCGCGTGCTGATACAAAGTCAAGGGAGCGAACGTCGGAAATGTATCTCCAGGAAATGTGCAGGAGGCTACGATGAGATGGGATGGAGAGGAGATATTTTCGAGATTTCTAGGGAAAAGGGGATGGAGCAGGGTTCATATATACTACTGGTATGAAAATGTTGGTTGAAAGTTCGTAGCGAGACGTGAAAAATTATGAAAGTTCAAAACACTTAAAATACACGTCAGAGTATTAAAGAGCGAATAGACACACCACTGTTTATTATAACCTAGCGACTCGTCGCGACTTTACATGAAAATTATGTTATTTTTGATTTACGATCGGTCAGGAAAGAAGCGTTTTTTCAGTATCTTCCTAACAGACGGAGGGAAAAGGTGAAACATTTTCATCCAATCTATAGGAGACTGTTTTTTGTTTGTTTTGTTTTTCGTTAACTTTAAAATCTAATAATGTATTACGAAAAGATCGAAAAACACTTGAACAATGTTCTTCTAAATAAATAGTTATTTTAGAAAATGAAGAAACAAACAAAAAAAAAAATTCTGCCAACGAAGAAACCTTATCTGGCAATCTGCGAAAAACCAAGATATAATTCCTTCCATTTATCCACATCATGAGAAGTTTTAATATGAACACCCTTCTAATATGGAAAATGTATACAAAATTTATATAGGAGAATCTGCTCCTCCTTTTAATATTAGAATAAGCAACCATAGTACTTATGTAATACATTTGTTTCTTTTTTATCTATCCCCACTCGAAATTACATTTAAAAAATGAATAATGATTAAGACCTGAGAAATCTACCCTAAATATCACCAATCTACAAAACAAAACATACTATAATTCGGTTACATCTGATCCCTCGGAGTCTCTTCCAATTTATTTAATCTCTTTAAATAAAAGTTCGAAATTCAATATCAACATACATTAACTCCATCGATGATGTAGTTGGTATTACACGATATATTGGTTGGCATTCTCATGCCAATGTGAATGCAAAATGACCGCACTGGTTATAAAAAATATTTGTATAATTGAATATATTGTTTACCTAAATATATCTATGTAATGTTATGTTTTATTTGTATTCGTAACTTTATCTTTATTCACCATTTTAAGTGGAATTTCCTCCTCGTTTTCCACTCAAAGAAAAACCTGATATCTTCCCAGCACTTTTCATACAACTTAAAATGTAATTTCGGATGAACTAATATTAACATGGCAAGGAGAAAACCAGAGAAATCTGCGCAGGGAAGGTTGATACTACGTCATCGCTGCAAAACCACCATCAGCAGTACCACAAGCCATACAGAGCGGGAGGCAGAAGATCTCGCACGCACGGAGAGTGCCACAATTAGTCAACATTTACTGTCACCCTTCCTCGTGTTCCTCGCATGCTGAGCCAGCGTGGTGCTGAGCGTCACGCCCCGCGCTGTCACCCCTCGCTTTCCCCGTTCCACCCTCATCAACCTCATCCCTTCCCTACGATCACGTGAACGCACTGTTCCGCAAGCAACACGAAAGCGGTGAGAGTACTAATCCAAGACAGACCGGTTACTTCAAGTTCCTGCAAAGTAAAGTTTAAACGATAAATAATATTTTTGCTTACTTATATTTTTATACGTAGCAAAACTTTTATTGTAAAATTTCAGAACATATTTTGTGTAAACATCATCCATGTTATCGACCATAATATTATGAAATTAAGTTCCTGATAATCGGTGAAATACACAACACTATTTCTCACGAACCTCACAAGTCGACGCCTCTAAACTTCATATTTTTTATGAAAATAGAAATATTCGATACGTCGGCTTGTCAGAGACGGTGTTGTTGTTTATTTCATCTGTTTTCAAGAAAACATCCATTTTACCACAATTTTATGTCTCACGGATAATACTTCAATTCACCAAAAAATTATCATAAATAACTACCAGTGCTTAATATCAAAAAATTAGTTAAGAATTCAATTCTTCAGGTATAGATAACTCGTATTAACTATACAAAAGAAAGAAAATGTTCTTACGTACGGTAAGAGAAAAAATTTTTTTAAGTAAAACATATTCTCTCCTTTTGTCATAGGCAATTGAATAGAATTTTATGAGATATATATTTTTTTGATGTCCATTGTCACCAGCCCCCACGCGAAGCAAAAAGTATGATACAGGAGTTTTGTACAATTTTGTACAAGCAAACTTGAATTTTGTACTTGTCGCGGTCATTAGTTATTAACTATCGAAAAGGAGGGGCTGGGGAAATATTTTGCCAGCCCCCCCACCCCTTGAATTCAAAAATTGAACACTACTATCGTATTCTTTAAAATTTATAAAATTTTGTATAACAATTGAAAATGTTGTTTATCTATTGTTTATAACAAATAATAACGAAAACGTTGTCAGCCTCTTCTCCCCTAACACGGATTCGAAAATTAAACAGTGCTAGCTAACTGAATATTTGAATTTAGCACAATTTTGTACAACAATCGAAAATGTTGTTAACCTATTGTTAATAATAATATTCAGGAAAATATCACCAATGCCCCCTCCCCACACATGGTTAAAAAAATTGAACGGTTTTATTATATAATAATATTTGCTGTAGTAAACTCTGGAGCGCGATATCTCCAACTTCATAATAATAAAAAAAATTGACACGTATTGGAAAAGAGATAAAAAGACATGCGAAAAATCGAAGATTTAGTACAGGTCACAAGGAAGCAGATGAGACCCACAACAATAGTTAATTCTACCTTACATTCAGCTTCGTTGAAGACACTGGAAAATAAACGTAAATCCAAGATTTTAAGATGCAAACATAATGGCCTTAGTTTCTTGAATAATATAATTGCATAATTTTGTATTGCAGATTCTGAATTACTACAGAATTCTTATAACTTAATTTAGTATTACATGTCGTGTTTAATGAATAAACATACAGTCTATGAAAATATCCAAATACCGTGTTAAAACACGAGTTTCGTAGTTGTGTAGCTGAAATTAAGATTTAAGTAGCAGAATTCTCTCTTAGACTACAAAACAAAATTTTAATTTTAGTTTTTAAAAGTAGTTTCCTGACCTTTTTATGTTTTAATGCTTAAAGTCTACAACAAATAATTAACATGCACAATACGCCACTTATCTTACAATACTTCGTTTTAAGGACATTGGTGATCGAAGGAAAACACGTTTCTTTATTTCCGTCAGCCGAAATCCATACCGTACAACTCACTTTCAGAAATACTTCAGTTTAAATTACAAATATTTAACTATTCGTCTCTGGCCCGTACTATATTTATTTAAATTCGCTTGTATAATGACAGTTGAATCAGTCCAAGTTGGCAGAGTTATATTATAAGTAAATATCAATTTCTACCACGATTAAACATTTTCAAAAACTGTCTATACAGATCGTTGGTTACTCAGTCAACAAGGAACAACAGCGAAGAGATTTTTGTAAGGTCTCACATCTGAAACTACTTAATTATTTGTTGGTATCAAGCTGTACATGAAAGTAAAAGCAAGTAATCAAATTATTAAAATATTTCGACAAACTTTCACATCAAATAAATCAACGTTTGAAAAAGAATTTAACAACAGTTGTTTGTAACAGTGAAAAAATGAAAGAAAGTAGTACAAATGAAAATGCAAAATATGATTTTTCGGCAGTTGCCAAAAAGTATGTTTATTAATCGGGAGTATCCATTTCATAGCCCCAAGACCGGACCTACATAATAATTTGTTGCTAATTGGTTGACCAAGAAAAAAATTGGTCGCTCTTGCCGTTTCCGAGAAACAGTGGATACTCGTGTTTGAATTTACTTGTAAAATGATTTTTGGTGTACTATTGTCGATGAAGAGGCGTGACCTACATCCAAATAATTATTCATTCTAAAAATAATTAAAAGTAAATTTTTAATAAATGAATTTATAGACATGTTTCATAACTAATTTAATATGTTATTTCATTTGTTGATTTAATTAAATTTGTTCAAAAATATTTAAAAAAACAAAACTTTTATATTTTCTCTAACTTACTTTACAGGGGAATAGAGCAACGCTTGCATTTAGTCAATATAAGAATATTTTCAATAATTTTATTTTTAATAAAAGGATTCCTAATTTACCGATGAATTATTATTTCTTATAATACAGATGACTATCTCGGTATCACAGAGTAGCGCCCGCGCTTTTCATATGGTCCGCGAGTCAGCACGAGGGGTCGTAAGAAAATTTATCAGTTGCTGTCTCCGGAAATTTCAAATGACGCCGGATGTGATGTCATTCAACATTAGTAGAGCGACCCGAAACATTAGACTTAAAAACATCTCTCTTGAAAAAAAGAGTGCTGCAATCCACTATAAATGTATCGTATTCCCTATTGTTCACATTTATGATATATAACCTTTACTACAATTTGTCTTACAATTACTCAACAAATTTAACAAATCTTATGTCGTGAATATATGTTAGAAATCATTTCCATTCCATAGATCTCGCACTCTCAAAATGCTATTGGACAATTCTTTACTTTTTACTTGATTTAGACACACTTTACCGTTCCAATTATTTTTTTTAGCATTTTCAGAGTACCCATGTTCTGTACTCATTCAATAAACACTAGATAGGTTAGAATTTTATACTTATAGCCAGTGGGAGCTCCACTCCCACTGGCTAAACCCAGGCCCCCTTTCGATAGTTAATAATTAATGACCGCGTCTTGTACAAAATATGTACAAAATTCCAGTATCATGCATTTTTTGATTCTCGTTAAGGGTAGGGGGACATGGACATATTATTTTGCTCGTTTGCATGAATTACTCAACCATGGTATAGTAAGAGACCCTAAAACCAGGAAATAACCAAAGAAATTTATATTTATTATTTTATACCTGTAGCTCAGAAAGAAAAAATGAGAGTAAATATTATAATTTCGAGTTGATAATCTTTATTATACATAATACAACAATACATTAAAAATATAATAAAATACATCATGAGGAGAAAAGATAAAATGCAGAGGTAAAACAAAGAAGAGATGTTTTGCAATACTATGTATCGATTATTCGTTTGAGGCAGAATTAAAAATAACAAATAGAAAAAAAATCATAAAATTTCCTAATGTATTTTTTCTCTACAATCATTTTTTCACTTTAATAAATCCTTGGTTAAACGTATCGCTCTTGACAGCCTCTTAGAAGTAAAGCAATTCTTACAAAACCAATTATCTTGTGCAACAAATTGAGCAAAAAAAGTTACATTTTATTAAAAATAGGACAAAGTTTCTTCATAAAAAAACTGAAAATGGAAAAGTTTCTTGTAGTAACTCACGAATATTTATGTACATATCATAAGTCTAAACAGTATAGTGGATTTGTGTCGATAACTTCGTGGAAATCATATTTGTTATACCTGTCTAAAGTAGTATAAATTATTTACTTTAAGTCTCGGGCAAAGAAAAACATGATTGAAATGACTATCAATTTTTAACACATGTCTTCAATTTATTGAACTATTATAATGCATTTCGAATCTAAAATTGCTAATATCTGAAATTTATATTGAATAATAAAAAGGTAATCCATGTCGGAATGGTTAGCTTGCCATCATCTGTGGGGTGGCGGTCCGAATCATAGTTGATCCAAGTGGAATTACTACAGTCATTCGTCTTCTACACTTATTCATACCTTTTTTTTTTTTTCACGCTTTTGCACGTGCCTCAATTTATCGCACCCATCAAATGTAATCAAATGCTAGGGATAATGCAATTGGATATTCCTACTGTTGAGTCTCAAGATCGTGCAAAAAATGACATAGTAAATAATATAAAATTTGAATGGAAAAAGTATTGGTGAAATCTAAACATAATTTCTCGACTATTGTCTTACACTTTCTTAACATTTTTACATCAGGACCTACGTACTATCAATGGTTCACTAGGCCGCAAGCCGGAGAAGAAACAAACTTGAGTGTGAGACAGGATGCAGAGTGAGTTACGCCCTCTGTCTCCGTCGTCGGTCAGAATACGAGAAGTTAACCGTACCATGCTACGCCTTGAGATCCTCTTCTCCCCCTCCTCATCTTCCACCTCCCCTAACGTCCACACTCTCCTTTCGCTACACACCCCTCTCCGCTGGTGCGTTCGCTGTTGCTCAGGGGTTTCCAAATTGCCTACATGTCTGCGAAGTAATTTTTGCGCCTCGCGATTTTCTTTAGAATTCGCAAAGAGATTTAGAAAAAAATATTATGATAGTTTTACGAAGCAGATCGCCCAGAGTACTTGTCTTTTTGTTTTGTAATACATGAAATAATAACTCCACTAAACTTTTCCAAATTCAATTTTTTCTCTCTAATTTCTCTCTCTTTGTAAAACCATAGAAGTGTTTTTTATTAATTAAAATAACTAAACTACATTAAAATAGTCGCAAGAAAGTTGATTTCTCAGACTCAAATATCATTGTTACCTCGAATTATGCACTTCAAAATAACCACATGGTGTCTTAAATAATATGAACTATACTATTCTGCCATGATTTCGGATAGTTGATACCCACAATGTAGTGTAGAACGTGGACATTGAACTATTTGACATCGTAATGTTGTTGTCCAGAATAGCAGAATTAATAAGATTCCCAGAATTACGCTTATCCGATTGAAGGTTAGCTCCAATATATTCACAGGCAAAAAGAGCGTTCCTGACCTCCGCGAGTGCGATACTTCTACTCAACACGAAGATAAGATAATACGTCAAAATCAATATGACAATAAACGTAGCAACATTGAAACGTTAGCAAAATAATGAAACGTCTGAAAAACTACGTTGTTTGAATGAATCTAGAAGCTTCTAGGAATACTTAGAAGTTTCCAGTCATCATAAAACTAATGACGCTCTGATGTACATTTGATAAACGATAACATTTGCTCAGTAGAACATTAATTATCCGATCATCATTTATCTGAACTGGAATCATGGAAAAGTAAAGTAACAAAAGTAATTGCGCTGACGTCAATGATGCCATTCTCAGAAAGTAGAAAGACCAATCAGCACTAGAAAAATGATCTTATCTTATTTGACGAATCAATCAAATATTTTATCTCAAAATTATCATTTTTTGCTTGAAATTCTCTGAGGGAAGTCACCACTTAATAAAGAAATTTAGACAATTGATTTTTTAATTATACGAACCATCCGTGACAATATTATTTCGAATTTATTTGGCGTCTGCTGTACTGTATTTATACGCTGCCATCCTCGGTGAGACATAGCTACCAGAGCGGCAGGGAACAATGTTATAGATTCTGCGGGTAAAAAGGGTGGGAGACCCCTACCGTCATTTCTTTAGCAGAATTTTAACAAGAAAAAGTAAGTTACTTTTTAAGTGCGGACCGGGAACAGTTCTGAGGACGTATGAGGTAGTGAAAAGTGGTGTAACTCGATTTCTGTTTTAAATTTTGATTTGGGGTTATGTCAGTGTTCTCCTTAGCAAATTTTATTAAACCAGGGATTTTCATAACTCTCGCTTTTTGGCCCGGTGCAGAAAAAGTTTGACCGGCGGGCCAAATGTTTGTTGCTGGAGTACTGGGAAATGTGGTGTAAGTCTGATTTACCCCATTATTCCTTTCACCACTAAGGAAATTACCTGTTGCTTCCATTAGAGTTGTCATAAGAATATATAGTAAGAATGAAATTGATCGATAATTTAAGTCAGCCTAGTGAGTCACAGTAATTTAATAATATTGTATTTTGATAAACCATTATACCTTTGATGAAAAAGTGGTATAACCTTAAAATTACNAACAATTACTTGAATCTATATCCCTCAGAGGGAAAAGAGGTATTCCTCAATTAAGTCCCCAATGACCACCCTCAAAAGATTTACTTTAACACCGTTTCACACACTTATCTTAGTGAAACACATTGTTTCCCAAAATAACATTACATTGAGTTACACCACTATTCCCCTCACGAGCTCCTTAAAGTTGGACATCCCCGCTCTAGCTTTTACGTCTTCCCGCTCTCCCTCCCACGCACTCGACATCGCTCCTGCACGCACGGGAAGTAATCATTTTGTGGCGCACTAAGAGATGGGGTAGCGAACAGGGGTAGTTACGAACACGAGGCACGTGAATGATAACTGGCGCGGAAGTGATGGGAAGGAGGCAAGAAGTGACGAGAATTAGCGTTCACGAAGAAAATAGATAAGATTTTAAAGATTTATTCATCATTAATTGAAGTAGTTACGAAATGATCAAGAGTAAAACTACATATAGTTAAACAAGCGTTCATAAGACTCCAAGATTTCATGATAATCTTTGTAATAATTGTACTCTACCTGATAATTATTTACTCACAGTTTGTCAAATATTTATTCTTAAATGTGAAATAATCTCTCTCATTCTTACAACGCTATTAGTAATACCACTTAAGTTGCTGATCATAATGAATAAATCACAGGTACTTTATGGAGTACTGAGTGCTATTATATCAAAAGCAGGTTCTGGATATAAGCTATGGGCACTTTGGTTCATATACCAAAGCAAAGATTAATATTCCAAGAGCAAAAGATTAATGATTCTCCGCCTTTATTTCCCAGGAAAGCAATGACCCTGATCCTGAAGGTGCCCCCTGGAGAGAATATTTCAATTCGCGAATTGTCTCCAGAGATCTGGTGTAAGAAATTACGTTACTTCGCGGTGTCGAGCAAAAACTTGAACTTCAGTCAATAAATTCTAGAAAGGGATTTCAAAGAAATTGAAACAATATTTTCTTCGCTTTTTCACGGCATTTTAGTGCTGAGAAGAAACAATAATAATTTGAATAACATAAAAGTATTTCATACACTTTTATTACATAGTCGGTAAATGTTTTAAAAAAAGGCAGCACTAAAATACCATTATACAATGATTCAAACGAGCATAAGTACATTAATCTAAAATATTAATCCCTAGTTTACTTTTACTGGACGTCTCTTCCTCTAGATATCAACTTTTTCCAGTTAACTTGTTTCCTACATATACTACTTTCCTTTTGCAGGAATTTTATTGTGAGATTGCTTATATTTTGGTANTTTGCAGGAATTTTATTGTGAGATTGCTTATATTTTGGTACGATTGTGCATTGCATTGTTAACAATCAATTACATTATTGTGTGAAAATTAGAACGAAGTTCCATATTTAATTTTCCCGATAAAATTATTTTCTAATTCTTCCCCTTCCTTGTCCTACTTATCTCTATCTGAAATTTCAAATGTCTAATGGTTCTGTGACACAATAGACTTTAGAGTAGGAGTCAATTTACCGAAAATTGACTTCACTTCATTCAGTGATAGGAACTTGTAAACTTTGGCATGAGCTTAGTGCATGGAGCTCTCGCGATAGTGAGAAGTTTAGTTAGAATGTTTACTCTACCTGGTAAGAATGTTAAGTCAGGAGGGGGATAAAAAGTACGCGTAAAGACTCCTGTAAACATTATTTCCGTGTGTGTTTGACTGCAATTTTACTTCACACGGCACGATGAATTAAACTATGATACATTTTTCCAACATTTCTTCATTTCTGTACCTCCACCAGTATATTCTCAGTTATACCACTATGTGAAAAGAAATCTTGTTAGAAATAAAGGTAACAATGACTGGGTGCACCGCTGTGAGGAAGGACCTGGAGATCAAGGGAAATGAGGTTTAAGACGTTTGGAAACCACACTTTACAAGGCTCTGGCACTTGGCTGTACCCCAACTTTTTATTTGCAGTGTTCACAAAAATACAATACATATATTATAACACTATGAAACATACCTGTAAGCTTTAAATGATACGATTTAAAACTATTAATGTATTACAAAGTTATTATAAGACACGAAAGAAAAGATTTTATGGGGAAATAATTATTCAAAAACTTTCGTAGAACTTACGTTGAAAGTTACTATTGCATGAAAGAACCTATTACTGATGTACACCAAAGACTTTACCACATTTCAAAATTTAATTTGATAGGTTATTACAAAAAAATGTGACATAGTCAATGAGAATTCATTTTTTGAAAATATCTTTCGAATACAAAATGTATACATAAAAGAAATACTGGAGGTCTAACATAAAATTACAGTTTTTATTTGAAGTTAAAATAGTGCTTCGTAAGAAATGCATAGGTATATTTAATGTTTAAATAAAAATTGGAACGATAATCCAGTATTTCGAATGCTATCACTCTCCTTCATGGTTCAAGGTTTCGTTCGATGTTAGATGTGGCAACATCGGTGAGTAATCAATCTTATACCTTGAGTGACGTAGCGTCGTAACGTGGTTGTAACCTATCCCAGTCCCCATTGCGAGCAAAGTCTCTGATTCAAACGAACCAGCGACCCGCAGGAAATTCGGGAAAGTGGTGACACTGATGATTATATGATGGTTATTTTTGCTGCCGAGAATCGTACATGAATACATATCCATATATTCAAATTCCACTGACATTCCATTACGACAATTTCTCTTATATAAAACTCGATATAAGACTTTAGTTCAAACCTTGGCTCAAATACTTCACTTGTATACATACAAGCATGAGAAAATAATTAACGCAATTTTTACTATGTTTAATCCATCGCAAAAGTAATAGAATGGTTATTTATTTCTTAAGAGAACGAACTGAGCTCCCGTGGTTTACATTTTGTGAATCATATGATTATGCACAAAAATTGACTTCTCAAATAGCTACTGAACTTCAGAAAGAAAAGTATTCACCATTCTAGGTAGTAATGTTGGTGATTAATGCACATACATTTGTAACCTGAATCTTGTCATTGAATTAAGAAAACTTCACTGGATGACGTACAACATAATTTTGTTAGAATTTCCATCCCGTCTTCTTGGTCGTTTCACTTTTATCCACGTGGTATGCTAATGTTAATTTATTTTAAGATATAAGAAAATGACTATACACTTCCCCATATATTTAGAGAAAATAAGAGGTTATATTTCAATATCATAACAAATTCTTCATCTTTATCCTACTCTGGTGTTACAATATTAAACAATACTAATATATTAAACAATTAAATAGTAATATTGTATTAGTAAGTATTATGTTTTTGTGAAACAATTTGCGAATTCCTAGAGCCGTTATACGAATGGTGGTCTGTAATTTACAGCAATGGAGTTGAGTGCGAATGAACACGCTTTGGCAAGAAGCACTTGTGTGTGGAATTGAATGCAAAACAACTCCGGAACAAAAGATAGGCCATGTGCCAAGGTCGTGCATAACTATCATTGGTTGGGTCTCTTCAACATATGTGGGTGTGAACCAACTGTATGGCGTGCGGATTAACGTTTTGTATTCATAACATGAAATGTTTGTAAACAACTCTTAATGTAATTACAAATAGTAAGTTCATAATTTAACTATTAAATTAAATAGTGTGAAACAAGTAAATCATAAATTAGTTTGTTAAATATTGAAATATTATACATTTTAAAATATTACGAAAACTTGAAATAATTAAAATGCATTTTAATCATATTCTGGTTTTAGAAAAAATATGTTTGCATGAATAATTTACAATCTCGAATGAAATATTATGCAGGGCATGATTAGTTTAGGAATTGGGAAAAGGTAATTTTTTTAACATTTTTGAATATTTTTCTCCATAAAAAGATTTCCTATAGAAACAAAATAACGTCTTGTGCAAACAACGTGTATCAGAGACTTTATATTCCATCACGTGCGTAACTTGCCTCATATTAACCATTTTACACGATTTATAGCGATCTGGAAAAAAAAATATAGAATCCACACAAAGACAGATTTTGAAATTCAGGTCGAAGGAAATGTTTTTGTATTGGGATCTTTGTAGTTACATCATGCCAAAAGTATGTTAAGAGAACAACACAAATAAAATATTACAATACTCATAGATGCAGAAAAATTTAATTTTGAGAAAGAAATGTTTTCTCCGTAACATTAGTCGATAATGTACGTTTTGGTAAGTGCTTTATACTCAATCTCAAAATATCATAAACTATTTTTAATTGTTACCTTTACTTTTTCTTGTTGCACTCCATTACAGGTTTTCTTTCAATTGTTTGCAATTATACATTACAATACAATTACGGAACAGGAATGTACAACATACAGTGGACGTATACTTTGCTTTTGTCAACGAGATAAACATTAACTCCATTCTCGGGTAAGAAAATGGACTAATAATAAGTATAATAGTTAAACCTTCCATATGAATGGTGAAAAGATCAAATCACAATGAATTGTGGTTGCCAATGTAACCGACAGCGGTGGTCTAGTGGCAGAGTGTTCGCTTCCACGATCCCGCTGAGCGGTAAAGCGTGGGGTCAACCCTGCTTGTCCGAATTAGGTGAGGTTTTCGGCTGGAGTTTCCCTCACATACTCCAAACAAATGTGGGTTCGGTACCGTAAGTTACCCAACATCTCTCCTTCCCAATTCCCTTTCGCAAGTCCAACTGTTAGGTGGAAGAACAGACCTCATGACCTCACCAATAGGCATAAAATAAATAAATAATAAATAAATAATAAAGTTAATACAACGTGAACTTCATAATTCAATCAAATGAAAACTTCGTCTTTTCGAGGAAATAAGTCCGAAAGAAATTCAGTACTTATTTAGGGTGCTCAATTCCGGAGTGCATCACACACAAATCTATAACTGAAACATATGGATGGCACCCCATATATTGTTAAGACATCTTCCGTCAAAACGGTCAACATGTATGTTCTTAGCACTGCTCATTCTCAGTAGATTTGTACGTAAATGAAAAAGATACGTGAGCGTAATAAGGTTATCATATTCTAAACCTCAATCTTTTGTCTTCTTACTTCATTATTTTCTCATTAATTAATTATTCTCTAATAACTTTTCTTCATTCTTTGTGTTCTCCCTTGAAGGGCTGATTTTCCCATCCCAGACCAGACTCTATTCGAACAAGTCTCTCCGTACGCACTTGTAAAGATCTATCCACCCACGGGAGTTCCCCCGCCGTCACGTGCTACCTCGAAAGGAACAGCGGACTCCCGGATGGCAAGGTTCACGAAGAGACCGAAAGTGAGGAAACGCCAAGAGGATGGGGGGAAGAATCACCACATACGACACAACCTCACCACCGCCCGCGGGAGTCTTCACTTCTCTCAGTGGGAACACCACGAGCGGCAAACTCCGACAATTGGATCCAGCACAACGGATTCACCGGAATCTCTCACCCGAGTGCACTGGCCCTTGGAGGCAGAATGAGAAACAGTAAAAGACACAAGAGAGATAGATGGAGAGAGAGGGAGGACATGAGTGGGCGTGTCACCGTAGGGCGCGATGCGTGGGTGTTAGCTTCGCATACGGAGCAATGGAGGGAGAGATAGAATTCGGATTGTGCAGTGATTGAAACTGTGTGGAACACAGGTGGATGGGAGAAGAGGTCCATCAAGAGGGAAGGTAAACGCGATTATTGATAGATTAACAATCGATCGTTAACCTTGATTCAGATCCCATTACCCCAGGAACAGAAGTGGTGGCGCTTACGTTGCTCGTCCAGGTTGATGGATTCATCGCTACCGAGGGCGTTGTAAAAAGAAAGCTAGAGGAACGTATTTCAGATATCGTAATATCGTAGTCATACATAAAATGTAATTACACTATCATTGAATCATAAAGATATGGTTCTACTATTTAAGTCCAATACATAATCTTGGAAAGTACATTGTATCTTACTTCCTTCTTTACAGGATCACTTAATATTTGTTTTTTCAATACACTACGTTTTGAATCGAGATGAACCTTCCTTGTATGTAACAAATATTACTATAGCAACAACACAATATTAACATTTTTGTAACATTTCGTGTCAATATTTACGTTTAATGTCATGTTCAATTGTTCTGTTGCAATATTAATATTTCTTACACATGAGGAAGCCTCCAGTCTCGAGTTAAAACTTAGTATGTTGAAAAAACAAATATAAAGTGATTTTCCTAAAAAGGACTTAAGTTATAATCTACATATAAAAAGAAATTGTATTAAGACTACTAAGTAAATAAAAAATCTTGATGAATTTTGAAAGTGTAAAAGTGAAGGAGCAATATTACAACAAAACTATTTTTCGGATTCCGAAACTAATTTAATAATACTTGGATTCTAATGCAGGAACTATTAAATTAATAACCGAACGTATGAAAGCAAATTCTGTGTGCTCACTACATCGAGTACCTGGATATTCTATATACAGCGAAAAGACTGAGGGCAGCAAATGCCCAAGAGGTACGTATTTGTTTTATCATGCTGCTTTTGAAACATACATACAAAAATTTGGAAAGCTCATCAGGATATTGAAGAATGTCGCCCTTTTTACGTATACCTCCAGCAATTAGACTATACCCCATTCTTGATAAATTTCATATTATACCATTAGTGGTCTCGAGATATAATAGAGGAAAAAGTATTTTGCATTTTGATTAATATAAAAATATATCCTCCTTATTTACGTTTTGAGGCTAAAGACATCATAATAGTCCAATTCCAACAAACCACCAATATTAATGAATAACATTTTGCTAGATGTAAATGATTAATTAAAGAAGGAATTACTTGCACAAAAATCCCGAAGCTCACGCGAGCAAAGATTCATGTTTTGGTTTCCGCTCTCTGATTTACGTTTTCTCTAAAGGTTTAATCACCTGATGAGAAATTTATAAAGAGCATTCTCCAAATGGAAAGAAATGAGGATGATATCGAGAATTACTTGGAATTGTTCCCAGAATTTTACGCATAAAAACTCGACAAAAAACCAATTGTAAAATATTTACAACATTGATGAGCGCGTCATGTTTTGAACTATGATGGATTAGGGAGTGGTGATGACTATACCACAAGAGGACTAATGGTTAATGAAGATTATAGTGTTTTGGTGATTAATGATTTTAAAACGAGAGAAGTAATGAAGTACTTTTACCGCGGCAAGACTGTGGGAATAAAAGAAGGTACAAATATTCACACCTGAAGATTGAATATTGATTCTGTTGCATGTTATGTCTTCAATAGTAAAGTATAAAGATATCGCAACGGACAACAAATGCGATATAATGAGAGTGAAACACAGGCAACTGTAACAAGTTCTACATTTTTCTCCGACATTCCTTTTCTCTCCCTTCTCCCTCTCCTCATCCTCCTCCACCACCTCTTTTGATATTCTTTTCCTGTACGACGCTACTAAAATTATGATCCTAATGTTTCGGGGAGAAATCCTTTTTTTCGTAGGTATTCTGTACTGTGACTTCCCGCTACTGTCCTCTGTTGCGGCAATCTTTTGTGACCCGTGAATTCAACATCCCGGATTTCTAGAATACTAAAATGTATCACACGTCCTCTCGGCTCTTGTTTATGAAATGTAAAAGTAACTGAAGCCAAAAACAGAAATCTGATCATCCAATAATTATTGTTCTCTAAATATACAATTTAAGGTGACAGTACGTTAACTTATTACACATAATTTCAAGTATTGTGATCACTTCATTTCTCTGATACAATGGTACCAAGCTAGTTGATAGGAAATATTCACGCGCCCTTTTACCGCGGCAAGAATGTGGGAATAAAAGAAGGTACAAATATTCACACCTGAGGATTGAATCTAGAACCATCGATGAACGTAATGTTAACAAAAGGCTTAATTCGTAAAAATTGTCATTCTTTTGATTGCGTCAAAAATGTAATCGCACTTTCAACCGTAGAAAATTTATTACGTACAGGGTTAAATTTCTGAGATAAAGAATTTTTGTTTTCTCAACTGATCGCTGTTTATTCGTTGATCTACGAGTATGTGCGAAATCTAGTAGGCGCCAGGAAACTAACATCAAGATTGCGGACGTATGTTTGAGTTTTGAGCTCTCCAGTCTTCACGCCATTTATATATTTTCTTATAGAAAAAAAATGAAATTACAGCAATAAAATGAAAAGTTCCGTCAAAAAAATGTAACTTCGACATACTTTTTTGAGCAGTACGCGCAAAAATCATATTGCTCTCTTAGGTACGTGCTACGGAATCTATCCTGCCTCATGTTCAGAAATGTATCGTTGCTGAATGACAACTGTTTTAACATTTCTTTTAACCACCATTTTGAATATTTGATATCAGTGGAAAGTACAGTCGCAGGTAGAAAAATAGGTTTGATTTGACTGTTCAAAGTTTGTACACATATTTTTGACATAACCCGTGTTCTTACCATCATAATATTGTTTCCGTATAACAGCATATATTGAATGATAGCTGGTGATGTGAACAATGGCTGAAGCCATAAAGCAAAGCAAAAAATATTCATTTATTACTTTTACTAGCCATTGTGTACATTTCCTAGGCCTTGCAGATATTGCTTAAGAACAGACTGGCACAACTAGTAATAAAAATATTCAAAACAAGCCTCTACGTAAAATTCAGTGTACTAAAATAATGTTCATAAAAATGTATAACTACGTAAAAAACCATTTCTTGGTCACTCATCAGAGGTGAAAGTACGTACCAGGTACATAAATATAAGTAAAAAAAATCTATAAAATAGGCATCATAAGTACTAATATCACTATTAATTTTTTGAAGAAAAAAAAACTACATAGTACGATTGAATAGTGGCATTACTGCATTATTTCTTACTTAATTGTTTCTTCTTAATTATTGCTTAACACTACAATTATAGTACATATAGTTGAATTTTTAGTACATTACTTGTTACGGCGGTATCTTTATTCTCCATGCTGAAATAATAAATTTACTTAACAATACAAAACAAAGCAGTAGAGAATTTAGTCCACCAACACCTTTATTCAAAGAATTAAATATCTTAACACTTCCCTGCATTTATATTTATGAAACGGTCTTGTTTCTTAAGACCGAATTACTAAAGTGCCACCCTTGCTTTATACGAAACAGTCTCGTTCACAAACACAATACTCGCAATAGGAATAATATTCATCGCCCTAGAGTGTCAACCACTCTTTGCCAAAAAGGACCTTATCATTCGGGAATCGTTCTTTATAATTCCCTGCCCAAGAATATAAAAGTCATTATGAAATTGATTATCTTCAAATCCGCGGTTAAAAACTACCTCCTGCACCAGTGCTTCTACACTGTAAAAGAATTTATTGATTTTAATAAAAGTTAAATCCGTCTTGTACTTTATCACGCTATTGCTGTAGCACTTTTTAAACAACTTATAACAATTTCAAAAACTATTTTCTTGCATGATTATGGTATATTATGCCTCATATTTTTTTAGTTTTATGTGTACTCAACTTTGGCACGGTTGTGTACATTAATTCTGTAGCCCCATCCTGGCTCGGGTTTTTCTCGGTTTTTCCTTCGGGTAGAGGCGGATTTCTTATACAGGTTCTCTAGGCTTTGTCTAGGGGCGTGTTTATTGTAACAATAAATCGTGAACATAGAAATCTCTTAGATTGCGGTGAACCTCACCGCCAGGNACTATACTCAGAATAATCTATAGTTCGATAATAACTTGTACATGTAAATTTACAAACATATTTGCGTTAAATTACAAACATATTGACATTATATATGTATTATAACTTGCAGCTAACGTTTTATCTAGGAACTTATGCTGAAATTTTTGAATCCGCCTCTGTCTTAGGGCTCTTGATGGGAATTGATGGGATGGTCCCTTGATTGCTTCCGGAGAGTAAATTAGTTTATTGTCCTCCACGTGGTCATACGCAGTTTGTACTGTTTTTTGACAAATAATTTATTATTTATTATTATTTTAGATCTCTCTCTATATTGCTATAACTTGAGTACTCAACCAGAAACTGTACAAACTGAAGTAAACCCTCCAGATTTTTAAGAACAGTGTATTATGGGAACTAAAAGTCTACAAAAACTTCGAACTCGTTTATCTCAAAAGAACCAATTTTAAGTCGTCGAACTTTGCACGAATTTAAAAAATCTATGTCAATTATAGTTCTTGTACAACAATCAACAACGAAACGAAATTAATAAATTGGTTGGAATTACTCAGTTCAAATCCTCCATTTCAGAAAAATAGAAGAAAGACATTGGCAATAAATTGTTGTGTAGCCCCGTCGAAAATAATATAGAACCAACTGCTTCTATACTAATGCAGTACATTAGTATAGGAGCAAATTAGTCACGCTGATTATTTACATAACTATCGTAGGCGATTATTTTACTTACGTTTTTCAATTGCATTTGAATCGTTCTTCAACTTTTTGGTAATAGTAGTGAATGAATATCTTATTTATACAAAAAGTATTGTGTTCCTACAGTCCATTAATTTATTAATGAGTTCTCCCTACCTGTACAAAGCAAATTATTTTCTATAAACGAAAGACTTCTCATTAGAAAGAGATTTTTTTGTCATGAGTCCAGTTAATACATCGTTGACTTATGTTTATGTTTGTGACACCACCTCCAAAACCACCAGAACGTGACTTCCCCCACCACGCGCACTTCAAAACCACCGATGCAACCAACCTCACCACCATTCTCAGGGTACTTACCCCTCATCCTTGTCGCACGTTTGCCTGCCGGCAGATAAGGGAAGCACGTTCGGAAGGTCGTTTGCAACTGTTTATCCTAAATCGAATTAGGCGATGCATGAACGAGTAACCGTCCAGAGCCTTCGGAGCACCGAGCACCGATGGTTTAGGACAGGAGTTGGGGGAGGGAAAAGAAAGGGGGAGGGGGAGTTATACAGAAGGAGGAGTGTTGGAGAGAGACAGATTAATTTGAATAACGTCTTCGAGTTGTGCTGGAAAAGTTCGTAGTATACGGAGTTGAGATGTCCAAAGACTTGAAAAGCGCTGTCAAGGCATGGACGTGCTTTGGATTATTTACTATGTAAGCGCAGAATATCTTTAAGTTGGCTTCGAATATTTGCTACAGCTTCGCTTTAACTTCGTCTACGAAATAAATAATATTTAAATTAACTTTATAGTACTCCACAAAAATTATTTTTGTACTTACAAACAACCAATAATGTTGAGTTTCGGGAACAATAAAACTTGAAAGAACTAAATTTCAAGGATAACTTCCAGTTTTTACGAACTGAAAAATCATAAAAAAATAATTAATGAACCACGAAATTAAAAATATATTATTTGTACATGGAATGTAAATTAAAAATAAATATTCTAATCGGACTAAACACAGAATTAGATAACTTAGTATGGGACACATGCCATTTCCTATGCCTTATTTCATTGTTGTTGTTTTTGGTCATTATTAGCGTACCAAGATATTACTGTTATTTATGCCAAAACACGTTTTACGTTCTTAATATATTTCCCCCCTCGATTCCTCGAAAGATACTAGTGACAATATGAATAAATATATCGTAAATACAAATGCTACATATTTTCAATAATAAGGTATTTAGTGAGTGAGACAAATATACGCAACGAGGAAACCAAAAAAAGAATTGGATAAAGCTACAGATATAAAACGCAAAAAAAAAAAAAATTATTTTGCACTTTTTATTCTAAAAAATAAGACGAAATTTATATAACTTTACGCGACAATTTCACCTACTTTAAAAGGATCCTGCTGTAAGACTGTAAGACCCTTTTAGAGACACGCCTCTGCGCAGAAATGATAACGCTTAATATGTATATACGCTTTCATTAAATCAAGTTTGTGCTTATTTGTGACTATAAAAACACCCGGTATATTTCATAACCGAAATCAAAATACAAATGAGCAACAATAGAGAAAAACATAGAGTCTCTAAGAGATATCAATGAGTACTTTATGAGACCCTGCAAGAGACGCAAATCGTTGATGCCTTGTGTAATTCAAATGAAGAAGTAAAACCTAGGAAATATTTTAGGGAGTTCAGAATACAAGATAACTACTGCCAAGAAAAAGGTAACCAAGCTCGGTCAAATAAGGGATGCAATAAAATTGACTTAAGCCAAAGGAAAAGAAAGAAAAAAACTGTTTGGAGTGAAGTGAGAAAAGGGTACCCAAAGGAAAACAGTATAAACGTCCGACTCCACTTGGTACATGTGGGCACTGAGTTAAGTTGTACGGGGACCATGATAAATATTAATAGTAGATTTATAAAGATACATCAAATTTAAAGAAATAGATAAAGGAGAGCTGTATAATGATGATGTAAGAGGCCGAATGATCGTTACAAAAAATTAACATTCAGCTAAAATGAAAGAAAAACAAACCAATGCGGAAGTAATGAACACGTCAACAGCGCTTGCTGCACCCTTCCGCAGAGTTCATTAATAAATTATGGAACTAAGAAATTCAACGCAATTTATTGACGAGTAATTGAATTCTACAATTTACATGTTATACAACTACTGCAGACAAACACTACTTGCATGGTAACTAGAATAAATAGAATCTATAATGCTACCCGAATGAATCACAAAAGTGTATGTCCGGATAAAAGAAATAACTTCTTCGCGAGGAAATAGAGTAGAGCTGCTGGATGTAAAAATTGTCGGAAAGGAATGAAATTTTCTGGATTTGTGAAAGACAAAAAGAGCAACAAATCAATAGAATTTTAAGAATATATTACTTCATTTTAAAAATATTTTTAAACGTATTTTATTAAATTTCTTTTTAATTTCCTGAGATACAACTATGAGCAAATAAGATGAATGAAGTTTGGCAGACTTCCTTGAATACTGAAGCCCCATAATCTTAGGTAAGTTTCTATAGAATGACTGTAAATTTCGAAGAAGAATGTGTGTTGTCTGAAATCATCGCACTTACAAAATATCATATTATATTGCTCTCAATCACTCATTCATTTTTCTATCATCCATAACTTTAGAATTTTTCTTCTTTCTACACAAGAATGAGCACACAAGACTGATCGAGACGTTGATAAGTGTAGAAATATCAATACTCGATAAGATACGAAGGAAAATATAAGTATCCAGAAAGGTTCATAAAGTACATTTTCCCACGGTCATTCGCGTCAGGGTTTGTGTATTTCAACAATTGTGGAATAACTGTTAAATAATTTAATTTCGAATAGTAAATGTTTGTCGATTTGGACTTATTTCTAAACGTATGTTTTAAATTCAGTTAAATAATTACCGGATTTCAAATCTAACGTCACGTCATGTTTTTTTTCGAGTAAGGTTGATTGCAAAAATTCGAGTACTTGATGACATATTTGACGGATATGAAAAAATACATTTTATACATTGTTCAACGTATTCTCAACGCTTTTCTTTAATACGAGTTATTCGGCATTTATGTCTTCATTTCGTGGCTGGAAGTTACACCTCCATTTTAGCTCACATTTACTTAACTTTCAGTAAATGATCACCACACCTGCGATGTGATGTGTCATGTCTCAGGGTATGTACTTGTATTATATTAATTATGTATTCTGTATTAATATACTAATAATTGTGTATTAGCATTATTCCGCGGGAAGTGTTCCCTCAAAACGGCAGGGTGAACCCAGTAACTTTCGCATGGTGGGCGCCGGAAGGCGCGCGCTCATCTTTAGAACATGCACGCAGAGTTTGCGTTTGTGACAGTCGTCACACGGATATGATTGAATCAATGGATATCCGGTGAATTAATGTAATTATCGACTGCGGGTTAGTTCGATGACCTTTGCAGAGCTTGATCCATCAACGTGGCAAAACCCAGCTGTGCCCTTGAGCAGTTCTTACATGTGGTTGAACACTGGAACATACCATGTGTAGGAGTACCATCAATATGGCTGGCGGCAATGCATCCGCTATCGCGGATCACACAACCTGAATAGAAGTGAAGGAGTCCGAACATCTGGTCCTGTCTACCCGTGGTGCAGGAGTAAAAGTAGTATAGTTAACAATATTGAGAGCTCAAAATAACTTTCAAAATGCCAAGTTTAACAGTAAAGTAAAAACTATAACCATGCCATAGCCAGAACATAATTCAAATTCGCCATTTAAATTTATCTTGTTTTAGTTTTAAGGTTTTATTTTAAGCGTAATATTTTTCTATTATATTCTTAGTTATAGTTTTAATAAATCATTGTATTTTCCATGTGGTCCTCCGTAACATTATTGCATATGTGCTCCGTAGTTCCATTATTAATAGCACCATACTCTCGCTGCCAGAGGTTTCTTGGGGTGCTCCGACCAGTGGCAACGCTCATGATTAACTGTACAAGAGATCCCTCTTTCAATCATGGTCCATTCTAAAGAAGAAAACAAAAATATCTTATACAGTCTTTGCTACGCTTCTAAACCAAAACCAAAAGCAAAATAATTGTCAGATGTAGCAAAATACGACGAAGCGAATGATAGTCAAGCAGTACTAAATTAGATTCTTGCCCTTACGTCGTGATTTATATACGCATAACCAGGAGTCAGAAATTCAGAAAGATAAGGCACATTTTAAACCGTACGTACAACAAATCTAACTCTCATGCGTCAGAACTTCATCAGCATCATCGCCCTTGAATAAACTATGACTATGAGTGGTAATCGATTATAAAACTCATGCGATCTATCACTCAAATTATTAGTATCTCAACTATACAACATTACCTAATGTGCATAAATTCTTTATTCTTTCAAAGCAAGCCACATTGAGTTAGTGTCACCTTCAGGTATCTGTATATAAATATTTCATTATTTTTAAGGATGTACATTTATATCTTATTGCCTATTAACAGTTCGGCTATTTATTTTGCTTCTGCATTCATAGAGGAGGGGTATTTGTAACCAATAAAGCAAAATCTTAATGAAACAATTGTAATTCAAAGTTATAAGGCTTACGAAATATGACTTTAAAGATGAAGTTACGAAACTTGAACCAACCTGAAACAGAGAAGAAAAAAACATAAATTAAAAAATAAATAATTATGTTTATTTCTACAATAAAATACTTTTGATGCACATTTATATTTAAAAAACATATGTGTCATAATTCCATTATTAACTGCTCTATATATCCTATGATGTTTAATTCTCACTCCCCACCATTTCTGATTAGCGTTACGGTAATAATTAAGCGACAACCTTCTCTAAACATAAATCCGATCACACGGCATCGACAACTCTTTCTAGAGATACCGAAGTATCACGCGACACGTATCATACGATCTTAAATTACATCCCCCAGTCCTACGAGACGCTGCACGAAGAGAACAAAACGAAGAACATCCGAAGCAAGAGCACTGCCAGAGGACACCAGAGACGGAGTGAAGAACTAGCTCTGGTACAGTAGAGGTTTTCGCGAACGAGAAAAAGAAGAAGAAAAAAAAATGGTACCCAGGAACTTGTCAAGCGAACGACACAAAAGGCGAACAAAAAATGGGGAGGGCGAATGTCAGAGACAGTCCTGCGACCGACGACGCGACGAACCGCGTGTTGTAGGGTCCCTTCCACCACTTCACCCCCGTGTTGTGCCTCAAACCCCTTTCTCTCATGGTGCTCTCACGTACGGCACCTCAACGACAGATGGAGCGGAGCGAGGAATAAAGGCTTCAAATGCACTTGGAGTTTTCGGGTTATCCTCAAGTATCGAATCTAGATGTGAATATTTGAAACAATATACCATACTAAGTATTAGTTATAGAGGAATAATATAGCAATTTAAATATTGTAAATTATTCTTCTCAGAATATTAATTTTTTTTTAAGTTTTAACAATAATAGATACAAACTGCGTATGACGGACCATGTAGATGACAAATTAGTTTACTCTCCAGAAACAAGCAATGGACCATCGCATATATTCTGATCTAGACAGAGCCGGATTTATCATTCCTGCAAAATCATGGAAAGCGCCCCTGTAGTATTAGAATAAAATAAAAATTTGTTATATTGTCGAAAAAATTATATTTACTTATATTTATAACAAAAACGTTATTTAACGAAAGTACTAAATCGTAACTATTAAAATAACTCAATATTCGAGATTAATACTGAAAATTCTATTAACGAGACGAACAATATTTCATTTATTTATTACTTAAATAGAGAGTATTGCAAAATGTTTAAACCTCCGCAACTTTGTCAAAGTAACAAATTGATGGACAATTCCATCATTCGGTTTTTAAATTATGCCAAATTTACGGATGCATGGTAACTATAACTAATATACTGATCTGCAAACTTGTCGTGTCAACAGTTTTGATAGCTACTTTCGAACTACATGGAAATGAAATTGAGTAGAATGCTCGTCAGTCGTATAAATTCATGTTTATCTCATCATCTCTCATAGAAACCAATTATCTACTTCATATCAACTCAATCAAAAGCGACAAATTCAAATGTACAGCTGCAAAGTCTCTTTGGATATTCCCAATTCATTTCAAAATGAGACATTCGAACATTTCATGACTCGGTCCAGTTAATTTACATAAAGGAATTGCTTCGTTTACATTTCCAATTAGGAATTTTAAAAACAATAAAATCGATTCCTAGAGAGAAAAATACAAAAACTGAAAGTTCCGATTACAATCTTAACACTTCTTGAAAAACGCCGGGTGCGTTTCATCAACTTATTAACATTCATTTTAATATTTCTTGTTCTACATTTTTTAAAAGTGGCAAACAACATACTGTTCAGTAAACAACTGAAAACAATATTAATAAAAAGCCACTACGTATAATATTAAAAAGTGAAGTCTAAAGTATTTCCTTTTAGGATCCAAAAGAAAAAAATATTATAGATAATGACTTTTATACGTGAAGAGCAGAAAGAAACGTATATAACCACGCTTCACCAAATGAAACTCGAGTACAATAATTTATTAGAAATTCGAAACGACATGCTAAAATTTCAAATAGGAAAATACTAAAATACGAAGCCAAATACTAAAAGCCGTTACTCTGCTATTCCTACTTTTATACAATTCGCGTCGATGATTAGCGTGTTTTCATAATGAGAATTTTGGGAAGTAAGCCAAAATATGTACTTTTTTATCTTTAGTGCTATTAACCAGGTACGCTTGTACACTACTGGAAACATAATTTGGCCGTCGTGAATATTCTAAGTTCCGCGCTCTTAGCAGTTTCGATTTGTTAGGTTTGCAACGCCACTCCCCTGCGACGGGGACGACCTTCGTTCGACCAATTGTAGGTAAACTTGAAACTGCTTTCAATTTTGGCAGACCAATAGAAGAGTAGTACTGGTGAATAACCCTATTAAGTTGTAAAGGAGGAAAATGTTTTATTACGCCGCTTTTAAAGAAAAATTTCGTAATTTCTTACTATACACGTCTAGGACTTCCATAACAAAAAAGAATCGTTATGTTCTTAACTTCAAGAAACTTTTTTCTTCTCTATATTATAATGACATCTCAAGTTGTCTCAAAACGCCGCCCTAGAGAATATAAAACAAATTAAAATTCTCCGTCAAAAGATATAGGTTATTATAGAATAATAATTGAAATGCGATGTTCTATTGTTTGATTAACTTAGTCAATCTTTGTGAATAAAACCCAATTTCATTTGAATATCTTAATAAATGTGATTTGTGTTTTTATTATATTTATTGATATCAAACATAATTTGTTTTGTAATGTTACTTTCTGAGCATGTTGTTTTATGTTGCACTATTTCAGGCAAAGGATTATATCAGGGATCAATATATTTCTAGTAAATGTAAATTATTTATTTTTTATTTATGTCGTTGAATTAACATTTAATGTTATTCATTCATATTTTATACAATTGTTTTCTATAATTCTTGAATTCCGATTGACATGTAAGAATATGATAAAATAATTGCAAATTATGTGAAATAATGATAGACAATACATATCACTTCATGCCAATGAGCTTTGAGTTCTTTACGCCACTGTGTAAAGTTAACAAATTATAGAATATTTATATGTAATTTCTTATTCGAATTTAAATAATCAACACGATATCTTGCAATGATATCCAAATTCTATGATAAAAACAATGTTTTTTTACAGTAAGAAGCAAGTGTGACAACTTGAGATGTCATTATAATATAGAGTATAAAAATGTTTATTGAAGTTAAGAACATAATGAATATTTTTTGACATGGAAGTCCTAAACGTCTATAATAAAAGAAAACGAAATATTTAATAGCGGCATAATAAAACATTTTCGTCCCTTACAACTTAATAGGGATATATTCACCAGTACTAGTCTTCTATTGGTCTGCCGCATTTGGAAGCGGTTTCAAGTTTACCTACAATTGGTTGAATAAAGGTCGTCCCCGTCACAGGGGAGTGGCGTTGCAAACCAAATCGAAACTGCTAATAAAGCGGAACTTGAATATTCACGAGGGCCGAATTATGTTTCCACTAGCGTACCTTGCTAATATTGTCATTGATGTGTAATTAATATTTAATAAAATTTTGTAGAATAAATTTTGAAGCATTGAATTAGTCATTAACGTACACCTATACAAATTGATTATACGTTGCTGTTTGAAAGAAATTGAGAGACTATGTAGATTTGTAGAAACTCTTAAGCATTTAGTATTTCCACAGCGGTAGCGCGCTGTGTAGGAATGAGTAGAAGTAACTTTGTATTCCATCGGTTTTGGCGCTACCAGGAGCAAGGAAGAAGGTGGAGTATCCTGAATCCAGAAATCACTCGAATGGAAGTCGGAGGATAAGCCCGTCGCGACGTTTCCGCCTCACCATCTCTGCACACGACCTTAAACATTCTCAGACCCCTCGCCTTTCCTGACCTCTTACTCTCTCCCTCGTGTTTCCTCCCTTCTCGCCAACCCTTCACCTAAACACGGCACGATATCCAGCGAGCACAAGTCCTGGGCGAAGTGTTCAGAAGCCGTATTTTCTTACGTCTCTCACAGTTCTATTTACGATTATGTATCTTGAATCTGCATGTATAAAGACAATGTGAATGTGATTTCCCCGGTTTTTACTCGTGTTAACTAAATATCCTTTTTTCGAATACAATAAAATCTAATCTGGAATACAGAGGAAAATGATGACGAAGGGTACGTTAAGTGCAACATATTTTTAAGAAATGAAAAAAATAAATATATGTGACATATTCTAGGATAATACACTACTCGAAAACAAAAATAAGATTTACAAATACAAACCACGTTTTAGTTTGTAAACTTGTAGGTACGTAAACAAGAGTTTCATGTCATTTATATTTCAAATTTTCTATCTTGAGTGCAATTTACTGTCATTTCATAGAAATTAATTGCAGATTTAGAAAAATGTATACACAGAGAAAAGTAAAAAATTAAACATTGTCTTTGAATTCTAGAAAAATAAAATTGTAACTTGAAAGTCAAATACTCCTTCTGTAGCATACGTAGACATTTAAACTTTTTATTTCTGCAGATGCAGTAAGGACACCCAAATAAACGTCACGATAAGAGCCACAGAGAAGTAGCATTTTCCCCAAAATAGATATTTCTCGATATATAACTTGGGTAACTAATACATAGAAATGTTTTTAACAGACATAAAAAGGATTTCCTGGAATGGAAATTTAAAAACTTGCTTTTGCTTTATTGAAAGTTTTAGCAGAGGAATTTGAATTATCCCAGTGGGGATGGACATTCCTCCCTTGGAGTTAGGGTAGAAGTAAAAAGGGTTGAATCAAAACAATGGGGAAAAATCATGGCAATAATTAAACGAGGGTTGAACAAAGTAGACGAAAAGTAAATTTTTAGTTAAGTTTTCTTGATTTGTATTTATATGTCATAGGAAGAAGGACTGAGAATTATCCGTTCTCTAATCCTTTTTTCGTCCCCAAAGGAAGTCTGATATGACATGGAAGTTGATCACATTATTCTTTGCCATTTGCAAAAAAATGACCAATCTTAGTGTTTATTACGATCAGAAAACGGTTAACATGCCTTGATAAGAACACAAATACGGTATGTATTTGGAAACCCGTTCAACAGTCGCCAAAGAAACCAACCGTCTGTTATAAGTCTCAAACAAATAGGGAATATGACTTCACTTTTTTGGGTTCAGTTACATTTATGCAATTGTTATTCGAAGGTTACGAAGTAACAAATAAAGAAGGATAGAAATTCAAACTTATATTGACGAGGTGGTATGGACAAATACCTTTAATATGCAAAGCTACAGAGTTCGAAGAGTTCAAGTCTGTCTGCGACATAATACGGTTTTTATGAAATCCCAAAACTTAATTCATAACAGCATTATTCTTAACAGTTAAATTCTAAGCTGTTACTTTCTCATATACGTAGTATATAGAAAGTACTGTAATCGTGGAGAAATTCGAAAACGAGATTTTTGCGGAAATATCCGTTTTGGTGACCTCAGATTTCGAAAAAATTGTTTTTGGCTCGACGTCCGTCCGTCTCTCCGTCTGTTCGTCTGTCCGTTCGTCTGTGCGCAGCACTCCTGACCGAATGGTAATTATTTTTTCAATTTTCGTATTTAGGGTAGAATTTTTTTCTAGCATATGCACGTGCTTTCAATTTTCTTTTTACTTGAACACAAGGGGCACTTCACACAAAAGTTAAAATACTCCTTTAAATGTCTCTCAAAACCGGTTACAATTTTCTTTAAGTAAAGTAGAATTAGTATGCATTACATCTGCATTAGCAGTATTTAGCTTGAAAGTTTGGTATAGACGCAGTAAAATACTTTCTATCTGCTACATTTACGCATTTATTTACTGTTTCAAGAAGCTTGAACAATATTTAGTAGTGTAAATGGACCAAGCAGAAGTAGAATACACTGTTAGTAAACTGAAATGAAAGATATGATAATGATAAAATACATAGGAGGTCAGAAAACGCACTGCAAATACGAAAATACATAAATTTGTGTCTACAGCGAAATTACATTTACACAACACTTTTACAATATTTATAAGACTGATATGTCGCTATTTGTTTTTATATATTATTCTGAGTGTTTATTTTACTCTCAAATTTCAAATATAAGACAGTAATAAGTTCATTTAGCGACTTTGAGCATGAACAGAGAACTGGAAGACAGAGGCGGATTCAAAAATTTCAGCAAAAATTCCTAGATAAGTGTAACATCAAACCACAAGCCCTGATGCTAGTATTTGTGATGTTAGTAATTTTTGGTAGAAGCGGGATTCACTCATATATACCACAACCCTTATGGTAGAGGTCGCTGCCACAAGCTCGGTTTCCCGAGCAATTAAACACACGTGTAATAACAATAAATAATGATTTAATAGAAATCAAACAGTAATCTGAATTTACAAATGGAGACAAACTTCCAAAATCATTAATACATATAAAAATCTGTTATTACACAATTAATGCTATCGGAAAGCATTAATTACCCGTAGGTAAATTTAGTTAAAGACAACTAAATAGTAAAAACCCTCTAGGATATATGAACTTGCAAAATTACAAGTTGTTTTCCCCAACAACTAACTGTTACAAGTTACGACACTCGCAACTACTAATGATTTTATCAAGACTACCGCAGCAGCCTAACGAACAACTGGTCTCCGCGACCTAGTCTAGCCCGGTCACATCTCAACCGACGGACCCTACTCCCACGTAAAAAGTGTTCGAGGATCTTCACTCCTCCCAATATATACTGCAGAGAAAGTCACGTGATCAACAAAAAAACCATGCCTTCGCCACCACACCTTGCAAGTACTCTTCTTGTTCACCCCCTTCGGCTTCTAGGAAGGCGGGGACTGCGCCGTGAAGTCGAACCGCCATAGGCGAAAATTCGCGCCCGCAAGCATCCTTTTCAGAGTGTCTCATTGTTTTATATCGGGCGACGTACTTCATTCACCACTTCTTAAAATTCTTCTTTTCTGAGGTACACCTAAATTCGTGTGGATATCGCATGGGTCAACGTCGCAGGTCGCATTCTCTGAAAACAATTGTACCTTCCTTAGAAGTGAAAGGTGTACGTTCAAACAATACCTCCATAACTGAAGAGGCTTAGGGTGGGTCCCAAGTTCGTCGCCCTTCCGCATTAGCGCCGACCGGCCACGTTCTATAAGCTTCTTAACAGGCTCCGGCTTGTGAAATGCGAAGAAATGTTAATATTTCACAAATCGCTAGAATGTCTTGGCTCGAACATTAATATAAGATAAAAAGTTAGCTGCGAGTTATAATAGTAATTGAATGTCAATATGTTTGTAATTTAACGCCAAAAATTTACATGTACAAATTATTATCGAATTATAGATTATTTTGAGTATAGTGTTTAAAAATCATAAGAGTTGAAAAAACACTAAATTCACGATTTATTGTTACAATAAACATGCCCCTAGACAAAGCCTAGAGAACGTGTATAAGAAATCCTCCTCTACCCGTAGGAAAACCGGAGCAAAACCCGGGCCAGGATGGGGCTACAGAATTAATGTACACAACCGTGCCAAAGTTGAGTACACATAAAACTAAATTAATATGAGCCATAAGATACCATAATCATGCAAGAAAATAGTTTTTGAAATAGTTGTAAGTTATTTAAAAAGTACTACAGCAATGGCGTGTTAAAGTACAAGACGGGTTTAACTTTTATTAAAATCAATAAATTCTTTTATATTTTAGAAGCACTGGTGCAGGAGGTAGTTTTTAACCGCGGATTAAACGTAATCACGTAATAAACGTAATTCTTAACCGCGGATTTGAAGAGGTTAATTTATTATATTATTTCTTAGTATTAATTTATGTTTCATTTTATTATTATAAGAACTACTATTACGATAAATCGTGTTCAAGTGATGAGAAGGAAAAATGTATTTACACCTTTGATCTTAAATAGAATTTTTAGAACCAGGCGGATCGATGAATACTATTGAAATACCATTGGAAATAATGTATTCAAAGAGTAGATACATTGTCAATTCTCTGAATTTTCCCGATATTGAATGTTTATTTTGACTCAACTATATAACCATTTCGAAGAAAAATTCGCACAAATCGATGTCAAGCAGAACAAAAATCCAACGATGTGAGAAGATCTCTCCAGACACAAGTTGAGAAAAAGTGAAATTTACAACACATTAAAGTTGTTGCAACCAAAGTAGAAAATAATGGATACCGAGAGAAAAGATTTCTCGACAGCAAAATGGAAGACGAGTCGCAAGGGCAAAATTGAAAACTGTTTCCCGCAACTTGAAAAAGAGCGACAAAAGGAAAAGAAATACGTATCACACATTCAACTCGCTTGGGACACCATGTTGCCTCTCGTAAAATGAAGTTGTGAAACCAAAAGCGTTACAGGTCTCCCAGGATGGGTAATTTGTACCTTATCAATCAGTCATTGCCACATTAAATTCCTTGCATTAACATATTCGTTTGGAAGGGAATTGAAATTATCTTGTTTTTTCTTGAGAATATATTCATGAGTTTAAAATTGAGGGAACAGATACCTGAACTCTTGAAGAAAATCATCTCAACCTACAAACTGCAAGAAAAGAAATTAACAAACATTTGTTGCTTCCTGTCTATATCATTAAAATGTTTTCTAAAAATGCAATATTATCTTTGATAAACTTTCATTAAACACTAAAAGAATAAAATGACACTACTGCTCAGAGATCAAATTACATCTCATACGCACGTCAAAACCTCTAATGTGCAAATCATAGTAAACTAAATAATCTTGCAACATTAAATATTTAATACACTTCTCTTGCTTTCATTAGCCCTCCAGTGGTGACGCGAAATGATCTTGTATAGTTGGTGATCTAGTATAGTTGGTCAGAGGTTTTTTCAGGCTAAGATATTTTTAATAATATACAATTTCTGTGAATGAAGATAATTTATTTAGGAAAGCATGCTGTTTGTCTATAATTCAACACAAATATATAGTGAATCATAGCATATGTATTAACAATTAGGTAATTTAAAGACAAGATATTTCATATAACTTTTTTTTAAATTTAAAAACAAGTACAAACAAAGATTTTCTATCTAAATCAACATAAGCTTGAGTTCAGACTTAAGCATCACTAAAAAATTAAACACCAATAGACTTAGAACACAAAAAAATAATACCCATTGAACATCAGAGTTTCTCAACAAACAATATTTACATGATGCCACTGCAGGCTGAAGATTCCTTTTTTTGGTGGGGGTGGAGGGTTTTTTAGGGCTCGCCAACGTCAAGTCATTAGAGCCCTTAATGCTAAAGAGACATATTTCTTGCATTTATGGCAACTTTCTTTGGTTTTTCTAGTTTTTTTATCCACATTTAAAGCAACGACCTTGCCTTAAAGGATTAGCAGCCAGGGTAGTGGTTCAATCAGACTTTAGAATCTCTGGCAGTCTTAGTCTCACCAATCGAGGCACGTTCAATTGACCTAAAGGTTCAAAGAAATGTTCTCATCACGAGGACAGTTAAAATGAAGCTTATCGGTAAATAAATAAAGTAGAAAAAGTTATACAAATATGTAATAATAAAATATTCAAAAGTCCCCTCCCTGGCTACAATGTCAGCGTGATCGCTCGTCACCGAGTCAACCCGGATTCAATTTCCAGATGGGGAAGATAAAATTTGTAGCTTTTCATTTCCATGTCTCAGTTTAAATAGCTGTGAAGTATGAAAAGTTTACCCTCTGCGACTAACAACAGCACTTGTAATACTCGGAACCAGCAATCTGGATCCTATCTAGACGCTGTTCCTCCGATCTCGGTAAAATTCACGATGTGTCTAGGGAGTAAAATCACGCAAAAGCTGAGCCTTACTGGCATTCGTCATTCGTGGTCCTTAGCTGGCCGAAAAGAGATACATACAATAAAATATTCAAACTATCATTTCACTTACGTAGTTGGTTTAGCGCCAAAACTACATAACGTGAGCCCGCATCACCATTGCGAGTTGGACTGTCGATCGTAGTCGAGCATTGATGTGTCTACTCGAAAGAACAGCCCAAAACAATTAAGGATGAAAAAAAAAAATAGCAACTTTTTCAGAACCCCCACTCACAGACATTCGGATTAACGGTAAATGTTCCGTAACACACGCTGACACTTCAGTCATGGAAAAAAATAAAAATTTAAACAACTACAACGAAATACTTGGTATAAAACATAATATAATCGTACATTTTCTTTCTTTTCTCGAAAGCCGGGAAGAATTTCACAGTTCGTCGCAGGATATGTCACCCAGGGTTGTAGTGTCTAATTTGGCAGTGTGGGACCTCATGTAGTATAGAGTAAACAATCGTCCCTCTAATAGATACGGTCTTCAGGTCTTCCTATATTTTTAATACAGAATTGTGAATTTTAAGGGGTTTAGCCTCGACGTGGTATAGAGAACTTTCACAAAAAGTCTACCCTTTCATTCTGCGTATAGTTGCGTTATTTTTGCTTTGGTTTGATTTTTGTGGAAAATCCTTGATCTCAAAAATGAGTTATTCAAAAGGTGGAACAGTTTTAACAGCGTTGTTATGTGTAGTTCTGACAATATTTGTAGTTCTTGGGATAGAAAAATACGACAGATCTACTAAGTTTTAAAACGAATATGAATGAATCGCTCAAAATGTATTCGGGCTTTCCTGGTATGTTAGCAATTTCACATTGAAAGGAAACTACAACCCAACTGACAGAATGATAATCAATATCTGAAAATAATCAAGTAACCAACTTTTGAGAATGGTAAAATGCTATATGGCTAAATCATTCAAGTGGTCAAAATATATTAGTTCACAATTCCAATACCAAAGTTGTATGAAAAGACCTTGTTTAATATTGTCTAGAATAAAATCTTTGATTCAAACGTTGAAGTCTTTCCTGTAACTTAAATTGATGCTACTCTTTTTCAGTATGTTGATATGTTCAAAAATATTGGTTAAATATGAAAAATGTGCAATTTACATTGTATCATGTAACATATGTGGTGACATACTTGTATCAAGAATAAGAATTCGACCTAAAATTTCGGAGTCATTTCATGTATATCTCTACTAACTCTCTATCAGCCCCTATAATACAGTATCATTTTCACCCCCACTAGGAATAGTATTACCCGTTTAGAAACCCCACGATGCATAACATGGTTTTGCGAATCTAAGAAGTTAGGTGTTCATACAAAGTTAATTTTATTTCTCTTCATATTCTTCTTCATAATTCATATTCATAACTTCGTCACTCCTAAAAACAAAAAAGCGACTTTTCTAATACTCGTTTACACAAGTTTCATCAATTAATTCGTGTGTTATTGGAAAAAACTCGTTACAATAAAAGAAAATCGTATTACTTCAAGTAAAAATCTGTCATAAAAACATTAAGTACATACATATTTTAAATTAGAGGTTTCCTATACAATTGTAGTCTGTTCTTAATTGCAGATATATTTTTTTGTGGTTTTGTTAAATGTTTACCTTATTCATATTACTCTGACGTTCCCTCTCTGACCAAGATTTAATAGTAGTAGTTCCTCGCGCCATCTTTAGTTTTGTCTTCTGCGTCAGTTTTCTTTCTTCATTGCATCCTTTCATTTTCACCAACACAGAGCATACTTTCCGTCCTTCGTTCTGACACTTCCAGTCTGACGTATAAAATGTGCTTCATTTAATAGCAGAATCAGAACGGGTAGTATTTTCCTAATATTTTACAATCTCCTCTTGGAAATTAAAAAGCTTCTAGACCCCACTTTCATCGCTACCTTAGCAATGAACTCTGTTAATTAAATAAAAAGTATTAGGGCAATTTTATTCCAGAGTCGAGATGAAGGAAGGGGTTGTCGAGGACGATGGCTCTGCCTCGAGTGGTGAAGGCATCGGCGAAAGACACAGACACAAAGAGAGAGACAGAGAGAGAGAGACAGAGAGAAATGCGTCGAGTTTTTTTTTTTTTTTTTTTGTGGAGAGGAAAAACACTCGTGAAATAAAAATGCTTATGAAATGAATTTAAAGGAAGCACTTACGGAAAGTGATAGAATAAGAAATGTTCTACTAACCATGGGTTTATTTAAATTTGCATCTTTTAATTGGTTCTATACTACTCGTCATAAAATGCACATGGGTCTCAGTTTAACCAACACAAGTATACGTACTGACATAGAGTAAGAGAAGGTTTTGATCAAAATTTGTTTTGTTTAAATTTTTTTAAGAATTTAAAATGAGTAAAAATTAGAGCTGATATAATATTGTCACACAGATAATTAAAGAATTAATACACGTTTTCAAATATCACTGACATCATCAATCATAATTACTGTGCGATAAAATCGGTTTTTTAATGTACAAAAGATATTATTTCACGAAAATCTACTGGTGTAAATAAATAGCTAATACAAGAAATACGTTCATTAATTTAAATTATGGATCACAATACGAACAACCGCTCGCGCATAAGTATTTACTGATACGGAATTTAACCATCATATAGCTAATCATTTCCAAATTATTATCTCAAATTAAAAATGAGAAAAATCTTTCATGTAAAAATATATTTCGTACTTGTCATCGAATATCGCATTCTTACACCGTTTGCCTGATCGCTAGGAAACGCTGTGAAAGCATCTACATATATTGTTGGTTTACTCATCGAGTACAATGGATGTTAATGTACTTAAACAGAGTAAAACATATTTTTCAAAATACGTTTACGCTTTTTAAGGAAATGTTATTGATTAAAAATGAATGAAATATTAAAGAATAAATACATTTAAACCCTCAAGAACACATGATAAAAAACAAAATGATAATTTTTAAAAACCTTCGTAGATAGTTAATTTATACCAAAGAAGAGGGAAATTTGGACCTATATAAAAGGGAAAACAGTTCAGTCACTACTTAGGAAAATAGCATTCATAAGAGAGCAGAGAAATAGATGTCTGTTTGTGGCACGAAGTTTGTTGAATGTTTTATGAGGACACGTTTCTAACGCAAAAGTACGATGATATTAATAATTGTGCATGAAACAAAGGGAATATCATTTCGACTATTTTTGTTTCACTTAATGAAAATCATAGATGTGACGAAAATCACTTAATGAAAATCATAGATGCATTGTCTTTGTTCCATACAAATCAAGTAAATACAAATTTTATAAACCTCGAAAATCGTTCGCAAGGGAGGAAAAATTGATCGAATATGTGTCCATAAAATTTTATCAACCCTAATGAAAGTCGTTACAATAATTCTTAACGTGAATGAAACTGTTTTCTTCCTCAGTACTCTATAAAATAAAATGCTTGCTTTTTATTTTGATGACTGATTGGGTATTTAAAAGTCAAGCGATAAAAGCGATGTGAAAATCAATTACAAAATAACAAAAGATGATTTCTTGAAATCATTCTGATTGTAAACTATCCACCGCATTGTTGAACTTGGTAACTATAAATTAACGCGTACTTTTTATCTAGACGCCTCTACACTGTCTCAGTCACAGACATAGTACGCCTAAGCAGCATCATAATACAAGTAGAAGAGATAATCCCCACTGATGGCACAGGTGGTAGTGTTGTCGCTCATCAATAAGTCCTCCCGGGTTCGACTCAATGGAAAATTTGTAGAAATTTGTAGTTCATATAGCTGTGACTACTGAGAAGCTCACCTTCCTTCCTCTATTCAGCTCTCCTAGTATCAATANGAGACAGGTCTTACACTTACTAGTATATATTACTAACTACTTCTACTAACCCCTCCGCGTGGGCCAAATTGTTGGTAAACCCAGCTAACCGGTCACCCACTAACAATGACCCAACTCCTAACACCTATCGCTCCATGTAGATAAGCTTCAAAAGCACGCTACATTTCCCATTTTCAAATACAACAATATAAAAAAGTAGAAGATATATGCACGTCTTGGCTAGCTAGGAATCGCAGCGTTGTGGTGTCAGGAAATGACGTTTCAGCCCTCTTGTCGTTGCCTTCATGCATCTCATAGATATGATTGAAATTAAAAGTTGCTTATTCACCGAAAAGAATATGGACTAACATATGAACACTTAAGAGGACACAATCACATATGCGCACACATGACTGCGAACTCATACACTCAAATCAAATACATTACAACACTTGCGACTACACGGTACTTAGAAAAACTCACTGAATCTGTATTTGGAGTAACTAAATAACTAAACATGCATCATGAGGTCCGTATCTCTTCACAATATAAGAACACGTACACTAAATAGTATTCCTCCGAGCAAAAATGTGCACAACTTGATCAAGTTATCTACACATGGTGCATTAGGGAAAAAGCAATTTTATTTGGTCACCTCTCAGTCAGCAGTTTGTTATTTAATGATGCAATGAGAAAGTGAATAACTAAAGAATAGTCGAGAAAAAATGCCTTGGAAGTTTGAATAATTAGCACCTTCTATGACTGCAATTGCAAAATTTTGTAACGCTGCAGCAATTATTTAAAGTTAGATTACTGATCTAATTCGGCGAACAAAGAATAAAATGAAATATAAGCTTTTAATATATGAATTGCTTAATAAAATTAACATTAAAATAAAAAATAAGGCATGAGAATGAACAATGCGGTCTTAAGATGTATAACGTATTAAATTGCACAAGGGACGTCGTGCTATGAGGCAATTACCTCTGAATACTGAGGAACTGGACCGAGGGAAGGACGCTGCAATGGGGATGCTCACTAACAGCTGAGTCTGGGAAGCGGAAATTGTTGCTTCCACCCGGACACTCGACCACAAGGAAGATCGCTTTCCTTAACGCCCAATCTGTGGACCCAATATCTATCGCCCTAACAACAAACCTGTTAGATAACTTCTAGGGTAGGCGGGATGAAGATGTAAAATGCAAATAATGCAGGTTTTAAAAACTACCGAAGAGAGCTAACAAAACATTGTTCAAATGCATATCACGATAAATATGAATGAACAAATGTCCCAGAAATTTTTAGTTCGTTTTTCTGAGTAATCCGACGCAGCAAATCACACAAATGAAGCATCGTACTTAGCAGAATTCAAAAATGTGTTGCTGATTTCATATCGTTTCATCTTTTACCTTTTCGTTTCCGAGATAACAGCACTTAAAAACTAGCAGATGGGCAAAATCAGTTTCTAGTAAGTTGAAGGTTATCAGGATAGGTATTATCACGAGTTGGCAAACAAAACAAACGATTGATTATGTTCTGAATAATTGTACCATATATTATTTTGTGCGAACTCCTTATTGTAATTAGGTATATGTATTCATTGTTGTGTCCATGACATATCAGTATACTTTCATGATTGAATTGTGTTTGCAATGTTGATTGTTATGTCTTTATACGACCGTTTTTTATCATGTTGCCATGACGACTCTGATTCGTGTTCTCAGAATATGTGCTAGATTAAGTTAAGTTGTCCTGGCTGAAGACATCAAATCTGTTCAGTGTATATTTGGTCATTCTGTTTGTGACATGCAGTACAATTCTCCAGATGGCTGCTTTAGTTACGTTTTAAATTGTACACATAATATGGTTGTTGTGGGAGGCTTTAATTATTGGATGTCATATTAACAATACTTTGGGTTACTCGGTAAGTTTTTCATATATTTGATGTATACTGTTGTTTTTATAATGTTCCGAAACGTCAGCTAGTACCAATCGTTGAATGTAACCAATTAAATGTAAATATGATCCTCCCAATTTTCGTCTTGTATTTAAAATGGTTAGACGGAAGAGCAGATCTTAAGGTCTGTGTCCCGCCAAAATAAAGGCACTTTTATTATTATTATCGTTTGTTTTGTTTGCCAACTCGTGATAAAACCTACCCTTGAAAATTAGTTTCTTCCAAATTACCCAGGTACAAATATAGTCTTGCTTTCCTGAGAGTAAACATTCATAAGGTTGTACGGAATGTTAGTTTCATTCAATTTCCCAATCGATAAAAACATTGAGGTTTTGGCTAGTAGTTAGAAAATTCTTGTTCAAAACTAAATTGAGAAGACAGTGCATTTCAGAACTAAACATTACAGTGTAATTCGATAGGGTACTTTTTTCTTGGATACATACACATATGATATACAATAAATTAAATTTCTAAGATGTTATTTCCTTCCTTTTTTTTAAATACTTCATAGGTTGTGATCATCAATACAGTAAATCTGTAAAATTGTTTTTTGCTAAGTAAGAAATTTTTGTCTTCCGATCCTTACACCTAGTATGTAAAAGCCATATGACAGCATTAACTCTTCGGAGTGTTTCTACCACCGTCGCCGGCTGCGCCTGTGCAAGTCCCTCTCTTCGTTTTACAATACAAGCGCTGACTTTGTCCTCCAACTTATAGCACACCCTCGTAAATCCATCTGTTGCATGGGCCTCCAGTGCAGATGGGGAACTGAATATGGCGGGGAACGGAGCCAGAGACTGGAAGCTCTGCACCTCAAGCAGTCTGTATGTTTACGGAGAAACGTAACAAGACTAACCAATATAAATGCTCACGTTTGACTTTATTTTTAACATTGATTTACACTTTCAACCAGTTATAACAAATATTGAGGCTCCTACTGTAATTGTCAGCCCAAAACGAGACAAATCACAATAAAGTGAACGACTTCTTATTTTTATGTCTAATAGAAACAAATCAACAATAAATTTTCTGGTATCAGTCTGAGGAGAAAATTAATAGGTATTAACTTCCTAAGAAATTGAACTTTGTTGAGTGTTTAATGTTCTAGAACAATCTCACTACGTTTAAACCGTGGTAAATACAAACATGGAAGAAACAAGAAAATGCCAAAAAAAAGGAGATTGCATAATTGAATGTATGAAGGTGGAAAAAAATAAAAAAGTGTTTTGGCTACTAGAATATTTGTAAATTATAAGAACAAATTGTAAGGTTAAAAGATAGCTGAAACTATTCATAATAGAATACAGAAATGTATTACCAAAAGAGAAAAATAAATTCAAGAAATATGGACGTCAGTATTCCATTAGAATGAACCAAATTTTTCCTTCATTTCGACCGACACGTCTCACTTGAAAGTATTTTCTCACTTCCAATTAAATGTTCAGATAATTATACATGTCGCAGTATTATACGCTTCAATCTGATTTGATTAAATTAATGATGTAACTAATCATACTTTGTCTTAGCATAAACAAACAAGAGGATCGCTTCCCTCACGAATACTCGGACAAGAGGGGTGAAAAGGTTTGTTCAAAATATCAACGTTCTCTATCTAATAATTTATTCTTTTGCTTTAAAAATATGAATTTCAGAAATAAATTATTGTTACGGCAATTTCGGAAATAAATGATAGTTTTATTATATAACCCTATATATACATACATACATACATACATACATACATACATACATACATACATACATACATACATATACGCACACTTTGGAAATTTTGAATTGAAGTTATCTGTTTATACCTATTCAACGTAAACGTAATTGGTTATTACTGATTTTTTACGGTTTGTATTTTCACCACTCGATTCGAAGAGAATGTACATTTTTGCGTTGTTTATACTTATACAAATAAATCGTAGAGAAAAACAATAATTTCGACCAATTATCTCGTATCTTTTTTAAAGAAAATGCACTTATCTGGTTATAACTGGAAGCCACAAAAATAAATTCAATTGTAAGCGTAATAACGCTTTTTAATTGTAATAATTATTACTATTAATTGCTTCAAATAATGTGTTTTAAAGTGACTTAGCCAAATTAATTCTTACATTCATCGTGTTATTCATTTCGTAGAATTATTTACATATTTTCGTAAAAGAAAATTGGGCACGGGGAGTATCTTGCGTGGTCAGTCTCGCACGCGGGGCTCTCGTAAAACGTTTCAGAATTGCTGACTTAATTCGTTCTTAGATTTTATATGATTTTCCTAAACTTATTTTTAAAGAGACCGGAGTAAACTTATGACATAAAAATCTCGTATTCATTAACATTCAAAATAGAGACTTACATGTAGAAACATTTCAAGAAATTGTCACGTTTTTTTTATGCAGGGAACACTACCTCGTATTTTAACTTACTCTGCTATTTTTTACAAAGAAATACTTGTGTAGAAAGTTGATAGTTCCAAAGGAGAAATTATTTACGGGAGGATCGTACTTAATTAAATCAATAATTGATCAAATAATAGTTGAATAATCTGATAAGAGACTATATATTAGCAATTGCTTTATATTATGAAAACATGATCGTCTGTGAAATTCTTAAAAGTGGAAGATACAATCATGTGCTTTGTGCAAGACTAATGCAGAAATGTCATAGGAACAATGTTTTGCATATCCTAACGAAATCAATATTTCCTATACTCATTTTGTTCGAATGAAAAGCATGGTTTATTGTTTCAAAATGATTCACTTTGTAACTGACAGTTCATTGTTTAGAAACGCTGTATGAGGCAATCATCGTACAAGCCACTTACTAATACATGTTACTTCTCAATATGATGGAATTTACACAGCAAATTGACGATTAACTCGTAAAGGAAACAAGGTACGGTAATAGCACGATACATTGTTCATAGTACTCAAGGGATGGTACTAAAACTAATCAATCAGCATCCAATACCTGTAAGTACAACACGAGAAATATTTTCCAGTCCCTATATCAAATAATAATTTGGAGGCAAATATCACAAATGGGTCACCATGTTTCACTTTGATAAATTTAAAACGTTTAATATTGTCAGGATTTTTTAATTAGTATGCGGTACAGGGTTTGCCTTTCATATCTGATAGAAACTACCTTCAAAATGTTTTATATTATTCTTTAAAAATTTTATATTGTGAAAGAAGAATATTAAAACCAGTATAAAAAAATGAAATATAATGCTCGATGGCGTTTCAGAATTAATCAGACGTTTAACAATAACTACAACACAAACAAATAGTGTATCAACATTTTAAACACATTTAATTTAATGTATTACAAATCAATCAAGAAATTACGTTTTGACGGTAAATAAAAATAAATGACGAAAAGTAAGGTTTTCACGTTAAATTTAATATTGAAATAGCCGGAAAAACTGGGCATCCTTAAAAGTCATTTTGAGGAAATGATGATCTTAAATTTACACTTCAATAACATACGATAATAATATTTCACAAACAAGACAACTTGCAAAAAAAATCAAATGCTTATTTGATTTATTAATGAATCTAAAAATTGGACAGTACACGATAAAATATGAAAGATGTTATTAATGAAACCAAAATATCATTTGAAAAATGCCACTTATGGGAACCAAAGAACTAAAAGGAAATATCTTCACCGCAAAGAGGATAGAAATTTATCTTAAATATTTCACTCACACAAAATATTTTATTTTGTTTCCGCAGTTCTTACGAAATATATTGCGATAAAAAATACGTGAAAAATAGACAAACTACTTTATGATCTTAAATTAAGTGTAATGAATCAAAACAGTAAAATACGTCATTTACTCGGAATGTCAAATTATTATCAGAAAATTTATCAGTGTCATATTGAGGCATGCGGGAAATTTTGATCGAGGAAACTTCATCGAACGAAATCGATCACCTCATTTATATGCAGTAAACCAGTTCCTGACTGGTTTGATTCCCAGCAAAACGTGTAATAATTTTGCTAATTACTGACGATAACTCATGACAAGCGCTGCGATCATCACGAAATACATTTTTTAATGTAGGATTATTTTTTTGATTTAATTTTTCTTAAGTATGATTCATGTACATCTTCTGTCTTTAAAAATAATTTACCGAATTAAAATAACACGAACAAGATTTATAAACTTGTTTGTCCGGGACTTAACTATCAACGTTTTGTCCTGAATAATGCCACAGCAAGGAGGAGGAAACATTGATAGTTATGTTTTCTATGACGCGGTTTGTCCCGGACAAACAAGTTCATACTGACTGCGGACGCGGAAGCTTACGTATACAAGAACAACATTTATTTACACGAATAAACCATTAATTTGATTCGTAAATAATGTGAATATATTTGCAACATAAATTTTTTTACTACAATTAACGCTGTCATAGAAGATTAACGAATGCAAGAAATATCTGGCTATACAGTTTCCCAACTAAACTGAAACCGTAAAAAATAACCTACAAATCCTGCATTAAAATCGTACCCTTTGGAAATTCACGTCCGACCCCGTCACACGTTTCCCTTCTTCACACCCTCTTCCACCCCTTTCCTCCCACACATCTCCAGAGCTCATAAACACGATCTGGCACCATGTGGTGCAGCGCAGAGGGGGTTGGAGGGGGATGGCTGACGGGTTCGACGGCGATCGCAATGGTATGACGACGTTGTGCACAGTGTGTCTGAATTCTATACTAATACAACAACGGGAGGAACACCTCTGCTTCGCACAAGAGTTTTTATAAGTATGAGAGTTATCGGCTACATTTGGCCAGGAAATATGAACACATATTTATATTATGCCGACGTTTCGACTTGAGGTCTCCTCAGGGCTAAAGTAACTCCTTAGAAACTAACATCACTCCACACAGCTCATTATCCTAACCCGTAAGCCTTTAGTATACATGGTTAACTTACTCATAAAAAAATGTGTACTCTAAAGGCTTACGGGATAGGAGAGTGAGCTGTGTGGAGTGATGTTAGTTTCCAAGGAGTTACTTTAGCCCTGAGGAGACCTCAATAAAGATCGAAACGTCGGCATAATATAAATATGTGTTCTTATTTCCTGGCCAAATGCAAGAAAACCATTCATTTAAAGAGTTTTTATGTTGCTATTCAGCCCGTTGTTTTGGTTTACTGAACTCAAAAATAGCACAATTGCATTCAAAATATAAGAATATCTCGATTATTTCATGAGAAATAGCAAAAATTAATTAATAAAAGAACACGTTCCACTCCAACCTTTAATAATGAGTATAGAAATAGAAAAGCAAGATACCTCTTCAAATTTGAAGTTCTCATCTTCAAAGTTTATTTTCTCTTCTTTGATGAATGAGTTTGTCAGAAAAACGCCACATATCTATAGAAAGGTATACCTTTTCAAGTAAATTCGATGCATTTATATAAAAGAAGCATACTCGTACATCATAAATAGTGAGTAGTAAATACAATTGTGGAGTATCCAGTTTAAAAAATTCCTTCCTTTTTATTTTAAATCATATATGTTCAATTTTAGATTATGCAAAAAATTAGAAAGGTTTCACAAACTTTACAATCTAATGAATAAAATGAAAATAATTTAAATTACCAAACAAAAATAATATTAGTAGAAACAAATTTGATTTTTCTTGCATATGACGTCAATGAACGACGTATAACTTACAATTTACAGCAAGAGTACTCTTTCATTACCAATTAGATTAATCAGGAAGAGAAGATAGGATTAAAAATATTTAATCAGAAAACAAATAACCTTATTGGGATAAACCAAAGGGTTTCAAGTTCAATGAAACAAAGCACAGAAGTAATAAAACAGAAGATGCAGGCGTGTAATCGAAATTAGTTCGTGAAAAAATATTAAACCACAATTTTATGAATTTGTAAAAACTTCCACAGAACCAGCTTAAATGAGAGAAAAATCAGCTTATCGGTTTTTTATTTGACTGTATTAAAAAAATTAGTAATGTTGTATACATCCGAAATTAACAGTGGTATTTAAAAATACTAAAGGATCGGACGAAAACTCGAATAGTAGTAGTTTCCTGTTTTCTTGGTTTCATTATTATCTAACGAAAGTAACAACCAGCCCTAAAACAATTTTTTCTTAATACTAACATAAATATTATAAGAATAATGAGTTATTTTGAGATTCCTTCTAGCAATGAATGAGATGTAATTTAACTCTTATGAAAGTTAGGTTCAACACTGAACATTCGTTTACCCACCTAGATAATATGTTCATCCGACTGTACAAAAACAACGAATAGACGAAAGGGGAAAGAAAAGTTACCGATACGTTTGACCGCGGAAGATGCGTGTGGATGAAAGTTAAGTTCGTGGAGGAGAGGAAGGCAATGATAGGGAACGGGATGATGGCGAAGAAGATGCGGCTCACGGTTACGTTCACAACGTCCACTGCAAAGGAAAAAGTGGTGGCATATGTCACAGCGAGGACTGCAATAAGAAAATATCGGCCATGTTGGAACAGTCTGACGGATCATCTGACAACATTCACGCGGACTCCCTTGCAGAATAAATATTTTAATAATGCATAGCGGCACGTATAGTATTATGCACAGTTTTGTTAACGAATGAATTACAATACTCGCGAAGAATGAATAGTAATGAGAGAGGGGCCTAAAGACTACATGAAGGTCGTGGAGCCAACGCCAGCGTTGCGATATTGCCGACGTGTCCTCTCGTTGTAGACATGTAGGTATTTTAATAATGTCAGCCGAATCTTGGTGAATTTACATTCGGATGCAGCCACCTAAATCAATCGATTCGTTGAACTGGCAGTAAATGATAACTAGTGGACGGACAGATGGCTTCATCTAACATTTGATATATGCTGACATGATTCGGCTGACATGATTAAAATACCCACATGGCTTGATCTAACGTGGACAGATGGCTTGAACTAACCTTTGACCTCCCAGGGGACTTACATCTAGTAAGTACGTGTTTGGCAAACACGGGGCCCCGAACTGAGACCGGCATTACTTCCACTTACTTGCGCTGGGCTCCTTCCTTTCTCTTTCCTGACCTTCCTTGGTCACCTCTTGTACTTTTCGATCCCGACGCTAGGGTATCTTGCATTTTCCTGTTTCTTCCCTTTTTTTATAATGATATATGTAATGTTTTGAGATATATGATATTTGAGTATTGAGTTGTAATTCAGAAGGGTTTTGAGTGGGTATGGTTGAGTCATTCGGCGAGTCCCACACGCGAGGGGATTCATGTTGGCTCTCCCTACAAAACTGCACTTCCGCTAATTGGTTACTAATCATTTCGCCACGAGGTCGTACAAAATTAACGTAGACGACCGCCCAGGTATGCTACTCGTGGCTTCTCCCTTTCACAAGAGAGTATTGATATTGGAAAACCACATGTAAGCAAATGTCTCACCGTTGATCCGATTTGTAGATACTGAACACCGTTACAGTGTTCGTATGGATACTTAAAAATGCAAGTGAATATCAAGAGATGTAAAAATTTGGGAAAAGATAACTTCATCCCCTTAGTACAAATGATCCATTTTATATTGTTTTTCTGTTTGTATTATTGATGTTATAAGACAGTTCTTGGGTCAATTTGTCTTTTTTATTTGTTCACAATGTGTTATAACATTTAATTATATTGTTTGAATTGCAAAACCGTTTTTACATAGGTATCAATTTTATATCCTTAAATTAAATTTTCGTTGAAATTTCATCGTCCAATAATATTATTTATTTAAACACAAGCAGAACCACCTGACTTTGCCCGTAACTTGAAAAGAGATTGAAAACAATTTCTCTGGACATTCAAAAATAATTCACAAATAAAACAAATTAAAAAAATTATAAACAATCAATATTCATTCTCAATATTGGTATTGAGAAATGATATCCTACAGTGTGTAGAAATCTCTTAAATTGCGATGCACATCACCGCCGGGTAGCATTAATTGTGTTATGTTGAATGAAAATGTAAGACGGGACAGAGATTTGAACTCGGGACCTTGAGCTTGAAGCGCTCAAGCGCTAACCAAATGAGCCACCCCGTTCACCTCTCGTTCCAGACTACTATTAACATTCAACTTGCGAGACTCACAGACCTCTAAGGTGGTCTCATAGAGACTACACTCCTCATGAGGCGACTCTCTTAGGTAAAACTTGATTAGGGTCAGTAATCGAGAAATGGATAATACTGTCCCGTTTCCCATTTTCATTCAACATAACATAATTAATCTGTTAGTTGGCGGTGAGGTTCACCGCAATTTAAAATTTAAGAGGTTTCTGTGTGTTTGTGAACGGAAATGTATAATACAGACCGTAATCAAGTACTTCGTAAGCGAGTCGCCTCATGTGAGGAGTGTAATCTCTATGAGACCACCTCAGACGTTTGTGGTTCTCGCAAGTTTAATATTAATGGTAGACGTCCTTGATTCGCAGTTGGTGAGACGCCGAGTTGCTTTCACGATTCGGTGACATAGATTGTACCTTCAGTGGATTGTCGTCCTCCCGTAACGCAATCGAACTCGTTGGACACAATAGTAAACCTCACTGTCAAGAGTAATGCGAGTCAAGATTAACACCTACTGATTAGTAGCCAATTTTAATTGTTTTTTGCTATAGTAATTCATCAATATTAACCACACTTAGTATTTTAACTGCAAAAACCTTTAAGATGTGTTCTTTGAAAATTAAAATAATTTCATCAATTCATCTCTGATTTCCATGCAACTGACATTCCAAATAATTAATTTTTACAAGTATAGATTTTTTTAAATGAAGATAAAAAAAATATGTTATTGCTTACAAACTGTATCAGATGTTTATTTACTCATTTTTTATGTTTATCGTTCAGACATTTCCAAAGCTTCTCTTTCTATGGTTGGAATGGATTGCACGTATACACTGTGGTCCGTGTAACAAAATCCTAGTATATTCATGGAAACAACTAGTGTGCAATTGTTCATGCTTGCAGCGTTAGAACACACGGAATAAGAGTAGTGCACTGTATGTGAAAATGATTTGACTGGAAGAAAAAAAAAAGGGTTTGACTTGAGTTTGTATTTGAAAGTAGGGGCAAAGGTAGCAGTTTGGACAGTAAATTAAGGACAACTGTGATGAGGGCACTACATAATATGCTATTTGTTATAAGACGTCAGTGATATTCTAATTATACATGTCGGAGTCTCGAAACAATTGTTACGAATAGTCGTATTGTCGAAAACGTGTGAGGATATATAGAAATGGAACTACAAGCGAAGGGAAAAGAAAGAAATCGTTTACTTTCTGATTATTTGCCTCGGTACGAAGAGAGTAAATATGTTATGGATTACGTAGAAGGTGAAAATCAGAGTGAAAAAGATAGTGGAGAGTACAAGAGTTTTCAGTGATGCAACTGAAATTCGGTGTTGTGGTTCAGTAACACGTTTTTAACAGAACAAATCCAATCAGTTAAAAGATAATTCTAGATATTGAGACCGTGAATTGAGTTGATTGATAATTCAATCACACGTTCTCAAAATATTAATATAAAAGCATGGGTCAACTTGGGACCTAGCCGAAAGAGAGTTGGGTGGTCTGAAGTGTAGTGGCGGTGCGACATCACAGGTTCTGTAGAAAATTTTGGAGTACAAAAACGTAATAAAATCCATTATTTAAAAAAAAATCAAAAGGAAGAGCGACGAGAACAAGTTTGAACAGGAATCATTAGAAAGACAAGCGGCAAAATTCAATACAATAACGTAATAAAGTCCATTATTTAAAAACATCAAAAGTGGGAACCGGAACACGTGTTCTGGTAGCAGACAAGTTTGAACATGAATCTTTAGAAAAAAGAGCGTAGAAATTCAATACAAAAAGGAATTGATAAATATGATAGTGATAACAACATGCTGATTCTCGAAAATACTTTTCGTAAATTTCTGTCTGAGCACCATTAACATTCTGATAAGCACAACCCCAAGGAAGTCGTCTTCAGATAGGCCGTGGTCTCTATAGATCTCTTGGATTGGGAAGAGGGGGCTGATTCTTGGCTGCAGAGGCGACTGCTGGTGCAGAGCCCAGGCGGTGCGGATCGCTGAGAAGGCAATATCGACAATAAAACCTGACGCACTGCTTTCGGCAGACGCCTGCTGCCGGCCGCTGCCTCGCTGTCTTGAGCGGCCACTACCCTCCGCTCCGTCGTTGCGATCCCAGCAGCTCCTCCTGTTCGCACTTTTCCACTAGAACGACGAAGCAGTAGTGTCCCAAAGGAAATTTCCACAATGTACGACACCACTGTGCTTGACAATTTTTTCACATGATTTTAAAACTAGTTTAGGGTGGTCGATATACTTTTAGCAAGTTGTGTAGTTAAAACAATAAGAAGTTAGATTTTTCAATTTTTATTATATTAGTGTAAGAAGGTTTCTTCCTTACGTTCATAAGAAACACTATTTTTTTCAATTAAGTTTTCCTTTCTATACAAATGTTTCTTTTAGTTCTTCTTTCTTTCATAATGTGGATTTGTTTTTTCGCTGCCCTATCTTCTGCTCATCTCAATTAAACACGCAATTTCACAAGCATGTTGTTACAATATCACTTATACTTCAAAGTACTAAATTTATATCAAAGTGTATAAATTTTTTACTAAGAGAAATACACGCTGGACCCTTTGCAATCGAACAATATAGATTTTTAAAAGTATTTTCATTAAAAAGAAGTGTGAAAAAATCAATTTGTGAATCAATCCGAAAAACAGTCCATGGTTCAGTTTCAATTCAGAGAAACAATCTACAAAGTATGGTTAAATCTTCTTAAATACGCATAATGCATAGACGAATATCACAGACAGAGAAAAACATGATATAATCCAAAGATAAGACTTATATATCCTTATGTTTTTTGACTCGCTGGATCCGAATTACCCCATCTACCTCCATTTAATCTTTAAGACAGAAAATACGGATTTCACATTCTGAAGGAGGGTGATGGAGCAATTCTGAATCGGATTGGGTTCAGGAAGTAAAAATATATAAGGATGCATGGGTATAGTCTTTGGAAAAGACCAATTAAATTTTTGCGTATCTGTAAAGCATCTACATAGAAATAAGACAAAAGAAGATTTTTTCACCTCCCCTCTACTTTAGAGCTGTAAACATTCCACGTATGCCGAGCATGATCTTCAGTCCAAATCATTTGGAACATTAAATAAACGATTGAAAATGGTTTTTTTTTTTATCATTTGGCTATTGTACACCACTTAGACCTGTTATCACCAAATGGTGCCTGAGCCGCCAAGGAAGGGTATTACTTGGGATAAGCAGGTGTACTGAAGGATACTGCAGTGAGAAGAAAAACTTTACCTGCACTTACGTAAGGGTATATAGGCGTCCTTATTTCAGGGACTTACCACTGCGAAGCTACCGGATTAGTTGTGAATGAATTCGCGGTGTACGGGAACCATATGAAATTTACCTCATTTATCACCTCTTCCAATTTAGAGAAATGCTTAAAACTTGGTTTAAATTTTGTCAAAGCTTTGCTTTCATTATATAACATGGTGAATTAATTTGTTTTCAGTATGTAATCAGTCATAACATTGATATCATTTTATTTTGTTTTTACATAATACCCCATTTATTAAAACTAGTTGAGTACCCCTGGTACAACACGCGTGAATTTCGTTATTTTGAATCAATTTTTCTCAACATGACAATCTGTCCTTTTCACTGCTCTAGTAAACATAAATTACTAGGCGACTTTTATAACTTTCTTGTGAACGCGTTGTCATCCAAAAAATATTGATTGAATTGAGATGCAATTTTCACGGTCGTATTAATCAGGGTTGGCAACTGTTTAAGCGAATAATAAAAAGATGGAAGAAAATAATAGTGAATGGGGATGACATGACAAATGACAAAGAGGGTGGAAGAAAAAGTTGACAGAAGTGTTATTAAATAGGTAGCAAACACGATGGGAAATGGAATACAAGGGAAGGGAGACATTTGAATAGATACCTAATGTGAGATCACGAGCGAGAGAAAAATACCTCGAGCCAAACAAATATGTAACAGAATTTATAACGGGACATGAGAACTTAGATGATACCTATAGAGGATAGGCCGCAGAAAGGTATCGATATGTATGTGTGATGGAGATGTAGAAAGTAGTGACCACTTTCTTTTGGGTTGTGATCATTATGGACATGAAAGAGGTGCATATATAAAATACCTAAAAGAAAAAGGAATATTTTTCACAAAGGATACGATTAAATATATAGCAACAGCGGAAAGATTTTCACACTGTTGACTATGTTACACAATTTGGACAGTTAAGAGAATGAAGTAGGAAAGGCGTCTGAAGAAGTAGGAATTAGAGGGTTCTCGTGGCAGAGACGGGAATGGGACCATTTCGAAAGATACGACGATAAAGCAACACAATGGAGAGACAAAATAGAAAAGTAATAAAGTAAATGAGTGAGCCTCGCAATGACTTACGTTAAGGCGTGATTGTCTATGTACTCATAGTCAAAAATAAATAAAAAAGTTGGAAATTGGTTATAAGATACGTTTTATGTTAACATGGAGATAGAGAGTAAGAAACTTTATTCCAAAATAGTGGTGCAAAAGGATTGCACATACTTTCTCATGTATTTCCCCCAGGGGATTTACATCTAGTAAGTACGTGTTTGGCAAACACGGGGCCCCCAGCTGAGTCTGGCATTACTTCCACTTACTTGTGCTAGGTTTATTTCTTTTCTCTTTCCTGACCTTCTTTGGTCACCTCTTGTTCTTTTCGATCCCGACGCTATTAGGGCTAGGGTATTTTTCATTTTCCTCTTTCTTCTTCTTCTTTTAATGTTTTAAGTAAAGTCTTGAGATATGCTGGGATTTGCGTTTTGAGTTGTAATTCAGGAGGGTTTTTAGTGAGTTCGGCCAGTCCCACACGCGGGGAGAGTCATGCTGGCTCTCCCTAGTGCGTAACTGCATTTTCCCTACCTGTACAAGTTTTAAGGGCTCTAATGACCTCGATGTTGACGAGCCCTAAAGCCCCACACACACAAAAAAAAACTATCTCATATACGTTTCTCCGTCTGTAGCATACAGTGAGTAAAAAAATTATATAGTGAAAGGGTCATTTCTGGCGTGGTCCTCTGTATTTTGGTCGTCTTCCAGTGCTCTATTCATGCTCAAAGTCGCTAGATTAACTTATTGCTGTCTTTTATTTAAAATTTGAAAGTAAAAGAAATATTCATAATATTATTTCAAAACAAATAACGACATATCAGTCTTATAAATATCGTAAAAGTGGTTGATGTATTTTCGTATCTGCAGTGCGTTTTCTGTCCTATGTATTTTATCATTATCATATCTTTCATTTCAGTTTACGAAAAGTCTATTCTACGTCTGCTTGGTTCATTTACACTGCTAAGTATTATTCAAGCTCGTTAGAGCAATCTGGGGATGCATCAAAATCGTTGGAGCCGTGTTTGGGAAACATTCAAAAGAGTACTTTGACCTTCATATGAAGCATCCTTTGTTTTAAAGTAAAAAGAAAATTAGAGCACGTGCATCGACAGCAAGTAAATTCTACCGTAAATACGAAATATGAATTAAATATATTCATCCATATAGAACTCAGAATCGCTGCGCACAGACGGATAGATGTTATACCAAAAAGACAACTTTTTCTGAATCAAGGATATCCAAAACGGATATTTCCGTCGAAATCTCGCTTGCGAATTTTTTCACGATTACAAATAAGTTAACATTAAGTTCGATTTCAAAGTCAAAATTGAAATTATAATTCACGCAAGCGAAGTATAGAGGACACTCCCGATCTCAATCTCAAGCGAGAAATCGACCACTTCCTCAGCCGCAGTCAGTATCTTTGGCACGAGCCGAGGACTCGTGATCCCAGGAACAAGAGATCGAGGCCAAGGAAAAGACTTAGGTCGAGGGGCGGAGTCGAGAAGGAAAATAATCTCCTTCCCTAATTGGCAGTGCCAGGGTCGCAATCCACCCCCGTGATTGGAGTCTGTGTCGCGGAAACAACGGACGCCGTACGGCACGCAATGCGGCTGAGGGCTGCTTTAGACATGGTGGATGTGACAAGACTTGATGACTTAGAGGGAGAGGAGAAGAACTGTAAAGGGGGAAGGGTTAAATGAAGAATGCGTGGAGTAAAGTCATTTGACATAATTGGATAAAATCGATCAAAGAGAATGGAAGACTGTCAGATATAAAAGACTACCTAAAATTATACGCTAGCTGAACACCCACAGCTTTACTCACGTGGATTTTGTGGTTTTACACAAAGATTCTTTCGCTAATCATCATTGATGTCTATAAAACCACTCATTAATGTCGGTGCTGTTCGTAATGTCAGTGTCTAATGTACACATGATAGTATCCGGAATTCCTTATTTTCACTGGTTTAAAAAATAATATGACTTCACTGACGAATTTTCAAAACTTGGTTTGAACTCACATTACTAAAAAAGTACGGAATGGATTAAATTAAACTTTCACAATTCTATTCCATAACGTTGAGCAAACGATGTAAGCGAAATTTAATTTTGATGCATCTCCAGAGTTTTGAGACTTAAACTTCAAAATAAGTTACTTAATTGCAAAAGGAGATGTTAACTTTTTTATCAAAAGTGTAGATGCGAATGTGTTTCACGTGTTTGTTACGACCAATCGGTTAAACTAACCGATCAACCTTAATGAAAGTTTGTTAGAAAAGTAGCTTGCAATTATAATATCAAAAATGTACTATGTATTATAGGAATCATTATGCATTATAGGAATCATTCTTAAATTACATCACGCGATCTTTGAGAATTTTTACCCGTTCCCCGGCCTCACGTGTCACTCTTCGTCACGTTATAACAAACCCTTCCTTAACATGACGTTACTAAATGACCTTCCCCCTCCCATCGTAAAAAGTAATTATCCCGCTCTCATCCAATCATGAAAAACTGTAATTAAAGGAGAAAATATATATTTACTTAAGAGGATTCTATAAGCCGAGGGTGTCACACGGAGAAAATGTACGTTAGGGATTATGATACTTTTCTCTCCATTGTACGAAAATTTGGCTCAATTGATACCATTCAATTTCAATTATTTTATTTCACAAAAAAATATATTAACTACGTACAATATTAACTTGTATTACGTTAAAAATTAACACTCGTATGCTCAATGACCACCAACATATCTTTACCATCAGCCAGGTACAAATTGAATAATGAATGAATATATGAAGTTCGCTGGTTGAAGAGATGTAAAACAATGGCGTATTATATATTCAAAAAAACATTCCTTGCATGTAAACAAGAGGTGAAGGTCCATGACCGAATCATATATATCTTAGATAAGTCTTAAGAAGTTCGCCAGAAGTCATGAATGATTGATTTCGTGAGTAATATATACCCGGATAAATCGAAGTTTTGCACTACGTATTATAATTTTTTAAACTGCTTAAAAATAGCGTTCATTTCATCAATCGTGTTTAAATTTTGAACACAACTTAGAAAAACTATTTAAACTATTTTTTATACACTTAACATATTACAGTAGAATCTTATTTTTCCACCAGTGACAAGAACTGATCTCTCTATCTCAATTATTGGTCAGATAATTCTCTCAAAAACACTTTTTTTGAAACATTATTGCGATTGATCTGCTGGTTCCAGATCAGTCATTCGTATGTCTTAATCTTTGTTTTCAAATTCAAACACTTTGTTCTATTGTTGTTTGTATTCTCGATTAGGTCAACTTAGGACCACGGTAACAAGTGCTAGTAAGACTCAGTTTGTGAATTTACTCACCAGCGACATCGCGAATTTGGGATAGGAGGAACTGCGTCTAGACAGAATCCAGACTGCTGTATCCAAGTTACGACTACGGTTGTTAGCAGCAGAGGGTGAACTTTTCATGAGCCACAGCTAAACTGAGACAAGGAAATGAAAAGCTACAAATTTTATCTTGCCCCGCCCGGGTATCGAACCCGGGATTCTTGGTGAAGAGCAATCACGCTGACACCCTGGTCACGACGGGGCCACTTTATCCTATATTATATTACTAAAAAGAAAATATACAGCACACTTATAAAGAACATAAAACACGCTCACACCACCCAACCACACAAACATAATTAACATTTTGTAAGTAGGATAACTCCTAGAGATAAACAGTCAGTTCAGGATAAATTTCCTATCAATCGGGTATTTCATTCAGTACTAGAAAAAGACAGGAGTAAAGTCACCAACAATGATATGACACACCAAATAACTAATCGATCGACATTCATAAATAACAAGGCTACTGCAAGTGGGAATTTACGAAAGTATCACGTAGGAATTCTACGAGAAAAACCAAATTCACACCTACATACCCTCAGCTAGAATACGATCGCCATATTTTCCGGCGTGGGCGTTCACATAGATATTGCCAAGAACTCAATACAAAGGAAACTATCTTTATGTTAATGAAATTATTATAAGATACCTTATTTGGTTTGTTAAACCTATTATTAAATTGTTTATAGTTCATGAAGTTAATTGTAATAACATTATTCGGATCTTTCAGCCCATGAACCTAGAATTATCACGACATAAATAAATAAATTCTTTTCCATTTACTTTATTCCTTTTTTTATTATTTATTTATACCCCCTAACCCACATAAGATAATGTATCTTTTGACTTACTAATTATCTAACAAATTAATTCCCGAAATTACTTCACGGATACAGTCACTGAACTTATCGGTTGATACAAATGAAAATTATGTTTAATGTCCGCGCTTTTAACACTTAACAGCCACTGTCCGTGCGGAGGGAGTTAAGCGCAGCTACTGCGAGTGGCATTGTTTTAGAAGCGAGAGAGAGTGCAAATACTTTAGCTTGAATGCAATTCTCGTCCGTAGCACATTCCACACAATATTCGCTTCATATTTTTGGGAACGGCGCAGGCTAATGAAATTCTTCCGAGAGAGAAAATTGTTTCAGTTCTAAAAGTAGAAATAAACCATAAGAAACAACACAATTTGAAATGAAATATTGCAAACGCATGACCTAATGGGAAGGCCTGCGCATAACGGCTGAACTTTTTAAGTTCATGACAGTATGCCGCTCGAAACCGATATTTAATTTCTGTCTCTTTCGCTCATAAAAACTTGACACAACATTGTCATTGCTTAAAATAAAATCATTAAATTGATCAATACTTTTACTTGGAACAATTTTTTCCACGGGCACAGCTTATGCTAACATATAATTGATCTTGTAAGCGTGTTGACAGTAAATCTACTGGGGAAAAATCTACAAAGAGTTAAATTGTAAGGAAAGTTCTGTATACTCATATCTCGATATTACAAAAAATGAAAAGTTATACTCGTCCCCTAAAAATGTTGCAGAAGCAAAATGTTGAAAAAAGAAGAAGAAGAAGAATTCAAAGAGGACTTACCTTAAGGAAACATGTCTCACAGAAATTGCACTACAAAGCTTACCAAAGTGAACGTCATATCAAATCATTTTAACAGTTCTGATATCATTAAAAATGAGAACCTCTATCCGAACAACATTATCTCTCTCCACGTCATTTGATTCCAATACTCGCCACCCTCACTAACGAAGAAACTGCCGTAGCAATCCGTGATAGCCCCCTTGATACCTTTCTGACCCTAAATGTGATACGTCACTCCTCGCTCATCACTCACTGACCTCTTGAAAACCCCTCCACTGCTACTTTCCTCACAAACACTCAATCATAAGGGTACAACGACAAAGGGAAGGGCAAAGCCCCACCATGCATGCAAGATCTACCACCCACACCCATTCGATAAAAGAATCTGAAACAAAATCCCCTCCCTTTTCCCTTCCGCAATAATGGGCATTTAAGTCTTATCCCTCCCCTCAAATAAAACAAGCCCCGTAGCAATTTTCCCAGTAAAACCCTTGTCAATCAGAGGCGTATCGAAATACCAATATTTACTTATAAGAGGACAAGGGAAGCAAATGGAATGTGCAGCATCTCGTCTCCTGCGTCAATAGGGGTGCATCTCGGTCGTGTTTCCGTCCGTAATTTGTTCTTTATCGACGTCTGCGATCTACGATTCAGTCTACGAGAGCAGTCGCTTGGTTCTCGCTCTCCATGGACAGTTACCGTCAGTGGCCGCAACGCCGCGCTACTGCTTCTCCAGCCGCTGGATCCGCTGCGCGTCTCAACGGAGAGATGGAATTAAGCGAACGTTATGTGTGTCTAAGGGAGGGCCACAGCGTTCGTGTCCATTAAAGCGAATTAATGGCTTCGAATACAGCCTGGGAGAGCTTTATCTCAGCTCTCATCCCAGTTGCGGAGTTGGGTGAAGAGCGAACGAAGCAGACAAGGGGAAGAATGACTGTTAAGGAGATTTTGTTCGTCCAGTAATTCCTGCAATACTCCATATCTCCTTAACAGTCATTCTTCCCCTTGTCTGCTTCGTCATACTTGGAGAGTTGTTCTAATTATTGAACATTTTCGAATGTTACAAAGGGGAAACTTTTATTTGTATTAATGATACGTGGTCATCAAACAATTGAAGTTTCATACCCGTAAATTGTTAAACGGATATACACAGGAATCTCATAAAGTTATATTATAACGCCTAAATTATGAAAACTATGGCAAAATAATTATAGATTAATTGTTTAATGTTGTAACTAAAGGTGCCATAAAAAAATAAAATTACATCTGCATTAAAGGAGCTCTGTTGAAACCAATGTAAGTGCCAAGTAATTAAAATAGGGCGAGAAGTCTCTTTGGAACCGTTGTAAGTGCTAAATATGGAAAATGTACTAAATGACACGTGATATACTATGATTTTCAGAAAACTTTCCTAATACCACAAATAGTACTTAAAAGAGTACATGTGCTACGCATGATAACCTTTATTTTTTCGCGTTATGACAAATTATTGAAAATTTGTAAAAAAATCTATTATAATTTCGATTTCCGTGACTCTTATTGCATAATCATGTTAGACTGCGGCGAAGAAAAAAAAACTTGAAAGTAAAAGTAATTATATGAAAAGTCAACAAATCCAGTGTTTTGTTTTTAAGTTAAGTAAAGGTATTACACTAATTAAAAACGTTGATTTCATTGATGTGCGATATGTAAATAGCGTCTCCTGAGAGTCGGTTCATGAAAGTACGACAAATTTCCAAATCAGTTCTTACTTTAAAAAAATATAAAATAAATTGTAGTTGAAATGGAAGATTATAAAATATTATTTTTGAAACAAAAATTGTAATCATGTCATCCTGATGACTGAGATTGAGAAGTAGAGATCCCCTGGACTCGAATCCCTGGTAAGGCAGTGAAATCATGTGTCGGTTTNTAAGAGACAGTCTCAAGCATTATTGTCACACCCATCCCCATAAATTCCATGGATAACCATCACACGGAGGTGAGTCTGAGGTTGTATCTCACCTGGAGATTGTAGCAAACCTGTTGCGAATGAAGAACTGAAGACAAGATGAAGTTAATTATCTGCAGAAAAGCAGACAATAACTATTAGAGTAAAACATCGGGAACATGCCTATACTTTTTATATTCTCTCAGTACATATCAACATGTTCCTAAATGTACAAATTAAAAAATAATTAATCTTTTTGAATGTGAATTGCGACAGGAAACTGAGCTAGCAACGAATAATTCATAGCACGTTGAAGTCAACAACTTTAAAGATCATCAAAGTTTTCATTGCAAAAGGACTGTTCAAGTAAAATTCAAAATAATTAGCTGCTCATATAAATCATTATTTTTTAACAAACAACAATGAATAACACATAACAGTAGTATATGCGAATGGTATTGAATATATGGATGGCATTCGTCCTCCAACAACGTTAATAGAGAGCTTCGGATTTCCGGCAAGTTGTAGCTTTTGCAGTCTCCAGTCTATTTCAATACACTCCGAGAAGAAATTTTCATTTATTTTAGTACATACAGATTTCTTAGCATATTCTTATGTCTCTTAGTAACTTATTCACATTAACTTGATGATATTTAGTTATTATATATGCCATATATTGTTAATTAAAATAATTCGTGGTAAAAAATAAAATAAATTACTTCCTTATCAATAACTCTTTGTTTTTATTTTTCTTATTATTTAATGTATCATATCTCGATATTGAAGAATATGACGATGCACAAGAAGTATAAGGTATACGATGTGAAGCCCAAATTCATTACAGTTCTTAAAAGGTTTTGTAATTGCCTGCTTTTCTCCAATTCATAGATAAAAGTTTATATATAAAAACTTGAAATTCACCTGTTTTAATAGTTCCAAATTTTTATCATTCTTTTCCTCATCGTACCACGGGACACAAAGGTCATATTCAACAAGTCATTTACAATAAGCACCAACCACTATCTCAAGAGTGATGTCCCAATAATGTTCATACTAGTATACGGAATTTAAATTAACCTCTCGAATGCGTATTAACACCACTTTTAAAATGAAATATTATTTCTTAATTCCTTATTTCCATAATCCATTTTTATTCTTTTCCTTTGCTCTTACGAATGTATTGCACTAACTCCCTTTATAAACTCCGATTCCTTTTCTTCCATCTCCGTTTGTTCCTTCCCTTTTCCCTCCTATTTATAAGTTATAACATATTTATAAATGCGTAATATGAAATTAATTTGTAAGCAATTAAATAATATTACGTTACTTTACATCCCGTAGACAAGTCTAAAGTATATTATTATAGTTATTAAATAAAGTATTGTAATTGAGATTCTTTCAGTAAATATATTACTTTACGAATTATTTGTGTATCCTCCTAACTATGTTATATCAGTCTTAAGCAGTCACCATATTTTTTATTGCTGGGATTCCCTCATTCACCTGTGGTTTGAAGTTTGTTTTAACAAGACGTAGTGAGGTTTGTTGGTATCCCTCAAAACTCACCCCTCCCCAAGATTCTAATATCAAATGAGAGTATTTTTTTAAAAGTATATTATTTATTATTTGAAGGTGTATTTTTATTTTAAAATGGACGGTGGAGCGGATCTTGGTTTCAGACTCGCAACAAATTACATCATTAATTTATTGCGATGTAATTTGTTGCGAGTCTGCGATATCCCATCCTGGCACGGGTTTTTCTCCGTTTTTCCTTCGGGTAGAGGCGGATTTCTTATACAGGTTCTCTAGGCTTTGTCTAGGGGCGTGTTTATTGTAACAATAAATCGTGAATTTAGTGTTATTTCAATTCTTATGATTTTTAAACACTATACTCAGAATAATCTATAGTTCGATAATAACTTGTACATGTAAATTTACAAACATATTTGCGTTAAATTACGAACATATTGACATTATATATGTTATAACTCGCAGCTAACTTTTTATCTTATCTAGGAACTTTTACTGAAATTTTTGAATCCGCCTCTGCCTTAGGGCCCTTGTTTGGAATTGATGGGATGGTCCCTTGCTTGCTTCAGGAGAGTAAATTAGTTTATTGTCCTCCACGTGGTCATACGCAGTTTGTACTGTTTTTTTGACAATAAATTTATTATTATTATTTAATTATTTTATGATCAACTCACAATTATTTTACTTCATTTCCTTTAAACAACGCTTCTATTTTAAATTCAATGTACAGTGAAATGAACTCTTCAACCTCGACAATGTTTGACAAAATAGAAGTGCATCTCCGCATAAAGAATGATTTTATGAAAAGAAAATATCATTCAGTAGATCACAATAATTCCGGGCACATCTGGAATACCTCGATAAAACAAACGTTATTAAAATAGTTGGTCGAATCCCAAAATTTATTAAATAAAATGTATTAAAATGAAAACAACTTTTAAAGAATAGATAAATTAGGGTTTTTCTTAAAAACTACATTTTAAAATTTGGATGGGGCAACCTACAGTTTTGTTTTATGTTTCAAAGGAATACTTCCACAAACAGTTCAGATTTCTAAAATACATTTTAGGAATAGTTAGGAAGATTAGTGTTGGGTAAAGGCATATAAGAAAATGACGAGGTTCCTTGTCCAAATTTCCAAAGATGATTTTTTGGAACACCCAGAGGTAACAGGTAGGTTCTACTAGTCGTATGAAAACTAACATCCCATGAATAAAAATTACTGAAATTGGAAGGAATGTACTAATAATATTCTACTGAGTTTACGAAGCCTTTACAATAACTTCTGCTCATTATGTATCGATCAGAACGTCCCCTTGCGCAGTCATTGTTTCAGACATTTCTCTCCATCAACACAAGACTCCTGAGGTGCTCGTAAATCCACTTCTAACAACACCATCGGAAAACAAATGAGGTTAGCATTCGTGATGGAATCTCATTTGAACACTGACTGACGTTTATGAGAGCTAATTACATGCAGCTCAACAGTCATGAGTGATGTTGGACTCGCAACGAGAAGATAGATGCCCTTTTCTACTTAGAGAGCTGTAAAAGGTGAAAACGTTGGGTGGTCTACGTCACGTATGACCGGATGAGATTAGACCTTCGCAAATACACTCCCATTCCCTAGCACATGTGTCCAATTACTCTAGAACATGTTCTTACGTAGATATAATGTAAATTAATATGAATATTCATTGAGTGAATATGCTGAGTTGGTTGGTATCTTACTCCTTTATCCTTACTACATTTTGAACGATTATTAAACATATTTTAGGAATGATCTATAAGCGAAGAAAGTAGAAAATTATTAGACGAAGAAAATATTTTGAAAAATGCTTCTGAGTAAATGGACATACTAGTATTACTAATAAGAATTTCTTGTTTCTTATTGCATATCGTTTATTACTCACATGAAAAGGTAATATTATACAATAAATATGATGTAATCAAATATAAATACGAAAAATGTATATAATTTTCTCATCTTTGGTAGTCACAAAGGGTTCTGACCCCATATATATGTTTGTTGTTTAACCCAGCCTTTTCCCACTTCATGTGGGATCGGCGAATGGGTATGGAATATGATGCTTCATTTGGTTTTGGCTGGGGAATACTAGGGTGCCGGATGCCCTTTCTGCCGCACCTTCCCTGAATCGGTGATTATGAATGACACGGGGGTGAATGATTATGAGTGAATGTTGTGGTGGAATGATAGGCAGGGGAAACGGGAGAACCCCCAGAAAACCTGCCGCGAACACCGCTCGGTCCACCACCTCGGATTCTACTTGGATCGCACCGGGTTTGAACCGGCGAGCGCGCTAGGCACTACGCCACCCTCCATCAGTTCAGTCACAGCACGCGCACGCTCCGCCTCCTCATGCGGAAAACCCAGGAAACTTTCCGCTAAGCTCCACAAAATAGGCGGCGCTGTTTGGGACGCCCTTAAAGTAAAGAGATATGTAATTTTCCAGAAAATCATGCAAAAATATCACACTTTAGAGTGTCGAGGAGAGCTAGTCTCACATATAGATTTAATAACGTGCACTCCCGTGGCTGAGATTAAAAAATCACCCACATCTGACGACACCCCCCATCTCCCCACTTCCTCTGAAAACGGTGTATTTCAAATATTCCAAAACTACTCCGGATTGTGTGTTAGTCCAAGAATCATGGATTACGTGTTTTTTCATCAATGGAAGAAACCATTTGCAAGCTACTCCCTTCAATATTTCACACCTTTTGGAAAATTGGGGTTCTCACGTTTCAATCGATAAATTTGTGATGTAAAGCGTTGCATTTAGTGTCATTAAACACAAAAAGTTCATCTGTATGAAAAATTTAAGTCCCATCATCTAACTACCCCCAATGAGGGGGTGCCCATCCCCATCCCCATTATCAATTCCCTGTGTCATCGCGAGAAAATGTTTAAGTGAATAATAAAGGAGATCGCTAATCGCTTGGTGTGCTATCGCACAAAAGTTCAAGGTACTCGGTACAATAGTTTTCCGTTGTTTTTAAAAAGGAGAAATGCCATCTTCCACCCTTCAGTTCAAGACCGTTTAACTGTTGAACAGGTAGTAATAGTATAGCGACTTTGACCCTGTAGGAAGCACAGAACCTTCTTGTGATCTACGCATGACGGACAGGTTTATCTTACCCATAGAATGGAATATACTCCCCCCGATCAATGATGCGTCATTTTTTGGAATTATCATTCGCGTTGAACTGCGCCTTTCAGTAGGCAACCCTCTCGCATTTCTAAGTGTGACGGGTTTCATCACATTCCGAATTAGACATCATGACAATGCTTTTAAATTAAAATAAAATCTGAAATACGATTTAATTCACATAACTAGTTTACGTCGATATACGTTCTAATCCCTGAAACGATTTAAATTAAAACGTTAATACAGTAATTTGATACTGTTTACTGAAAGAATAAGGGAAATATATACAATAGTTATACGTAAATAATAATTCTTCCGTAATATAATGTTTGAAAACTGAAGGTGAAAATGGTATTTTAAAAGAAGAGGATCATTGCTGGCACAGGATGATTATTTGAATAAATAATGTAACAAATCTCTCCATATAAACTTTTTTTTTCTCAAATCTGAAATATTTACTAAATTCTTAAATGCAATTTTATATTTGTAAAAAAAATTTACAAACCAGTGGTCATTTCTGTAAAACGTGTTTGTTATAAATCATTGTTTAAGTGCTTTTAAGCAATAATTAGACTTCTAAAACACAAAGGAAAATGTCTTTAAAATTTTAATACGTGCAGTAGGTTGGTATAAACATTCATTTCTTTTCTCTCAATCTGTTCTTCAACATTTTATAAAATAGAGTACTTGTATGAAAATCGTATTTCTCTGGCCAAGAAACATCGCCAGATTTACAAATACTGATCTCTCTTCCAACGAATCGTTTCTTAGACTCAACATTTCTATAAACCGCATTTCTCAGACATTTAAGCTTCCCCTGCGCTTCAATAGCTTCGAAAATCATCCCGTTTATAAAATTCCTTCCGGAAGAATTGCTCTCACTCTAATCCCACATTCCTCTAAAGCTTCCCTTCCAAAAACAACAAGAACTCATACCACATACACAACATCTGTCCGCTTAGTTGCAGCTGTCAGCCTGATATCGCCCTCGACAAAGTTCCCGGATACGAATACATTTTATGTATCAATAAGTTTGAACGCGGAGCAAAGATCAAGAAGGATTACGTAAGCGTGCGAGCAGTCTCAACTCGCTTACAACGCTCCGAATCTCACGAGACAAATTTAGCATAGATAAGAAGCTTGCGAAAGAGAGAAACGACAAGAGGTATAGTCTCGGCTGGAAAAAAACGAGGGCATATAAAATGTTGCGAAAACAAAAAAGTGTCGTCGGATGACAGAGAGAAAAAGATTGCTAGTGACGTTGAGAACAGGAAGAGGATTATAAGTAAGGAGAAGGTTAAAGGGCACTGGCGTTGCAAGGAGGTGCAGCTTTCGCAAGATCCCTGAGGCAGGAACAAGTTGCTATGGCGACGTAGATAGTGAGATTCTGCGATGCAAATCGTCAATTACGTTCCAAAGCAAATCCGAGCTAGAGAGATGTTCCCAGACAAAGGAGGTATATCCTGCAGAGGATTTACTTTTGAGACAAGCGAAAGAGTGTAAGCGGGTCTCTTATGTCTTCTCTATGTTGAGAAGAGGGTTGTGTCCTCAGTGTGAATGTAAATCAGGGTATTTTTGAACGCTAGCTTGCAAGTCACCAAAGTCGATATATCAAGACTAAGCTATGATTATATTCGTAATGGATGTCTTGTGTTTGTTTCTGTTTCTACAGTAGTAAATCGAAGAAGTCACTTTTTGTATTTTATAGAATTGAAAAATTTATAGAAATTTTACCATGATTTCATGTAATTCAAAGCATTGACATCAATAGAAAATCCATTCGTGTGTCAATTTAATGATAATTTGCTATTATTTTTGTTTTAAAAAAAGTTTAAAACGATAAATTATTATGAAAATCGAAGTTGTCGGTTGTTGGTGCCTACACAAGAAATGTACTAAAAATTAGTTTTAAAAATTTGAAAGATGTGAATCTGAATGATATTCTGTTATTTTTTTTTCTTATTACAATTTTTTGGTATAAAATGGTTTTCGGAATATTTTGTAAGGAAATTTAATTAAATATGCCACGTTAGTTCTTTTCTATCTTTTTATGTAAACAAACAAAGAACTACGAGTAGAATGTCAATTTATCAGTTCAATAGTTCTTACATTTATTCTATCATGCCACTAATAAATGGTAGCATCAAGAAAAGCTCAATACTAGAAGTAATAGTTTGTTAAAACACTAAATTATCAAGACCCAATAATTTAGAATTGTTCAACGAAATAAGAAAATCAGATATATACCATGTTATAAAAGATAATAATTTGAATGCAAATGGCCGAACAAATAATTACAGCTTTTTACTTCAGTAATCTCTCTATCAATCACACATTTTTGGATAAGTAATGAGTTAATAATACTGTAAATTTAAATCTTGACAATATACAACTCAACTAAATCACTTTTTCTTAAACCATCCTCTTCTAGAGTCCAGAAGCCCATTATGTCATTGCAGTAATCTTGACCTCTCTCAACATTAGGTAGACTCGGTCCCTGAGTGAAGGAATCCACTGTTGATGGGGTTTCCAGAGCATGAGTTCATTTCTCAAAGGAAAGCGCCCTCACCGAAATGTTTCATCCTCACTATTCCCTGCCACCACCAACGTCTGTATCTCCTTCCTCACTCCCACAATCACCACCCAGATTCCCAATGGCTGACTCCATCCTCAACACCTTCTCTCTTCCCACACCATTACCCATCACCACACTATCTGTCGTACCTTCACAATTTCACAATTCCTGATACCACTATGATTGCTGCTGCTGCTCAACGAGTTCGCTGGTCCTCTCGCGGGCTGTCATCCGCGTGCGAGAGAGGGAATTTCATTACTGGGCCTCCAGAAAAGCCGCCGCGCATGCTTCACTTCTTGTATGATTACGGCAACTGTGGCGCTGCGCAACGGAGCTGGTTGGCATTTTAGTTACGAAGCTTCCGCCGCGGCTTTCGTGCGTGTTGAGTGAGTCGGATTGGGAAAGGTGGCGGTCGCAAATGAAAGAACCGCTCTTTATGAACCAGAAATAAAAAAAGTTTATTTGTCTGGAGATGGAATTCAGCATCCTTTCCTCGTAAAATTTCTGTTGTTCCATTCTCAGTTCCTGTTTTAGCCTGATTAAAATATAGAAAAAAAGACAAGCAAACAAAAAATAAAAACAATGAAAAAAAATATATTGTAAATCTTCGTCGTACTTACAATAAAGAAATCCTCATTTATTCATATGCTGTAAGTTGCATAAATATGTTGATATATCAATAAATATAAATCGAATTCAAGTGTAGTGTAAATACGACATTTATAATATAATCTCGTATTAACATTCAATGTAATTTGACAAAGTAAAATTCGGATCAGAAGTAATGACAATCCTAATCTCAAGATCATTTGTAACAAAGGTAAACATTCAGAAAAAGTGGCAACATTCTACTCTACTTAATAGCTCTTTGTTGTAAATGAAAAATAAATATGCTTACTTTCGTACATAAGGATAGATTTTGGCAATTCTAGGTTTGAAAAAATATGATTCACCTACTCCTAATAAATGACTGTTCGGTATAATAAGTTTCCCGGCAACCCAACACCTCTCCTTCCCAATTCCCTTATCCAAGTCACAGTTATGTGGAAGAGCAGGCCTCATGGCTTGAGTCTCACCAGAAGACAAGTAATAAATAAAAAATTAAATAATAAATCGTTAAAAGATACAAAATTTATATTGTTCAAAGGTGAATGATTATTGAATTTATCATAATGTTAATTTACTATGAAAACACGAAAGGTTGTCATAATGGTAGCAGGTGGTGCCCTGCCTATTCAAAGAAGGTATTTGATGATATTAACGACAAAAATTCTCAATTCGTTTAAATTAAACAATGGATAAATGTAAGACTCAGAAAATATATCAGATATCAAATAAGGCTAACTACATAAATAGCATGCGTAAATTTTTTTTTCGTTACATTCACGATACTTGAGGGAAGAGGAAGGAACGTTTTCATCAAAATGCGAGAATACAAATTAACAAATGTAATAAATATGTGACACGCGAGATAATCCAAATCCGGTGAGTATTCTGTGCAGTTGCATTTTAGTATTTTAAAAATGTCACCAACTTTCAAAATAACCACACAGCATCATAACTTAAAAAATGCTGCGTAGGAAATGTTTCCAAAAAAAGGAAAGGGAAATATGAAGTACTAGCTTCATGAACCAGGCGTTGTCCGGGAAAATGAATTGAGACGCCCGAAAAAAGTTCATATGGCAACTGCAAAGCCTCGATTAACCATAGGCACAAGGAGCCGCAACGTTGAAACCATCGTGAATATAAAAGTGTTTCGTATATTCAATGAATAAAATTAAAACTTTGAAATTAAGAAAGCAAAAACACGAAAAGTAATAAAAAAATTGAAGAAGTGCGCGGTTTTTCGAAAACTCAAGTAGACAGTGCTCTTCCCAGTGATTTGAAGCTCAAGTGTGCAAAATTTTCATTATGATCGGATTAAAACTGTAGATTTGTATAAAAAACATTTGTATAACTTGTGTACTTAATAGTCCAGGAATTTTTTATAGGCCGACCTTACAAAAGGTCACGGAGAGTTTATTTTTGGCACACTTCTTGGGGTGGACTTTCTAATGATAACGCTGAGTTTTCGACCGCCAAGCTTTGCCGCTCGCGCAGTATTCTTAAAAAAATGGCAGCAAATTTGACTTTTTCACAATTATTTCGTTTCCGGTTTGAGCTACGACCAAAACTGCTATTATAAAAGAGGCAGATTAATTAATTTCCAACATTTTTTTGCCAGACTCATAGTTTCTCAGATACAAGAGATTTAAAAATGTGAATTATTCAAAATTTTTGAATTTTCACATTTTCCCCTTAGTTTTGACGTGAATGTTTGTTTTCGTTTTGCGTTTTATTTATTTCTAAATATAATAAGTCGAAATACCTTCAAACACAATATATAAAATACCAAAATACGAACAAAAAAAGTAGAACTATATGTTACAGAGTAATATATATTCCTACTTTTAAGTGGTAATATATGTTAAAGTACGAATATATATATACACAAAAAAAATAAAAAAATTGGCACATAGAAGAGACATTCGATATGGAAAAATGAATACATAATGACACAGTTAATTATGTTTGTTTTGTGGATTACACATTTCCTCACCACCATATAGGTAGAGTAGAAGATGCGCTTTCTTAGTGGTATTCCCATTAGGTCTAATATTAGAAACATTTTTAGACGGAGTTATGCTGAATAATAAACAAGGCTCCCTTGATAAATGGAAAGCTTAGACCGCGGTTGTATCTCATTGAATAATATCTGCTGCGAGACCACGCTCTTTTATACCACCTTTGCAACTTGGTGTTGGGAGGATTTTTGTATAAAACATACGGCTCTCTATAGCTACTTGATATGTTATCATCACTTGGGTTTTCATCCTCTTATAGTTAATCCATGCTGTTTTAGATTTCTGCAATTATGTGCGCCCGTCAGTAAATAAAGATCAATCTTAATTCTCTTAGTTTGTATTTGACAACACTGATTTTAATATAAACACATTAGATGCCCTCAAATATAAAAATGCATTCACGTGTCATACTCGCACGAATTCGCTGTGGCACACACAAAAATGCGATTTCTCCTGATAAATTTATACCTCGCTCAACAAGAGTGCCATCGGAACAACTTGTGAAAAATATGGATCAATACTAAAGTAATTTTTCCAACGAAACCAAGAATCGAGGGGCTGGAAGACCATTGAAATTGATGAATAGGAATCCATTAATACTGTCTCTAATGATCCCGCACTATTAACTTCTGGTTTTCTTTGGATCTATGGAAACTGGGCAAATATCCCATCTATGCTTGACAGGAATGACTAGAGAATGGCAGGAAGAGCAGGAATGGCTAAAGGAAAAAATGGACCCCTTAGAATTTGACAATTTTACACGACAAGAATTTTTTACAATCGGACATGTTTTAGTCTGGGATTTAGTCAGACATCACAATAGAGTATTGATAGACTTACACATGGGCGTAGAATAGCGGACAGTGTTCAGACCATATGGACACAAGGAATTATATATGTACTTAAAGAGTGCGACTAAATGGAAAAATTACAGGAATTTCGATGGAAACATAAGAGCAGCACGTGGATATGCGAAAATTACGCACAATTCGTGATAATACAGATGTAGATAATGCAAATGTAGATAAACTGATGAACTGGTTCTCTTTGTATTACCCGTTTCCAAGGGAGGTGATGTCTATTAGTACAAGTATCACTGCAATAAAAAAAAATTTCCATATTTATAAATTTCCATACTTCTCAGAAGTAGGTAAAATAACAAACTCAATATATCCAAATCTATGTCCTACCAATATATCCACTCATGTACCCAATTCTATGTTCACTTTCGAAACTAACGCCAGTGAAGTCATTAGAATCATCAGCTCATTACAAAAAAAATTTCCAACAGCCATAGATAATATACCCGAGTTAATTGTTAAATTTCCGTCCCACGCTATATTAAATCCACTCATACATATTTTTAATAGTTCTTTAACGGAAGGGGTGTTTCCTAAAATATTTAGGAGAGCTAAAGTGAAACCTTTACACAAGAAAGGAAACAAACTTAATACTGGAAATTACCGACCAATAACTCTACTACCCACTTTCACAAAAATCATAGAAAAATTGTTCTATCAGCGTTTTCTAGATTTTTTATTAAAAAATAACATTCTCTCTGACGATCAACACGGTTTTAGGAAATCATTTCCCACTACAAGCGCCATATTTCCTTTCTTAAACGATGTTACCACATCTCTTGACAGTTGAGAAAATCCTCACGGCGTTTTTCTTAACTTATCCAAAGCATTCGATATCATCGATTACGGAATTCTCCTCTCCAAATTGCATTCTTTAGGCATTCGTGGACTTCCACATCAATGGCTAACTTCTTATTTAAAGGATAGATATCAACAGGTCGAAATATCCTATACTAAAGATAAAATACTTTGGCGTTATCTTCCAGAAACAAAACCACTTACTTGCGGAGTACCCCAAGGTTCAATTTTCGGTCCTATACTCTTTTTATTGTATGTGAACGACATGTCATCATCCACATCAGATTGCAAAATGGTTCTTTTTGCTGATGACACTAATTTAATATGTAAACACGCCAATGCTAAAAATGTTTTGTCTAACCTTTCGACTTGGTTCCATGCAAATCGTCTCATTGTAAACACTGACAAAACAGTGTCTATGTCATTTCACAATAGTATCACAAAATCTTTACCCCAGGTTTCTCTTTCTTTAAACGGAACACAATTAAAAACTGTTACAAATACAAAATTCTTAGGTCTCCATATTCAAGACAACCTCAAATGGAATTGTCACGTTGACAATCTTAATTCTCAATTAAGCAAATTGTGTTACGCATTCCGAATCTTAGTTAACGCAGTTAGTCCACGTATTTCCCGTTGCGTGTATTTTGCAAACGTGTATTCCCATTTACGTTACGGCATTACTTTCTGGGGCAATTCCGGTCAGAGTATTCAAACTTTCAGAATTCAGAAGAGAATAGTTCGCATAATTTGTAAATCTCACCCCCGAAACTCTTGTAAACCTTTATTTAAGGAATTAAATATCTTTACACTTCCCTGCATTTATATTTATGAAACGGTCGTGTTTGTTAAGTCCGAATTACTGAAGTGCCACCCTCGCTTCATACGAAATAGTCTCGTTCACGAACACAATACTCGCATTAGTAATAATATTCATCGGCCTAGAGTGTCAACCACTCTTTGCCAAAAAGGACCATATCATTCGGAAATCGTTCTATATAATTCCCTGCCCAAGAATACAAAAGATATTATAAAATTGAATCTCTTCAAATCCGCGGTTAAAAACTACCTCCTGCATCAGTGCTTCTACACTGTAAAATAATTTATTGATTTTATTATAAGTTAAATCCGTCTCGTACTTTATCACGCCATGGTTTTTCTCCGGTTTTCCTTCGGGTAGAGGCGGAATTTTAAATACAGGTTCTCTAGTCTTTGTCTAGGGGCATGTTTATTGTAACAATAAATCGTGAATTTAGTGTTATTCAATTTTTATGATTTTTAAATACTATAGTCACAATAATCTATAGTTCGATAGTAACTTGTACATGTAATTTTTTGCGTTAAATTACTAACGTATTGACATAATATATGTATTATAACTCGCAGCTAACTTTTTATCTTATCTAGGAACTTATGCTGAAATTTTAAAATCTGCCTTTGCCTTAGGGCCCTTTATATATGTAATTTAGACTCATTATACGTAGATATAAGTAAAACACGGAACAAAACCAAATATTCACGTCAAAACTAAGGGGAAAATGTTAAAATTCAATAATTTTAAAAAATTCAATTAAATCTCTTGTGTCTCAGAAATTATAAGTCTGACAAAGAAATGTTTACTAGAAAAATGTTGAAAATTAAATAATCTGTCTCTTTTATAATAGCTGATTTGGTCGCAACTCTAACCAAAAACGAAACAATAATGAAAAAGTAAAATTCGCCGCCATTTTTTCAAGATGGCAGCGCGAGTGGCAAGGCTTGGAGGTCGAAAACTAAGCGTTATCATTAGAACGTCGATCTCAAGAAGTGTACCAATAGTAAACTCTCCGCGACCTTTTGCAAGGTCGGACATACCTGGTTCCTGGACTATAAGGGAGCGCTGTATTTAGAAAGGTTCACGCACTTGAATACGAATATGGTAGCTATTTGAGGTGTGATTGTTGTGCCGTACTCCAAACTGTGCGCCATATAACTTATGTGTGTATACGAAGAGCGTTCCCTGGCACCGAAGACTGCCTCTTGGTAGCCTCAAGTGAGTGCAGTTCAATGGTTGAATTTGCAGTGATTTTTTTTCTAGACGAGTAATAATGTTTTTCTTTCTTTATGACCTTTTGTCTCTATATATTTAATGTATGTTCTTGTAATATTTCTTTTGTTTATGTGTTTTTATGAAAGTATCAAGTGTATAACTGAGTGTATGTAAGCTAAATAAATAAATAAAATTCGAGGATAATATGTCAACTCAATAAAACACTACGTTCATGATGATCAACTCTCATTATGGGGAAAAAATTCTGAAATAAAATTTATCAACGACGTCCAGCGAGAGAACAAACCACATCATTGATTTTAGTACCTTGCACCGCTGTCTCTGCAATATGAGGAAGGAGCTAGTGAGAAATGAATTCAATCGTCAACTCCACAGCATATTCCTCTACAGCCATTTCCAAAAGAAATTGGCCGATTCGTCATCTTGCGACAGTGTCACGTGCGACAGCTGCTCTGCCATGTCTCGCAAGAAGGAATTTCTATGATTGAGGTGTGTCAGAAACTATTTTTAAGAGAGAGTTCAACTGTGAACGGCTAAAATGTATTTTCGTGAGACATTTAGAGGCATTCGCCAAAAAGTTCATAAAACAGCTGAGAATAAATGTAATCAACTTCTAATAACAATTAGAAGTAATTAACAGATGTATAACAATGGTACGTACTCGAGAAAATCTACATGCAATTAAAAGAGTCTTTTAAATTATTTGATTCTTTACAAACACAATATAAAGTTAAATAAATTTGTGAATTGTTGCTAGTAATAGACAGCTGATATCTGTTTTTGTAAGACATTTGCCTCTCTGGGCTTTAAATAAAAGCTTACCAGATTGCTATGTACTTATCACATTTTCTGACTTTTAAACATTTAACTCAATATCCTATAAATATTATAATATTTTTATTTTATAAATCTCATAATATTTAATTAAAAAGAAATTCCATAATTTAATAAATTAGTGTAATAAAAGTAATTCATTGTTTTAAAATTCAGTAGTTTTCGTCCTTTTAACATCAAATATTGAATTGATTAACTGAAGAGTTACATCTTCATAAACTTTTCGTAATGTAACACCCACTAGAAATAAATACTTTTTAATATACACGAATAAAGAGATTTACTTCTGTTGTAAATTTCGTCTTTACAAATACATTTTTCTAAAATATACGATTATGATGATGATGATTCTTATAAGTATATTTCAGGCAGTTTAGAATACGTTAAGGAGGAGTTCCGTACACAACCGGGGTAGAACGACTTTTCAATAAAACATTGTTCAGAATAAATAAACGCAGATATTAAAAACATGATCTAGTGAACGACTACAAAGAATTAACTTTTCAGCCTAGGTTTGTGCGAAAACCATTCGAAAACGTTAAATGCCCCCAAAGTATAACAAGAGCAAATTCTAATCTTATTACACGGTCGGCTACCCTAAACTAGAATACGATGTATGAGACACAGCAAACTGAACGTGGTTTGAAAGTCAAGTTGGGGAGAGCTTTTGGAAAACCGTCTATTTTTATTATGATACTTCGAAAAGTATCTAAATATAGTGAACTTGAAGATGAAAAATCGTCTCTGTTATATGAGAAATACAAAATAGTTTTGTTGATACTACTTTCTACTAAGTGATGGATACCTTCTTCCAAACGTTGCCTGCCATGAGCTAATATAATTCGAAATATATTTTAATGTAAATATGTAGTACACTTTGTTTTCAGTTTATTGCTTCTAAAGATAAATTTCTGTGACATTCGACTACAACAATAATAAATGATAATTGGTCATCTTAACATGTAACACACAATATATTCATTTTTGATCTGACATGCGATAAAGCACTTAATTTTATGAAGAGAGGTAAAAGTCAGTAAATATGCTCATAGCTGGACACCTGTCTCCCTCTATGATATTTTTGGTACTGTGTTACACACTTCTTGTTCCTGCTAAAAATAGACTACACATTTCTTAGAAAAGAGACGTAACACTCAGCGAGCAATTATCTGCTCAGTCAACTCACGTCTTCGAGAGATAACACGAATTCAAGGAATCTTCTGAACGTCTTGTCGCTTCGATCGTTTTCCGTGAATGGTTGTATGTATCCAAGAGATGCGATTTCGGGTAATCCTATCTATCTATCTATCTATCTATCTATCTATCTATCTATAGATCTATCTATCTATATATCTATCTATAGATCTATCTATCTATCTATAGATCTATCTATCTATCTATTTTGTTTATTTTGTATATACACATGGACATATCACCATAACATATTAATGCAGGCACTGCTCTTTTAGACATTCATTAGGTGTAATGCAGGTTGTATTGAAGTCAATCAAAATTTTAACAAAATCGATCATTTACATCACACAATATACACATTATGAATGCACGTCGTTTAAAGAATCATTTTAAAAGAAAAATTTTGAACAAATAAAAGTATACAACATTGGAGACTTATGTATTTGATTAATTCTTGACTTGTACGTCATTTCTGATTAGAGGTTTTTAGGAAAACAACAGTGATTAATTCATTTTCTAATTTATTTAGTATTAACAAGGCGAAAATTGTTTCAAAAATATTCAAACGTAAGTGATTTGAGATCATTTTAATTAAGGAAGATGAGAATTTCGAAAGTTTTTAAATAAAAAGAATTATTTTAGTGAATTGTCGATTATATTATCTTGAAATTTCCTTTTAAATTTTTAAATAAGCCGTTCCGTGATATCAATAACAGTTTAATTTTCTGTTATGTACTTGGCAGTTTAAACAAAAGAAGAAAAAAAAGTTTGATATCATTAACATTTTATTCAGTTACATGAAGGTCAAACTACCAAGAATAGGCCCCAATAGGAACTCCGTGGAGGAAAGAAGATAGAAAGCTGTATCCACTGATCTATACTAAATATATAGTTATATTCGTATTTAAAAAGTTAATCGTATTCCACTCTGCGAATATATTATCATTTCTACTCCCCCTGCACTGAAGCAATTGTTCTCTGCTTCATCCTTCCTACCTTCCGCCACTGATCACCTTATTTTACTCCTCACTGTTTAACGTATTCACCACGGCCCAATCGTTTGGGTACAATTCCATATACGAGTGCAACACAAAAGGCTTATACGATACTCAATATTCATACCATTATCTTTCAACAATGATACTACGTTCCTTTGTTCTCATTATTCTATAATATTTAAGTTTTCTTCCCAATAAATCCCACTAGCTACCAATTTTCTGTACTCCGTCCACAACCCCTCGGCAGTGTCTATTTATCTCTCACTATCTGCTCACTGGGCACTGCTTTCTCATCGTGCACTTCATTCCACACCTATAGAATTTTATATAGGCCTTCTGTAAAAACTCGTATTAACGCTCATCTTCTAGTTTCTAGAGTAAGGAACTGTTGACTTTATGGGTTCAACAATCAATAGAAATTTGTGGAATCTTTAATAATACTTCAACGTCGAGACTCAGTCTCAAACCACCTCAGTTCTGTAGAACCAGGTGAACTTAGTGGGATGATGTTATTCACTTCGTATCAAAATCACAGAAAACCCCATGAGTGTGATAAGACCTGTTATGTGAACAGTTTGACCTTCTTCTGTTTTGACTTTTGCTCATCATCATCTGAACAATGCCCATCTTCAACTCTCACTAAAACTTATTTTCTTCATCACAAAACTCGGTCGTACATTTTGACACCTCCATATACGTCATTCCCTCTGTCCAATGCTTCCTCCGCTTTGCTCCAGCACCGTTTCTATTACCGCTCCCAATCCCTTTTCTTCCCCTCTCACTCCGACGCCTCTTCGCTTCCGAGCGCCTTTGGCGGCAGCACTCCGTGTAAGAGAGCGCGGAACGCGGAGCAGAATACAAATTGCAATATTGAGGGGCGAACGAACGGCTTTCAATTCAATGGCGTTAAAGTTAAAAGACTTCTTCTGCTTGCGCCGCTTCTGTGAAGGTGGCGCCGCGCCGCGCCGCGTCGCGACGCTGCTGTGCGTATTGTGAACGCGACGGCGCGGCGTGGGTTCAAGACGTCGCAAGCGCCGCGACTGCCACGCCGTCGGAAGGGCGTCGCGACGACGAAGACTCTCGACGGAGAAGTTGCTCACACAGATGCGAGAGAACTCAAGGTAAACAGACGCTACACAAGGATGAGGACATAGAACTCGGGGCTTTAGAAATGCTGGTGCAATTGCTCTAAACGTGTTTCATCGTTTCCTTTACACTGGACACATTAACTTTTATAGTTCTCTTTCAGCAGGAGAAACAGTTTTCAGAGATTAATTACCAATCCATGATATTGCTTATACGGGTGAGGAAACCAGCAAGGAGAGATGTTGTGTTGCCAGGGAAACTCAAACCGAAAACCTCACATAGTTCGGTCGAGTAGATTTTGAACCCGCGTTCTATCCCTCAGCGGTACCATGGAAGTGTTATATTCCTGTTTATGTTTATATTAGAAGATATTAGAACGAGTGAAGTTCTTTCTCTCACAGTCTTGTTTTCATGTTTGATTAGATACGTAAATAATAAAATATTTCAGGTTATGGAACGTATTAGCAAGTTATTGTTCTTTTTTGTTACCATACTGATATGTAGTATTCGTACTGTGGCGTAAAATAGGAATGCATAAAATGTCTGAAATACTCGGCATATTTTATAAAACTCGTCTCACAAATGTTTTCATCTAACTAAGAATATTGACCATCACTCTTGTAACGTACATCTGAAAATTTTAGAGAAATATTAATATTTCTCTAAATGTTTCCTAATTATTAATATTTTAACTATTTTTTAGGTTTAAATTAAGCCTTATTGAAGGAATTTATGTTTTAGAAAAAAATATTCAATATTTACTGACTTCTCATTCTCCGAATTACATTTCGAGTATTCGTTTAGAGTAGAATAGCAGTGGATAAACTATACCAAGCATCAAGATGAAAGTTGACAATTATAAAAACGGATTTATGGAAACGAAAGTTGCAACGATTGCCAAGAAAACAATGTCAAAACTTAAAAGTGCGTGGCAAAAGCTGGAGTGTTTATTTACATAACAAGAAATAGCTAGAGAAATTTCACAATAATTGTGAAACGATTACCTATCATCGCACACAAATTCTTGAACACGAAGATTATTAATTAAGCAATGTAATATTTTGAAGATACAGTTCAAAAGGAAGTGAGAAAGTTATAGAAAAGGGATTCCCATTTCAATTTTGTCCATTTGAGACCAAACAATTCAAAGTAACATGAGAAATGCGAAAGAAACCACTATGCTATGTTTTAAAGGAAGAAAAATCATGCGATGAAGAGCAAAAAATGGATTTAAAAAAATCATACTCGTCTAGATTAAATAAAACGACAACCAATTAAAGAAGAAAAGCAAACCACTTAAATCTCATAAAAAAGAAGATTAAAAGATTCCTTTTTATTCTATTCTGTAATTCTGTTGAGAACATCATTCCTTATTCAACTGCAATTCACGGGATCGTGCCAGCTTTTTACATATCTAAGAACAAAAAAACAGAAAGAAATTGAAGGGAGGTGTAACGTCGGCGCCAGGACATGCCATCAACTTGTGAAATATTAATAGTTCTTTGTATTTTCCAAGCCGGATGCTGTTAAGAATATTACAATAAGTGGCCGGTCAGCGCTAAGACGGACGTGCGACGAGCTTTTCCGTGTGGAGGTATTGTTCGAACGAACACCTTTCAGTTTTAAGGAAAGTACGTACCAGTGTATTCGAAGAATGCAGCCGGCGACGTTGACCCACTGGAATTCAGGAGTACCTAAATTAAATACGAATTCTACGAAGAAATGACGAAAAGGGTGTTTGCGAAGCGCGTAGGTGACGCTCATGGCGATTCGTCCTCTACAGCGCAACCTCTGCATTCCGAGAAGCCAAAGGGGTGACACAAAAAGAGTGCTTGCACGGTGGTGGCGAAGGCGTGGTTATTTGCTGGTCACGTGACGTCTGGTACAGTATATATTGGGAGGAGTGAAACTCCTCAGAGATGCTTTACAAAGGAACGTAGAGATCCGTCAGCACGGACAAGTGACTGAACTAAGTCTAGGTCGCGGAGACCAGATGTTTGTTAAGGCTGCTGCGGTAGTCTTAATGAACTCTTACTAGGTGCGAGGGTCGTAACTAGTATCAGTTAGTTGTTGGGGAAAACAACTTATCTTTTCAAAGGATCAGATAACCTGAGGGTTTTTACAATTTAGTTGTCTTCAACTATATTTAACCAAGTGTAAACAATGCTCTCTGACAGCATTATTTGTGTAATAACAGATTATTAGATGTATTAATGATTTTGGGAGTTTGTCTCTGTTGTAAATTCAGATTTATAGTTAATTTGTAATAAATCATTATTTATTATTACACGTGTGTTTGGTTGCTCGGGAAACCGAGCTGGTGGCAGCGACAAAAACTACCATAGGGATTTTGGTATTTATGTGGATCCCGCTTCTACCAAAGAAATAATAACACATCAGGGTTTGAGGTGTGATGTTACAGGAGGTAAAAGTGTTTGAGACCTAGGAGATTTTGAAATTCGTATGGAAAGGGTTTTAAAACGTTTCGTAAGGAAAGATTTCATGTTAATTAAGACGGCATGGGAGTAACTACACTGGCAATATGCTTTGTGTGAAAAAAATGCGAAGTACCTACTTTTCAGTTACATTGACGTAATAAATTATTGATAGAACTGGTAGATAAAAAGACGAAATTTAAGCTCTTCAAAAGAAAAGCATTTTGACACTTGCACATTAAAACCATTTATGATGACCACATTGAATTACGCAAAAACAGTGCCATTTAATCAGCCATTATAATAAAAATAAATATTACTCATACGTTTTGGCTATTAAAAAAAAAATTTCCTTAGTTAAAATTCCATGACGATTCAAATTCTTCAAGGCGTCAGTATCTGAAAATCGAGGCGCACGGTAGTGCGACCATCAATCCGAGGAGGCGTGTTGGGCCACTGATGCTGAGCTATTACAGGAAACATTATGCGCAAGTCTAACCCCCATTGTATCAAAATACTAGGGTTCGGTATACGACTGAAATTCACATCGTGATTCGTGTATTCACTTAACGGAATCAGTTATTTACAAATCTCGATTTCTTTGACTTCGCTGACTTAAAAAGTATAACTTTCGGTGAATTGTTTCCGATGAATTCATTATCCAAAGTATACTGTTAGTTACAGTCATGCAGGGAATACTAGGTCTTATAGGACGAAGAAAGAAAAAATGATATTTTACCTCAAACACGGTAAAGGGATGAATTTATATATAACTTCACATAAAATTGAAACATAGTTGACGATGGATATCTGTATTGTTGATATCATACAATGTTAATCTGAAATTTATAGTTTTCTATCTATGCGTAATAAATAGCGAAATACCAGCATATCAAACATACTTTTGTTGATAGAATATATCTATATCATTGTCCAAAATTAATCCATCGAGATTCGACTTATTTTTTCGATGTCAGTTAATGAAAATTGTTTCATATAAAATCCTGAAAGCCTTAATTGTAGAATTTTTTTAAGGAATAAACAACTATTAATAGAATTCTGTGAGATATTAGAACTACTGTGTATGTTAAGAGGATGGCACATTTCTCTGTCATTTATGTTAGGTCATTTAATGCGCGAACAGTGAGTTACTTACTTGCTTCATTGAGTATCTCCAGTTGGTTCCCATTAAATTTCTAATACATGAACACAATTTACATGGATTGGGATCTATGAATGTGAACCTCAT